>OX453259.1:4465795-4787727 GCA_949709985.1 Luffia ferchaultella
GGTCTATTGGTATGGTCTAGATCGGGTCAGTATTTATATGATGAATATTGATACTGGTACCGGGTCTTGGTTGTTATATGTATGTGTTGTCTTCGCTTGGTACCCAAAACACAAGCTAATGCTTAGTTTGGGGCCTAGACGTTGTTGTGATGTATACGTTATTATTATTATTATTATTATATTATCTACAATTCAAAAAAGCATGTTAGGAATTACAAAAGCTGATAAAGTGACGCACCAAAAATAATTAGAAATAAATATACAATGAAGTGGTGTTATTTTAGGAGGAAATACTAAGCGCTGAAAAAAATTATTTACACTATGGTATCCCAGAAATGGAACCAGAAAACAAGGAAGATACACTAAAAGATGGGAAGTTGACATTGAGGACGAAATCTCGATACTGATGTTTAAAAACACGATTATTTAAATTACAAAGAAAAATGCATGTACTATGTACGTACGTAATATTATGTATATTACAGTAATAAAGACTTTATTATTAATATTATACGGTAGGTTTCAATTTATGTCAAGTTTATGACAAACTTGAAAAGTTTACATCGTTTAGTGTTCATTAGAAAAGCTTATTTCAACCTAGACATTCTATAATTGAAAGCCCGTTTACTGGACGTTTATTACAACAAAGACAAACGGTTGAGTTGACACACGATACGGTTTTATTACTACTAATAAATAAATCTTACTTCAAGTACACAAATTGTTCCGTGTAAACCGTCTAATACCTACATCGAGAGGCTTAAAAAATGACACTTTCTGGTAAGTATGCGCGCAGTTGACTTTAAATCCTTGAGATTACACCCTCCTCGGAGTGAAAAAATATAGCACACAGTCCCAGTGTCGTTACAATGTCGCAAACGTACACTTGCTTTCCTATAACCAGTCTGGCGTGACCCATAAAACGTCAATAAAGTCTGCGTTTACGGTGACCACGTTCTTGATTAACATTCAGGGCTAAAGTAGTGGATTTTTACGATTTATTTGAACACGACCTAAATATTACATTTAACGCATGAACAAAATGTCATATAATTTTTAGATTTCTCAGCGATCGTAAATTTCGAATGTCTATGATTTTTGTCTCATCATCATCATCAGCCCATTTTACCCCACTGCAGGGGCTTAGGCCTCCCCAGGGTAAGAAGGGGGCTTGGAGCTTAAATCCACCACGCTACTCCACTGCGGGTTGGGGATTGCAACGACCGCCATCTATTGACAGCGCCCGGGACCGACTGCTTAACGTGCTCTCCGAGGCACGGAGTCAGTGATAGTTAATATACTTAAGTCAGAAAAACTCATTGGTTCACGCCCGGATTCGAACCATGGCCCTATGGCATTATAAATTTGAGACAGGTTCGTTGCGCTCATCTATCACGACACCTTTTTTGTTTTTTGTCTAACTTACGATTTTCGCCGTGTTATCTATAGGGCAATACCTGAAACAATAAATTTATACGTTAGATTAATGATAAACAAGGAATAAATAGCTGTACTACAAAGGTTATACAATTTTTATTCTTGCAGTAATGTTACATGATTACTACGTATAGATGAATTGTCACCATAGCCTAGAACCAAATTTAAAATCGATGAAATGCGAATAAAGATAAAAAGAAAGAGATAGTATTATTAGATTCAAGCATGGTGGAGTGAGAGCGGTTTATTTAGCTTCGATAACACTCGTCTTCGAAAATTTTCGGAAAGTAGTGACCATAGGCGGTCGTCATATAGCATTTCTTTTCTACAACATTCTGTTCTATAATGTTTTTCCTTTTATACGAACACGTTTATAATTAGTACTATTGTTTTATACCAATCATAGATGTTATGTTACAAATTATTATTATTATTACATTTTACATACACAATGTTAAACAATAAATTAAGAAAATCTTAAAAACTTACATACGTCGTTCTAGCATTCTCTTGAACGATCTGTGCTTACATATGAAAAGTAACCTTTGTATTTTTATTGCCCTCGAGGAATTTGTTTTCGTATGTTAGCATCATGGATGTACCATACGAACAGAATATATATCGCGTGACGACGTATCGAGCAACAAATATACGCCACATACTAAATATACACCACTTGAAGTTCTGACATAACACTGTGAAGTTGAATTTAGTGTGACGCACATGTAAAAGTCGTAATAAAAAAAAAAGATACTGAAATTATAGTTAACGAAATGTTTAATACAAACTATGATAATGACATAATAATATCATCATCATCATCAGCCCATTTTTACCCCACTGCAGGGGCATAGGCCTCCCCCAGGGTGAGGAGGGGGGGGGCTTGGAGCTTAAGTCCACCACGCTGCTCCACTGCGGGTTGGGAACTGTAACGACCGCCATCTATTGACAGCGTACGGGACCGACTGCTTAACGTGCCCTCCGAAGCACGGTGTCAGTGATATCGTGTACTTAAGTCAGAAAAACTCATTGGTACACGCCCGGATTCGAACCATGGCCCTATGGGGCCTTATAAATTTGAGACAGGTTCGTTGCGCTCTGGGCTATCACGATAATAATATGAGCTGTCTAATCTCCGAGTCTGTCATTTTTCTCGGGTCTTCGATAATTTCGTAGTATGAAACACTCTATCTCTGATTCTGCTAAGGTCGGTATAAAGGTCGCACTTCCTAACAGTGAAACGACTGTCAATAAATTTCATATGACACATACGCGGTTGCAATATACTGACTATGGTGACAACAAAGTGACTTGTGTCGCTTCGGCACAAGATTCGCGAAACAAATGCATGGACAGCGCCATATATTTACACTTTAGGAATTATAAATCCATGGTTAACTCTTTTCTACAGCTGCTATGCATTATATGGGTGATATGGATCTCTTGGAATTATATAACCAATATAAAGTGTGTATGCTCGTGGGATGGGAAATCTTTTAAGGCTTCCTACTGATTTCGCGATATGAAAACCGAAAAACACGATTTTTCAGTTCAAATTTCTCAATAACCATTAATATATTCGGTATTTTTTTAATGCACAATCATACATCACATTTAGCTAGTAAGTCTACGAAATTTCATTTAGATAACATAATATAAATAAGTCAAAAATAAATTCAAATGTACGTTTTTGGGTAAGCACGAAACAGATTTTTCAATGTTTTTTTTTTTTAGCGAACTGGTAGCAAGTATCAATCACAGAAAAATCATACGAACGGGGCATATAGTATGTTAGTAAGGGAACGGCAAATTGTCTTAAAATTTATTTAATTAGTGCTGTAAAAAAAAATGTGTTCCATGTTGAATAAACGCAATAAAATCGTGCGCAAAATCGTCATCTACGCTTTACAATTTAATGAAAATAACAAGAAAACCTATATAAAATTAAAATTTGAGATGTTATCTCCCAAATACAATTTTCATAATTTATTTTTGTTTGCAAACTTGTTTGTAATAAAATTTCGAAAATTACATAGTAAACATATGTACGTACTACGTACACACTCGCTGCGTTCAATCGTGCTTGAGGGCTTG
The DNA here is from genome assembly GCA_949709985.1 of Luffia ferchaultella. NCBI lineage: Eukaryota > Metazoa > Arthropoda > Insecta > Lepidoptera > Psychidae > Luffia > Luffia ferchaultella. The sequence goes on from OX453259.1 coordinate 4,469,327, forward strand.
TCGACGACGGACAACTTACAGGGGCTCTTAACAAAAGATCGTATGGAACGAGTTCGTTTCAATGAAGCTTTCAAACATTTAGTACTTAAATTCCTATATATAGAAACTTCAAATACACATCTACAACTTTTACGGATGCGTTCAGGTAGACGAAGATCTCGAGTCACACCGGCGAAGCGTAGCTAAGATAAACATTTTGTCGGTTTCCAGCAACCGCATATGTGTCGTTGCTGCATGAAATATTTATACGAGTTATTGGATTCACTTTGAACATCGTATTGATTGAAATTGTTTGAATTTGATTGAAACCGATTGAAAATCACCCAAAAACTGCAATTCCACAGAGGAAATCGGAGTTGTGAGTAAAAAAATAAAAAAAAGAAAAAACAGTTCTCTTCAATTTGTTATGTTCAAACTGGATCAATAGATTGTATTAAAATAACCGTTTAGAATATCTTCACACTGGCGGTGAATAGAATACTTATATTAAAAAAAAACCGTCTAAGGGCGTGTCGGACACGCATTAACTTAGGGTCCCGTAGCCTTATAATCAATCATCAATGACGTGAAATTTTATTTGCAACTGACAATGGCGTATAACTTAAAAACGTGCTAACGTATTTTGTTCAAAAATTATTTCTTGATATTTTTATGCCACTGGTGAAAAGTTAAAGGGGAACATATTGTTAAGGGTATTAGGACCAGATAATATTCATCTAAATAAAGAATCCACTAAAAAAACATTTCATTTTCAAAAAAATCTCTAATAACATCTACCACACACGATGGATGAATAGATAAATTATTTCTTCATCCCTTACTCCTATGTATGGAGAGCCACCCTTCTATAATTTAGTTTTCCTAATTTCTGTACAGAATTGTAGGGCGGTTCATATAAGACATTTTATCGGGATTGGTTTGTAACGTAAATACAGACAAATAACTTATAGACATGAAGAAATTACAAGGGTACCGTTTTCGCCATTTGGTTACGTAATCCTAATAAGTCCAATAACATACGGTCTGGCTACAATTTCTTTGTGTTTGGGAGTACCAAGATATCGTCAACAAACTACTTATAACTATAACAGTAACTAAAATAGAAAACGAACCAAAACACAGCCTAACCGAAGGACGGAGACAAAAATAAATAATCATAAAAGAAACATTCAAACTGTGGGGATTGGGAGCAAAAAGCGCTGCGCCCGCGCACCCCACACGTGGCCAGCACACACGCCGCGCTCCAGAAATACACAGAGTAAACAACGCGGTATGTTCACAACTAACGAAGCCAACACTTGGCCCGAACTATAAATAGATAAATAAATAAGTGAAACAGAACGGAGAGCGAAGACGCACCTACTTCATACTGAATGAGAATCGGCAATTTCTAGTTTATAGTTTGAAAATCGGATATTGGAAACTAGTCCGCTTTTGACCACAAATAAAAATAAGAAATGAACGAATCGTATTTTAAAATGGTACTAGTTCAAATTGAGAAGCTGCATTGAGCATGTTGAGATAAATAAATAAGCCAGTAAATATTAGACAACGAGAAGTTATCGCATGTAAAGTATCGCAAGCTCTGGCTAATTCCATAAACATTTTAAACAAAAGCTACTTTTTATTTATTTTAACTTTTGATTATTCAAACCTAGATAATGCAACGAGATTCAATGATAATAAAAAAGGGTCAACTTTTATATCCTCGTGTATGTGATTAAACAGACCACATATTTGTGCTACGCCTTACTTACCATGTATAGTTCCAATCAAACTTTATGGCGGATCGGAATACAACGCTCTATGCATGCTTGCGCAGGTTCAGTCATATGCCCCTTGCTCCACTGCGTCCCGCTACATCTAAAACTGGTTACTGCGACGCGACTTGTGCCTATGTTCACATCCGCCATAAAGGTTGATTAGAACTATACTCTGTGTCAATTATAACCGAGCAGGTGAAATTTTTAAATAAATTTTTTGACGCTGAATCTGTCTAGAGATATTGTACATAATCAAATATTTTTATTTGGGTTCAGTCTATTTTTGTTTTAATTTTCAGTGACATCTATTTTCCTATTTCCGTTCTCATTATCGTACCTGTATTTATTCTACGTCAGTTTTCTGTATATATTCAGATAAACAGTTATCAGGTTAATAGGACAGCATCGATAATTTAAATAAATTGACTAATTTAAATAAAAAAATGTGCGAAGGGAAGAAACACGTGTCCGTAATCCCCAGGTTCGACTTAAAAGTCTTAAAAAAAGCTCTGTGATGCTCAACTCTCTAAAGCGCTTTTTGTTTCTTTCCTTCCCGCCAAAAAATTATTGAATTTAATTAAGTGTGCTCGTGACGTAACACTATATATATAATAATAAGACCTAATAATAAGGGTTTTGTTTGGCGCCTGCTCAAAATTAAGCTACATTAGTTTAGGAGCTTAGATGAATTGAGAACCTTCTCTTGTTTCGTTGGTTAAAAAACTATTAAATAATACATAAATTCAATAATAGACAAAAATTACTAGATACTAGAGCACCGTTTTACGTATTTTGACATTGGCTTTGGTCTCACAAAAGAGGCAGAAACGAATGGTCAATTAAGTCTGCGTGATACATAAATTACTAGTTGTAATTAACATTTTCTACATAAATATATGTCTAGCACCAGCGTGTTGACAGCCTTCGTGGTGCAAGGGGTAAGCGCTGCGAAGCGGAAGGTTCCAGATTTCATTCTCAGGTGGCTTCATAATTTAAAAATTCTGACGCGTGAGTGTCGAGGTACATCCTTTATGACTGTATGTGAGTCACAATGGTACTTATGCAGGAAATCCTAATTTGAACCCAATTAAATATGTGTGAACGTCAAGATGTTATTATTCTATACATGGAAATATAGAGAAATGAATTCGAGCTACAAGAAAACCCCACTAATACAATTGCCGTCAAGCTTCTATGATAAAATCCTAGAATATATTTACTATTTCACTGGAACACCATAATAGTCTCAACAGAATAAAAACAAGACACACCTACCAAACCAGAAACCCAAAAGGGCAAAAACACCAGCGCGCGCGCAGGTTTTTTATCACAAAAAACCCGTACAGGGCCCACAGACCTTTGTTGTGGTGGTCAGTGCCTCGAATAAAACCACTTGGACGGGTTGCCCTGTAGACCAGTTTGACCACTTTTACGTCGGGTCGGAGCCGGCTCATGGCTTAAACTCTGCACTCGATTTCTTTAGGAATTTGACCGAATCGGCTCAGCTATCTATGTGGTTAGAAATATTCGGTAATATATGTAGAAACGTAGATAAAATAAGCCATTATTCGGTAAAAATGTGATATTATGACTTCCAAAATAAACACAGTTAAACAGCAGTTGAACAACTTTAACTCATCGAAAATAATTCTGTTTTCAAAGTTGAAGCCTTTTTAGTATCTTTTATTTAATAATAAACGTAAATTTCGTTTTAATTGTGCTTTTGAATGAAATGTTTTAAATAGGAAATTATGTGCGGCAAAATAACACATTTTAACAGATATTCAAAACCTAGTATTTAGATTTTCGAAATATTTATTATCAGCCAACTGTACGTTTCTCACTTAAATCATAACACATAAAATTCTAAACAAGCCACCTATCATCATATTGTAGCTCTTAAACGGGTAGACCGATTTAAAAAAAAAAAAAAAACTGTTTTTAAATTATAAGCAGGTTTCTGTCAGTCTGTCTGCGGCATCGTACCTCTCGAATCGGATAACCGATTTCAATGCAGTTTTTTTTATTTAATTTAAAACTGGTTTAATGGGGATCGCTCTTAGTTACATATCTATTTGTTTGTCTGTTTACGAAATCATAGCTACGAAATGGATGAACCGATTTCATTGCGGTTATGTTTTGTTTGAAGACTGGTTTAATCTGGATGATTGTAATTTAAAAATTTAATATGGTTTTCATGAATTTATTTATAATTTTTATTAAATAAAACACCCCACACAAAAAATAACTAACATTTCAATAAACTGAAATATTTATAAGCAAAATGTCCTTATATCTAAGTATTTATATTTTGTTGTGATGGGACGTAAGACGTAACAAAATTAAAAAAAAAAACACAGATAAAAATGAAATTTTCATTCAAAAACAAATACGTCTGAAAGTAAAGTTATTAAATCTAAAAATATATATTTTCTAGGGAATCAAATCAAAAGTAGTTTTCTTTACTCAAATTACTCTTTATTTAATTGAAATAACAACACTTTTTATAATAATAATAATAATAATAACGTATACATAACAACGTCTAGGCCCCAAACTAAGCATTAGCTTGTATTTTGGGTACCAAGCGAAGACACCACATACATATAACAACCAAGACCCGGTACCAGTATCGATATTCATCCCGAATACTGACGAAATACTGACCCGACCTGGGATTCGAAGCCGGGACCTCTAGCTTCGTAGGCAGGGTCGCTACCCACTAGGCTAAGCGGTCGTCATGATTTATTTATGGTTTGGTTTTATCGTACTACGTACTATAATGAAAATAGTTACTATTACTTAACATTTATCTTGTAATACAAAGTTGCATTTTGAACTTACATCGACACAACCTACATGTAAGTCATTTATCAAAGATTAAATGATAGGTAGACGTTAAATTGCGAAAAATAAATCACGAGGTCGTATTCGAGATAATTTATTGTTACGTCCACAGTGCATTTGAGTAGGTTACAGTTGGTGCGTAGGCGGATTCGCTGTCGCCTTCAAGTATGCAGTATAAAGCAAATCTAAAATGCGACATTAAATCATAGCAAAGATGTAAGGAAAAGGGGTGAACGACATAACAGCTTTCTAAAATTAGACAAACCTGCGACATATTTTTACTTATTTTAGTTGCGTAATTATTTTTGAGACGTCTGTTAACAAATACAGCCATATGGTACCTCTACCCTACTCAGTTCTCTGTGGTTACGTCCATGGTTTATTGAAAATGTCAGCCGTATTTCAATTCAATATGACACAATGTTACTGATTCCTTCAAGTCGTAGCCAATGATTGTGTAATGCCACTTCTCTTACACAATGACAAAACATATTTGAATAATAAGAACTCTTTAACTTCTGCCGCCGGTGTCACTCCCCTTTCTGAACTGATTTCGTTTTGGGTGCTGCTTTTATACTAGCCACGGAAGTCGTTTTGAGGACAAACAAGTTATTACTGGCCTAACTAACACAACATGTAACTTATGTAGATTAATTTAACGAAATTCTTTGCTAATATTTATGTGTAAAATTGTTGCTTATACAATTTTGTGAAATTACTTAAATCAGTTTTCTGTATATTGCTGAGATTGGATTGAAGTGCAGAACGACAATTTGAGAATAACCTCCTTAGCCGTGTGGTGGCGAGACCGCTTCTTATTTAGAAGGCCGTGGTTCGAATCCCAGGGTATGTATTGAGTTTTTTCTGATTTACGTACATAATTATCATTGACTCTGTGCCTCGGAGAGCACGTTAAGTCACACTAACGGCGTTCAAATCCACCAACAGGCTCGAACAGCATGCATGATGGATTAAGCTCCAAGCATCCTTATCCCGAGAGGAGGCCTAAGCCCCTACAGTGTGGCACAATGGGCTGATGGGATATTGAACCCCCTTGACCTTTACTATAAAATCGTAAGATAAGAGATATTTTATATCATAAAATAAAATAGGAAAACAAAAACATGAGCTTACCATTTCTAATTGTAATTAACGCAAATAGAATACCAGGTATCGCCGACGGCTATCAAATTAATATTTGATAAAGGATTCCACAGAAAGTCGATGTCAAACATTTTCCGAAATCCGGTCGATCCGGGCCCGTGCCGGTCGTTATTAAACTTTCCGGTTGTAAATACCGGACAAGTTTAGGGGCAATTGAAAATTTCCTACCGTATTATACGGAAAATAAATATTGTATGACTTGCCGACGAAACATGAACAGAACGCTAGAAGATGCATATAATTATCTCACAAGAGTTTAGGACGGCGTCAAATTAAGCAGATGTTACAGCGATGGCGACGAGATTGTCTATATTAAAATTCCTCTTTGGTGTTTTGGGAAAAAGTTTTTTTATTAAAAAATATCTCCAATATTTTATAATAAGTTATCATTCTGTTAACTTGTTTTATGATTGCATAACTATTTTAATATAAAACTTGTGAAATTGGGATAATATTGCATGTTAAATATGTTCGATTTTTTCTTATATGACCATCCGATGTGAATTAACCAAAATATGTGTAGCTTTGTAATGTTGGTAATTTAATTTATGTTAGTTTTCGTTTCGTGACACAAAAGTATTATTAGGATGTCTGCGTATCCGAGATCTAGTTGAACGATCTATCGAGCTTTCTTTTAACTTGTTTGGACTTAATTTCGATCTGTATGAATGCAGTGAAAAATTTGATAATATAATTTATCAGACCGCCACTGTTAAATACTGTATGAGACTGCAGCTCCTCTAAAGCTGCACTGAACGGGTCACATTGAAAGAATAGACAATAGAAGCACAAAAAATATACAGCCTGAGTCTAAAAATAACATGGGGTACAACTAAAAAGAATTGGGATTACTTAGAAAGACTTAAAACTTCATAATATATTTTCTCTATTACGTTTATTTTAAAGACATAATAATAATACATGGGATATCCCACACAGCGCCACCTAGTCCCAAACTAAGCAAGTATTATGCTTGTGTTATGGGTTACTAGACAACTGATATACTTAAATATATTTTTTTTAGTAATTATACATATATAAATATTTTACACTTAGTCCCGAACGAAATAAACAATGGATATGAATAAGACATGGATAGTGCACGTAGTTATCCTTTCAGATTAAATTCCATCAGCCCTTTTTTATACCCCACTACAGGTGCTTAAGCCTCCCCTCAAGATGAGGGGGCTTGGAGCTTAAATCCTCCACGCTACTCCAATGCGGGTTGGCGGATTGTAATGACCGCCATTTATTGACAACAACCTTAACCGACTGCTTGACGTGCTCTCCGAGCCACGGAGTCAGTAATAGTTAATGTACTTAAGTCAGAAAAAACTCATTGGTACACACCCGGATTCGAACCACGGCCACATAGCCTTAAACAGGTTCGCTGCGCTGGGCTATCACGCTACAGATAGCACTATAATAACATTGTTTCGTAGTTAAATATTCTGTTATTACCTTTTACCGTCCATTTTAATTAACATTTAAATAAATATCAAGGTTTATATTTCAAAACGACGACCCAGTTGTGCCTTCTACTAGTATTCATACTAAATAAACAGAATTAAATAAAAATATCATTATGTGTACAATATTATTCGGTAATATTCAACAAGTAGACACACTACATATATAAATATACTAAGCGTTGTACGAAGGCATCGCGGGCAGGTCAGACACTGGTCAACGACCATTTGCGACAAGAATAGCCCCGGTACCGGATCGTGACGTCACTACCTGCGTACCATTATATTGTCTAGATGTGTGCTGTATACAAAATATATATATATATATATATATAGTCGTTCAATTCTAAGACAACCAACTTTACGGTTGATGGAACTAATTCAATTAGAGAATCCGTGGCACGAACAAAAGGGAGCTATGTGAATTATTTACATAGTCATACTGATTCAAATACATATTTTATTAGTTAACCTTTGTGAAAGTCAAGATTATTTGCATTTTCAATAAAATGTTATTGACCTCTATTTGATCTACCTAAAAAAACCCAATAAAATAGTATTAAATAAAGCATTTTTTATATGTATATGTCGTGATAGCCCAAAGCGCAACGAACCCGTCTCAAATTTATAAAGCCATAGGGCCATGGTTCGAATCCGGGCGTGTACCAATGAGTTTTTCTGACTTAAGTACATAACTATCACTGACTACGTGCCTCGGAGAGCACGTTAAGCAGTCGGTCCCGGGCGCTGTCAATAGATGGCAGTCGTTACAATCCCCAACCCGCAGTGGAGCAGCGTGGTGGATTTAAGCTCCAAGCACCCTCACCCTGGGGAGGCCCAAGCCCCGCAGTGGGGTAAAAATGGGCTGATGAAGTGAAGTGAAAAACAAGGATGATTTGATAATTCGAATTATCGCGAAAATTCTAGGGTTATTGCGAAAACACGGATAATTAGACAATGGTGATTATATTTTTCAATGTTACTGAAAAAAGGTAGTTTTTTCGCGAAAACGCGAGTCGCCTTAATCCTCTAAGAGGGAAATCTCTATCAATTAAGAACCTTAAATAATTGATCTTTAAATGTACATAGTTACGAAAATAATTAATAAACAGCAAGATCATAAAGTATTACCTACTTTTAAGCTAACAAATCCTTGTTCATTTTTACCTCAGAAATATATATATATACATGTGTAAAATTTACGAGTTACAAACGCACGCGGTCGGTCACGGCTTAAATTTATAGACGCCAATGAATCGACCCTTAAGGCGACACAGAGATTTATGGTGAAGGAATTAAAAATCCACCCTCAATAAGCTTGTAAACGTGAAATTTTGTTAATGTATACTTACCAAGAAATACGTATTGAACTCGGATAAACAGAATATCAGAACGCCTGTCTCATACGAGACGTTCGAAAATCGGAGCACGAATATAATTCTTTTTCGTTCTAAGCGAAGAAGTAATGGTCTGAAAAAATCGGCCAAGTGTGAGTCGGACTGACATACCAAGGGTTCCGTACGACCGTACAATATATAAAAAAAAAACACTTATCTTGTCGAACCTGGTCTGGAGTTTGTCGCGAGTGGAGTTTGTAGCACATATATATTTACAGGATGATTTTTTTCAGTAATTATTTTCGGTATAACTATCACTAAGAAAAAAAAACAGGTTTATTGTTATTAAATTTTTGACTTAATTTAATTTTTATTATTTGTTGTTGTTACGAACGGACACAGTAATGACCCTCATCTAGCGTCCACCAGTAAAACCACTTTGTAGAAGGGTTTTACAACAAGGACAACGCGAAACCCCTACTCAATACTAGATGGCGGTAGACGAAAGAATGTTCTGGGATTATCCAAATTGTTCGTTTACGTTTGTGCGAGCGGAGTGATTTCTGGAATGTTCTCGAGTTCGTTGCGACCTATATAAATAGTCGCAGGAAGGCGAGCAGTTCCAGTTCAGTTTTGGGCTACTTTCGACGCGACTTCGAAGCGAAACTAGTGATACAAGTGAAACCTACGACTTGGCTACGACCTAATACATCGTGAGTGCTTAGTGTTTGGACCTAGTGTTTAGTGTTTGGACCTAGTGCTTGTGTTGGACCTAGTGTTAGTGAATAAAGTCTTCAAAAGAGTCAGCAGGTCTTTCTCTCCAAATTCTTCGAACCCTAACACGTTACATTGTCATAGTGGTCACAGTAAATATTCTGTGAACATTCAGTTTTGTACCTACTACGGCTCAGGCGATGTAACCGTATGACAGACGGACGAATGGACAGACAGCGGAGGCTTAGTGAAAGGATTCTCGTTGGTATACTTTGGGTACCCTAAAAACAAAAAAAAAACATCAAGGTACACTTGGGTGTATTTTTTGTTTACATTTCCGTAGCTATGAACGCTATCTCGTTCCTTCTGATATCTAAATCTTTTACTTAGAGGAGAAAAAAGTTTTTTGATGCAAAGTAGGTACGGACGCATGGAATAAATTATGTTGAGCAGTAATTGAGACAACACTGCAATGCAGTATAATAACCATGAAGCTATTTCTACTTCGGGGACTGAACTCTTGTATAACCTACGCAACTAATGGATTAGCCGCATGCACTAAGACGTCCACCGAACCACAAGCTCAAATGTGAATAATAGGAGTGGTCAGATTAGCTACGTTAGACCGTCGACCGAGGCCCTTTTCCTGGTGTATCATGTCGCGGGACATAACACATGAGGTTTAAAAAGTCTTTCTTACGTGAAGTGTCCGTCTTTTCAGTCGTTTAGGAAGATTTAAGAAGTTATTCGATATCTGGGGTAGAAATCAGAGAGCTAAGAAAGGATTGTTTTTCAAAGTTTAATTTTTTTTTATTGTAGACGGCATTTTGTTAATAGCGTTACGACCTAAATGTTTCTAAACAGAGAACGATAGACATATTTGATAACAAGAGGGTTTTTCAAAGCTACTGTTTTACGTCATTAAGCGCGATATGATATTTCAGAAAAACGGAATCGGTTGATGGTCTGCTTAACCACCGATCACCTTTGCCGGTTTAGAAGGAAACAAAACTGTTGAGGTGAGATTCGAAATTGTAATGCAATCATTCCAAAATGAACTTTAAAACGAAGAAATAAGAAAGATTAATAAAATTAGCTTCGATCAAATATTCATACGATTCAGGCATGCGAGAAGTTACTGAACATAATAGACAAATTATACCATGGATAGTATCTTATCTCGGTACGGAAGGCATATATTATACTTAAAAAATAATGTTTGTTCCCAAAAGGATAATCCATAGACTAAGTATCCACTCCACAGCCTTCTTTTCATCTTTAATTTCGGATGCTTCAAATTATGTGTAATATCGATGGATACATAAATATTACATGTCAGTTTTAAATATGGAACGAAGGCGAACCGAAATGGCGGGTATGAAAGCCCGGCGCGTAAAGATCCGTGGATGGTCCTATCCTAAGAATGTTCTACTGGTTTCGCCCACGCCCTGGGAACTTAAGACACCAAAAACGTATGCCAAAATCCGAACGGCCGATATCACGCCTCTGGGATGCAAAAGTAAAACAAGATTTTCATATGAAACATAAGTGTATTATATCCGTGGTCTCATGAATATATTTAAAAAAAAAATCCTGAGTTCCCTTAATGCGTCAATTGTCAAAATTATAATGCAGGATGTGAGCTATGTACCAGAACGCACTCAGAAAAAAAATACATTAAAATATTAAGAGAGGGGTCATTTGAATGGACGGAAGTGGCGTTAATTCGATACAATAGCGCGTAAACGGCCGAAGCGCGTCACGGTACGAGACAATGTCGTTATTGATTTAATATGATTGGATTTTTAATGTGATTCGGGTTAATATACAATATTAAGCTGAGAAACTGCGTCGAAATCCGTCTTTTAGCATTTAAATTAGTTCGCTCATAAATTATCTGCAACAATTGCAATTTAATATTTTAACAATGAATCAATTTGTGCTATAGGTTGCCTGAATACCGGCTGACTTTCACTCCCCTCATTCCCAATCCAGACTACAACCTACACTCTGTCTTACATATACGTTCCTTTTAGTGTATCGGGACTTGCTTTTTAGTATAATCATCAAGATTAAACCTCATACTTCGAAAGGACTGAAAACGCAAGAAAAATGATAGACTAAACTAACTAAACTAAAGTGATTAAACAGACCGTCCGTCATTATCTTTGTTTTATACGAACATTTTGTTAAATTACACATGAAATGTAATTTCAGAATCTTCACTTTCATTTCCAGTACGAATTTTACAAGTGGGTCACAGAAAATCCTACTTCACAGTCTTTCAAAGCATCAAGTGGCGTATCTTTCGTTTGCGGCGTATATTTTTTTGATCACATTTTTTGTTGCCACAACGCGGTATCTCTATGTACGTCTATGGCTGTATTATGGTTTAAAGGTTTAATGGTTTAATTTTTTTTTGTTTATATTAAACTATGTTTTTAAGACAATTTTGTGTTTGTAGGCATTGTTTTTTTCTTCGTAGGTACGGTTCATTACATGTGCTATATAAAATCCAAACTAATGCATAAAGTGAAACTATGTTACATGTTTGTTACCCAATCACGGTTTAAGTAGTAAGTGGCTCGAGGTCGAATTTCGTCCGCAGGTAGGCTGTTTATTGGTCCATTTAACCTAGATTGACAAAATTTCTCAATCTCTAATTCAGAACAAAAAAAAAGATAGGGCACAGCGATCACATCAATGAATCCTCGAAAACCCTGCCGATTCGCTTCTAAATACACGAAATCCGCACACATATACACCTCGTGGGCAGTGTGATTGAGTTGAGATCTCTCTCTAACATGTTCCAGAGAATAAATTAAACACTATGACATATTGGAACCCGAACGAAAATGATCACTAGGCAATAGGTTCCGCACTATAACATATTTTATTGTATATATATACCGCTATTTATCGCCAGGTAGAACGAAAATTCATATTTCAATTGAAAAATATTAAGAAAAATTCCTTAAAATTAGAAATTCAAATTTTCAGATTGTTTTGTTGCTAGTATACTAGATCTTTCTTTATGCCCAATTTTATAAATTCTAGGTCAACGGGAAGTACCCTATGTATTTTGATGACTTGAGGAAATATGGCTTTAAGGCCATACTTTTTATGGCATTGAACAACAAACTTGAAGTTTTTATATAATATATACTATATAAAATATATATACAAAAATACTAAAAATAAAAAATATTTAATAATAATTTCTCCTTGGTACCTCTGACCATTTTTGAGGAAAAGATGTTGATAGACAGATAGACGGACAACAAAGTGATCCTCAAAGGGTTCTTTTTTTACGTTTTAAGGTACGGAACCCTAAAAACCGACCACGTGCAAGTCGTACTTGCCCTATTGTAGTGCTTCATAGTTCAGTTTATGTTATAGAATGTTTTTTTAAATAATGTCAGTTTATTTAATGCACAAATAATAATAATTTAAAAAAAATGTAAGTAACCCAGATATATTTCATTCGATGATGTCGTGATGGCCCGAGCGCAGCGAACCTGTTCGAAGTTTAGAAGGCCGTGCGGCAGTGGTTCGAATCCGGGCGTGTACCAATGTGTTTTTTCTGACTTATGTACGTAACTATCACTAACTGCGTGCTTCGGAGAGCACGTTAGGCTATCGGTCCCGGTTAAAATCCACCAACCCGCACTGGAGCAGCGTGATGGATTAAACTCCAAGCCCCTCTCACCCTGGAGGGAGGCCTAAGCTCCTGCAATGGACCATAAATGGGCTGGTGAAATGAAATGAAAAAAATATATTGAATTCAATCCAAACTCAACAATGTTGTAGGTACATGCGCTTTTGGACATAAAGTGTGTGTTGGAGATGAACACATGTTGTTACGTATTTCATCACAAAATCATTAAGAAAAACTAACAAACAGTAATACGTTACTGTGTGAAATTTTTGAATTTGTAGGTATTTATCAATAAGCGCCATTGAAATATTGCATACGATGCCCTTAAAGAAAATTATTTTCCCTCCAGAATAACTTTCTTTCACCTTAATGCCAAGTTTCAAATAAGTTTCGAATAAAGTCCCGAGTGACAGACGGACAGACATTGAGGTAATTCAGTAAGCGCTCGATATTTTTCTTTTAAATTTAATACAAAACACTTGAAACGAGAATCGCGGGAGCGAAAACGTAGGAGCTGATTAAAAATCGTAAATCAGAAACTTGGCTCAGTTAAATACAATTTTTGTATAAATTCTTTTCATCCTCTTTGTGGGCCGACATTAACCCCCGGATCCCAAAAGCTATACAAGCGAGCCTTTTTAAATAATAAATCAGGTAGTCGTTCTCGTGTAAAACGATTATCCTTCCCGCGGGTACCTCGACGCGTACCGAAGATATTCATTCAAAACAATCGGTTCGACCGCACCTTCTGATTAATAACCATAACCATCTAATATAAACTAAAACGCAAGTAACGGAAAGCCGGCTTTCACAATAATAAGTTTCATTTTTAACAGCATTTTACGAATATTATCCGACTTAATACTATTATTTTCCAATACGAGGGTACAGATATTTCACAAAAGACTTTGCTATCGATTGTGATCGCTAAAAATGGATACACCCGAATGCGTCACCCACGTTTATGATTTCCATGAATCACCGTGTTTCCAATTGCTTCTCTAAATTCTATGCATACGATGCGATGGCTCGATTATGACTGAAGCTTCCAGAAAATTGTAGTTAGCGTTAAGATCCGTGGGTGGGTCTTATGAGGATTGTGTAGTGCCAAATTTCCATAGAAACGGCGTTAACGGTTGCACGTCATTAAACCTTAACCGACTGGCACAAAAAAAATTATATGATATTCAGATCAGCAAAAACTAGGTCGATACGTCTTTAATTTTTTAAGTACATCATTTTAAAAAAAATTAAATGCACGAGATTTTTTTTTTCATTTTTCACAACATTTTGAACACGAAACATTTGCAATGCATTGTAATGCTTTTTAACAACATGTGAAATATTAAAAAAAAATCGAAGAATTGTGAATTTCGATGACGTTATAGGTTTTCATTTACTCGTATCAAAATATGCGGCATAATTCACAATATTTTTCGATTGCGTTGACATAGAGGCTTGATTCATTTTTATAGCTCCAAGGAACCTTCGACCTGAGTAACTGTTATTAATTTTAACTCGATAGCTCTACGCATTTCTATGCGCTGAGAAAAAGGATGTCGTTTTTTTGTGGTATAGTTACAAAATTTCAGATTTTTTCCCTTTACTTGTGCTGCGAGAACTTGCTACTTGCCAAATTTCATAATTTTAGGTCAACTGCAAGTACCTACTTTGTAAGTTTTGATTTACGTTGCGAGTTTCAAAATATGCCGCATAAATGATCGTATTTTTTTATTTCGTTGACTTGGACGCTGACTTACAGCTTCAATGGACCGTTGACTGAAGCATTTGATATTAATTTCAAATTGATACCTCGGTGTGTTTCTGAGAAAAAGGGTCTCGACAGACAGACAGACGGACGGACGGACAACCAATTATTCCTATAAAGGTCAATTTTTTCCCTTTTGAGATACAGAAGCCTAAAACCGAGCTAGTGTGAAAGCGACTAGCTCGATTTTCATATTTGCCACAGCCGAACGACAAACTCGATCGAATCGAGCGAGTCTGAACAACCTTCGAGATTTTATTATTCTATCCTTCCCAAAAGTTGTTTCATTCGACGTAAACTCCAGTTGTCCAAGTGTATGAGACATCGCAACGACTCAAAAAGAATCCAAAAAAATTAAAAACTATGGCGTTAAATTTCATTCACCTCCATTCAGAGTATAGGTGATAGTGTCTTACAATTGTAATCTGATGAGCTATAAGTATGAGTTACTTTTTATTCGTAGTAAACATGTCAAAATATATGAAAATAGAACCAAGACTTTTTTTATGACACTAAAGGAATGGACTCCCGCAGGATTCACAGAGTTTACTTATAGACGGATCAAGACTAAAAAAATTATGGAATATACTTGAAACGTTTCAACATCGTAACTATGTGTAAAGAACACTCAGAGACAAACCTCCATTTCCTAATACACCCTATAGAGAACACATACAGGTCCTTTTGTTACATAGCGATAGAACAGGTTTTAAAAAAACATTTCGTCATTCCATCAGAATCAGACCTCTATTCAACACACAATGAGCTTTCGATGGAGCATCCGAATTTGTCTACACAACAAAGTTTCGCGGGACCATCGTAGTTAGTGAACTGTCTTTAAGGGACGTTTTGGCGTGAAGAGAAGACAGAAAGAAGGGTGGTGGGGAACGGGTACTATGGAATTCCAGCATGGCGGCGTAGGATGCGTATGGACATAAAAATCACGGTTGACCGAGTGTGGGTTGAAACTAGTAATAAAATAAGCTCGCGCTCCCCAAGGGATTTCTCGTTTGAGTGGCTATCGGCAGAGTCGATCTAAGTGTCGATTCCTAGATGAAAAAGGGACAGTCGGCTATAACGTTTCGTGTGGTAAATAAATACAGGTTTTCAGGGATCTAGGAGGTAAACGTATGTTAGGTATTTCGGTTATCTTGGATCAATGTAATGGATATCAAATTTAAATCACTTCGTGGATAATGTGTTGCACCATAATTACAATATTCATCCATTACCGCTATAATAGACGTTTCGAAATTATTCAAAAAATAATTCAACCGAAAGGACTAAAATCTGTGGAAAGAAAGGATATGTGCTTTAGGTACATTTATTTATAAACGGACACCTTATATTACCTAGATTACTCTCTGAAAAGCCCCTTATCTATCAATGCTAGTCACATCAAAATCGGTTCACCCGTTCTGGAAATTTGACCGAATAAATAGACAGACACATATATTTATATATGTATAGTCTATGTCCATTGTGAAGTTCCATTCTAAAAAGTGGTGAAAATTTTTTGAAATCGGATAACTAGTTTTGGAGAACAACTCTTACATCCAAACTTACAAACGTTACCTCTTATATTAGTGGTGATTTAAAAAACTAATGTTAGATGTCAATTTAATTAATTTATTACACTATTTGTTTATGGCTTAACGAAACAAATAATTTCCTTTTTTCTTATGATCTTCGAGGTTTTTTTGTCCAACATACAACTCCTAATATATGATGCAGTAGGTATATATATTAGAGCAAAACTACATTTCTTTCTCAATAGCACTTTTAATAATATCTGTCCCATTGCAATACGTATTACGCAATTAGCATTAATATTATGAAAATACCGTTCGAACTATGTAAATGTTTTCTTACGTAACAATATTTCTACATTTCTCTCTCTATAAATATTGATTATACACGTGATTAATACCTGTTACTCGGTACTTTTTATTATGTGAAATTATTGTGAGATCTTTTTTTTTTTAATGTATGTCGAAATTCTGACATTATTATAAATATTGTGAAATATTTCATGAGTTGACGCGGTCAGTGTAAAATTTTATGACGGATTTTCCTGACACATCAACTTATTGTACCAATAATTAATTTAAATTTAAGTTTAATTAATTAAAACCGGTTAAAAGCAGTCCGTAACAAGCAAAAGTAGGGTTCTGTAGAAAACCCACAAAACAATATTAAACTTATTTATGGGCTTTTAAACGAAACGATATGTCCTATTCAGAAACGTTTATTTAGAGACCTTGTTTAGTTAAAATGCGTGTTGGCCTTATCTTTCTCTGTGGTGCTTGGGTTTAAAAGAAAGAGACGAAACATTTTAACTGAGCTAGGTCCAAATCTTAGATAGTATAATAATAAAGATGGAGCGTCTCATATTTCGCAACGATCGAAAACGTGAGCAAAACGACAGACTCATAAATTATACAGACTGGTCGACTGGTGAATTGATCGAATTGAGACTTCATAATTCAATTTTTTTCAAAAAAAAAAAAATGTTACAGACACACAAAGAAACACAAGAACATAGAAGGAAAAAATAGGGACAAACCACTTTAAAAATATGAATTTCCGCACACAGTGTTTTAAAATAATTAAAGAGATCTATCTAACGAAGTAGAACTAAATTTCTCATGAACGCGCCTAAAATTTTTGTAACTGTGAGGTCAACGAATAGACTAAGCGAATTATAAGGGTCTAAAATTTTACTGCGGACCCTTAAAAACGTGTAGTGATACATAAAATATATAAATGATCGAATTTTGCAGAATCGATCGAAGTTTGATAAGCAATTGACTGGTTTTTTAAAAACTATTCCAGGGCTTTTAAAAGTTTTCGTGGGTCACGGATATTAAAGTTTTTTTAAAATATCCTTTCTACACAAAAAAGGAGTTTCTGAAAGTATATTATATTGAAGTCATTTAGTTTATACGCTCCACCTCGGCCATATTTGACTAGACTCATACATGCAAAATGTTTCTGATGAAGATCCTTTCCGTAAGCATACACATATAGAAAATTTCTACATCTAAGCCCTAAGCCAAACTACGTTCTTTTCCGGCGCGGAAAAAAAAACACGGTAAATGTATCCCATATAGTACCTACTATAGTG
The DNA here is from genome assembly GCA_949709985.1 of Luffia ferchaultella. NCBI lineage: Eukaryota > Metazoa > Arthropoda > Insecta > Lepidoptera > Psychidae > Luffia > Luffia ferchaultella. The sequence continues at coordinate 4,487,174 of OX453259.1, forward strand.
ACACACACCTATGTTTTATTTCGAAGTAACTGCGAGAATATGCGCCAAGTTGCATTTATATGTCCACGATCACAATAGGTTTTTTCTTCGCCGCAAAAAAACCTAGTGTGTGTTAGGCCTAATACCGAACCAAAAAAGACACTATATGTATAATGCCTATTTGATGTTAATTCGGTTGCCCAGTGGAAAGCTATAACACATTACCGGCCAAAAATAGCTAGGAAATAAACAGGCGGTTTTTACATCCGTTTTCACTTTCCGTATCCCTTTAAATGACCTGTACGTAAAATTTCCTGTGGGAATTTCGGGTCGTCTGCAGGATTTTATTATTTTGATTGGATACCATAAAAATACGAACTTCCTTGAGCGAGCTCCCTTTGTTCTTTTCGGATTGTAAACGGGAAACGTGTGCTGTGTAGCAAGGTAATAAACGTAATATTCATTATTAACTTTTAGGAATGGTATTTATGAATCGATGAATGAATTAATGAATCAGTTACTTTATTTCATACATTGGGGAATACATCTAAGTGAGGGGGTTACCATCGAATCTGTCGCGCAGGACGAGTAACCAAAGTTCGGAGAGCCGAAAGTACATTCTTTGGTGTTCGTGTTAGTTTGTTTGATCCACTCTAGTGGCTAACCTAAGGGCTATCTTAGAGTTAAACTATGGTGCACTACTGCCGTTAGGCGGCTAGCCAAGGTGGGACTGTCTTTGAGTTTTCGATGAATGACCTCCCTTCAATTCTACATTTAGAGCAATAGATCTATAGTTTTCCTGCTACGAAAATAAATTAGATCAAAAATAACACATCGTGGAAAGTTGGAAATGAATTCGAAGTCCGATTAAAATAAAATTCAAAAAAACGAGGCAGTAAAGTAGCGCCTGTACTATGATATGCCGTCGTAAATAACGATACGTATATTAGTAAAATAAAATGTTACACTTTCGTCTCGCTAAGTTTCGGAGTATAAGGTTTACTATGGTATTCGTCGAGATTTTCTTGTTGTGAAGAGGAATTTTTGTGTTGCAGACTTTTCGAAATTTTTTATCGTGAAGTACCTATGAGAAGAACACGTTTGAACAGTTCTGCTGTCTTCTATCTGAAGTGCGAACCCAGAGTGAACCAAATGATCTTGAAGTGAAATGTATAAGAATTGAAAAAAAAGACAGTGATCAGTTAGTGCTCGCCTTTTGATCTTCGAAGTACTAAAGACTACTACGGAAAATTATATTATTATTATTAATAATAATAATAATACCTGGGACGTTCCACACAGCACCATTTAGTCCCAAAGTAAGTAATAATACTGCTTGAATAATGGTTACTAGACAACTCATATACATACTCAAATATTCTTTATAACATATAATATAGATACTTTTTATACCCAGACACGGAACAAATAGCCATGTTCATGCACACAAATATTTGTCCCGGGCGGTATTCGAACCCTTGACTCAGCAGTTAGGATCTCTAGCCACTCGACCAACCGGCCAGTCTGCAATATTAGATTGCGATATCTTTAAATCTACTTTTATAAGTTATAGAGAGGCAATTCAAAATTCAAACATTCAGTCCCTCAAAGCGAACGGATTCATTTATTACTGGAAATTCCACTGTATATCTAAGGATTCAATCCAACTTATCTGTTCGTAAGATAGTTCTGACCCTTGCCCGATTTAAATAGAATTGATTAATTGTTTAGTAGACACCCACTGCGAATGGATTAGTTCCTATATAGTTTATATAGGTATATATGTATATAGAGCTTTCTACTGTAAACATCTGAGAAATCTGAATAGTGAGATATAGGTATATAAGTAGAAGCTATTTTGCAGTTTTCCGTAAAGAAATTTCCGTTTAATTATTTGAAATAAATACAAAAGGACTTACAACTTTGAAAGTACATCGACCAAATAATATTTAAAAAAAATTATATGAAGTAATTTTTTTTTACTCAAATATGATTCCAAAAGCACTGATCAACGATATCAGATATGAAAGGCATTGAAGCCCCCTCATCTCGAGGGAGGCCTAAGCCCCTGCAGTACGCATATACATACATGCATACCATACCATCAGCCCATTAATACATCTAATGGGCTGATTGTATGGTATGCATTGAAATCACCGATTGAAATATTATGTGCAGATCGATTTTATTTTTAAATAGAATCCTTATATATCCTTAAAATATTCATAGGTAAAAGTTATAAATAGCCGAGCGACGGATAGGAATTTCAATGACAAATGATTCCTCATCTTATTACACGCTTGTCAACGGGTGTGACGCGCTTCGTATTACTGGGATAAATGGAGTCTGGTTAGTACATTCGTAAACGTAGGTTTTATGCTGACGTTAAATAATATTTTTTATTTGTGGTTCTGTATAACATCCCACGTTTTTTAGGTCTATTCAGACACTTACGAGAATCTGGCTAACGGTTTCAGTGTGTAAGTTTACTTAAAGCGCTTAAAAGCCTTTAAAGTCTAGAACCATTATATATCGTCTAGACCACAAATATATATATCCGATAACAGGCAAACATTTTAAGGCACGTCCATCGTAATAAACAGAACACGAAGAATATTATAAAAAAATATGACTTACCTTACCCTAAAAAAAAAATCATAAGCGCAAACCAAGCCAATGGTAAAAAGCAAACATAATATATTACTAAGGAGAATAATTTGTTCATAATTCATGACGCTTACAGCTGTACCTACACGAAGAATGTGAAGTTAATGACACAAAATTCCAAACGGCTCCGAATTAAGTTTAACGTCTAGAACGTACGTACGGCAGTAAAGCAACCTTGTCAAAGTTATATATAATTTGACGGCCCGCCCCGGCCCCGGCCGGAAACCGACCAGATACGGGTTATTTTAGTTAGTTAAAATAAATTGAGAAAAACAACGTTCAATGAACGTTTGAAATTTAACACTGTCGTTTGAGCGGTTTTTTAGAGTTGTTTAATTACAAGAAATTATTGAATTTTACGTTTTGATTAGTAATTAAAAAGAGGTTATTGAACGACATAATTGTGTAGAAGGAAATATCCTGGTCGAACTTCACCATAGATTACAATACTAGGTAATATAAGATAGAAAAGCTTTGGGTTGGGAGATGCAAATATAGTGGGACTAGAACTCAAGCAGTGAATTAGAGGAAGTGGTACGGCTTCGGAAACGGATGTCCATAACACAGTTATATGGACGTCGGGTACGAGCAAAAGCTAATATGTAATATAGCATATAAATAAATAAATAACGTAGTTTAAAAGTATACACTGAGGAGGTGTTCCCAGTCGGTCAGATAATTCTGTTGATGCGTTAATCTTTGATGGGTTTTAGTTAATCAGGAGCAAGGCATTTCATGTTGTAACACTTTTATTAACCCAATTTTTTGTTCCTCTAATTAGAAGGAAAATAATAAAAATATGTTTTTGTAATATGATTAGCCAGTTATGTATTTGCCGAGGGAATCATGAATGGACAAAAATTTACGAATATCTATTGTTTCGATACTATTTTATCAAGTAAAAGTCAAAGAAAAATAACGTACTATAACTCAGGAAATATTATTATATCCGGGCATTCCCGCAGACGGAGTCGCATGATCAAATATAATTACTCAAACCAAATATTTTTCGTTACACTCCATACGTTTCTGTTCTCGCTTGAAAAAATAATAATTTTAGGTCTAAGTGTCACAAAATAAGCGGCCAAATGCACCTCGGACATATACATATAGTAAGTAAGACAGAGTTGAACAAAAAATTTGTTTCAGGTTTGTTAACTCATTGCTTGAAAACCTTACCACAAACGCACACACCACAGATTGCAATCTATGTGAAGGTATATTTCCCGACTGAAGCATTAGAATAAAAATGTCACAAGTCCATAAAAACATTCCGAAATATAAGGGGATTGAACACAACTGGCACAGTAGCAACGCACAGCTGTGGTCTCTTGATCGGCAAGCTGTTTGTCTCTTGAGCCACTTGAGCGTTCCACTTCAGAGCCTGACGGGACGGAATCATTAACCAGCGACAATTTTGGGCGCGGTGCCCTTCGAGAAATATTCCTAGTAAAAAATTTCACGTGTGGCGAAAGAAATCTACAATATCCGTTCGAATCTGCTTTGCATCCCCTTGAAAAGTGGTAAAATCAAGAAATTCGAGACGGTGACACAGACACACAGACACACAGACAAATACGAATCCCTAAATATTTACAATTACATAGTGATAAAAGCGACACAATTCGAATTCCTCCCGCAACTAGAGCAATAAACTATAATTTTTCTTTTGTGTGGTAATTTTTTTGAATTTTCCTTAAAATACAAATGGAAAAATCGGTAAACCCTTACCCCCCGAACAAGGTTTTCCACCTATCTTTTTGTAGGTGCGAATCTCATTTCAATAAGAAAAGATGACACGGGTGCCCGGCGTGACCGTGACAGCGGCGAGTGCACTCGACCCGACGCGACGGGACCGCTCTCCATACAAAATGGGAAAATTCTTAATAATTATGCGGGAGTTTAAGGCTATATACGGTTTACTGACGAGGGGTTCGCCCGAGGATTATAAATACGTTTTTAATATAATAACACGCCGGGATATTCGTGTGGATCGAGCTGACGCTAGGCAAGATCGTGCTGGTTATAACGTGACCAATTTTGGAATATGTTACGATTTTAACCAAAATCTTGGTCAAGGTTTTAATGTTGTTCGTCAAGTAATAATACAATCTGGGACATCCAACACATCGCCATCTAGTTTTAAACTAAGGAAAACTTTTATTATGGATATTATAACCTTAAATAATTTTTTTAAATATATATCATCATCATCATCATTAGCCCATAATACCCCACTGCAGGGGCTTAGGCCTCCCCCAGGGTGAGGGGGGGGGCGTTTGGAGCTTAAATCCACCACGCTACTCCACTGCGGGTTGGGGATTGTAACGACCGCCATCTGTTGACAGCGCCCGGGACCGACTGCTTAACGTGCTTTCAGAGGCACGGAGTCAGTGATAGTTAAGGACTTAAGTCAGAAAAACTAATTGGTACACGCTCGGATTAGAACCATGGCCCTGTGGCCTTATATAAATATACATATATAAAAATGTTTAATACCTAGACACAGAACAAATAGACATGTTCATGTTCACAAATATTTAGTTCTGCAGTTAGAGTCTGTAATCACTCGGCCAATCGGTCATTCAAATGAAGGTTACCAACGGACAGCGATATTTTATAGTTCTTAGGCTTCCGTACAAGTACACCTGCCTGCACCCCCATTCGATTCGACACAATTTATAACCGTCCGTCTGTCCGTTTTTCGTTGGACAAGTGATTATGAGATAAAACAGCATCCTTTACAAAGATGCAGAAATAAAAAATTGAAGTTTACTAGCTATTCTTAAACGTCTAACTATATCGATAGTTTTTGTGATAAGATATTTGCAAGAAGTTCATTAGTGTTCATCATCATCATCATCATCAGCCCGTGTCTCTTCACTGCAGGATATACGCATCTCCCAAGGCTCACCAGCACACACGGTTCTCCGCCTTTTGCATCCAATTACCCTTTAAGTGCTTTAGGTCATCTGTCCACCTGGCCGGGAGTGTTCATAAATGTATTTATTAAGGTCTCAAACGACACCAAACTTAAGAAGAAAAAAAAATTTTACGAAGTTGAAAATGTTGCGTTTTCTAGGCAAAATAAATTTTAAAAACTCGAAATTGAATTTCAATAGTAATCTTTCGAATTGTTTTTATACTTACAGAAGAACTGTTTTGGAGTATTTCTACATTCATAACTTGACAGTAAAAAAATCGACTAGCTGCCCTACAGAACTCTACCACCGATAACTAATAATAATAATAATAACACACACAATGACAACAACGTCTAGGTCCCAAACTAAGCATTAGCTAGTATTTTGGGTACCAAGCGAAAACACCACAAACATATAACAACCAAGACCCGGTGCCAGTATTAATATTCATCATATAAATACTGACCCGACCTGGGATTCGAACCCGGGACCTCCAGCTTCGCAGGCAGGGTCGCTGCCCACTAGGCTAAGCGGTCGTCTATATATAACAGTAACTATATAACTGTTATATAAGCGCGTGTGACACCATAACGGTACTTTATTCAGTGTAAATGCAGTATTTGAAAACGTCTGCGTAAGAACAATGAGATCGATGTGTAGATGATTCATACAATCGCCGCATTCTGCGCGTTTATTAACGTGTCGGCTGTATTTAAATTATTGTTCGCGTTTGAAACCAATGACTGGACGATTTCCATTGTCGCATACGGAAAAACGCATTTTCTGTGGCCTAGATATTAGCTTGTTGTTTTGACAAGTAGGTTAAAAAAAAAAACTGGTTAAATTCGAATCGCATTCGCACACAAAGGAATCCGTACCGCCGTACAATATAAAAAAGCACGTTTCTTGTATGGGGAACCCTATTTCATTATTAAATATTTTTTTTTATTTCAAGTGTCCACCTATTACGGTTCAAATGATACAGTCATGTGATAGACGGACGGACGGACAGCGGAGGCTTAGTGATAGGGTTCTACCCCTAAGGGTTATACCCTTTATGTAGGGAACCTTAACAAAAATCAACCAAGTGCGACTCCGAAACGCGTGCAGAAAGATCCGTAATAAACACATCGCTACCAAAAATAAATTGCACGCCACAGAAAATAAAAATCTAATTTTTTAGCAAAAAATTTCACTCTCTGTTTACTAAGCCTGTGCTGCTGATTCCTTCGAAGGTATTTATTCCTCATCATGTTGGGAACTGCATTACAACTAATAACCCTTAAAGAACGACGTCTAATATATTGGTAAATATTTTTGTAAGCCCACCACGACTAATATAGTGGTCCCACAAGTACATTCCATTCATTACATCAGCCCTTTTTATACCCCACTGCAAGGGCTTAGGCCTCCCCTCAAGATGAGGCGGCTTGGAGCTTAAATCCACCACGCTGCTCCAATGCAAGTTGGCGGATTGTAACGACCGCTATTTATTCTATCTAGAACATTGATCTATTGACAGCAAGTACATACTTTATAATAAATGAAATCAATACAACAAATTGATATTTTTCGATTTAACATCATTATTGAGATGCGATTGTACTACATCGTTGACGCTGGCTGACGACCTTTTCGCATAGAATAAATAAATTTGACAGCAGTGTTTGGTTTTAATAGTCATAAATGTCACTTCACAGTATCGAAAATGTCAAACGTAATTTCGCGGGGGTGAAGGTCGGCGCGCGGGGACCTCGCGGTTTAAACTCGGACTGAAACTCGCCATCTCGCAACGGGTACACACCAGCTAGCTAGAGTATGAGTGGTTAGACTATAAACGCAGAAGAGGGCTTCTAGTTAATTCGTAGGTACTTTTATGCCTCTTCATGAAGATGGATTTGGCATTTTAGATGCTATGAGACTCACTGTTTATACAAATCTTATGCCCTCGATTAGAACAGAAGCTTAGACTAAAATCTAAATTACAAATATATGTAATCTCTACTCGGATACAATATTCGCACGTATAGGTAAACAGAAGTGTCTATTTTCTTTATCGCTTTGACAAGTGGTCGCCCGTTTTCGACCACAACTCACTGAACAGATTTCACGTCACACTACTTGTCTATATGTTAATACGGTTTAGATAAAAGTATCTTTTCAGCTGAAAGTGAAAGGTCGCGAGGACACGTGTTTCAGTGACTGGCGCCGGCGGTTGCCACGCTTTAATATTAGTGTCGCGTAGCAAAGTTAAGGTTGTAGTTCTGTATAAACATTTTATTAATTTTTATTCTGAAATTGTTTTTTAGAGTTTTTATCTTTAAGAGATTTTATACTTTACCGCATAGTAATAGAATGACGACTCAAGTAATTTAAGTAACTTTTCGTTACAAAAACGTATTTTTCAACACATTTGCCATTAATACTGTCTTAATGACATCGAAACTTGTACCGTAATGTTGTATTTTACAGTACTAGGCCTTTTTACTTTACACTAATCACAAACGAGCATTCTGTTTGTAACGCATGCGTAAACCGAGAAAAGCAACCCACTCGCACCCTTAGCTCCCACCATTATATTACATTCTAAATATCTAGGTACCTAATTTTAGTCGCAAATGTATTGTAAAAACGTCGTATGATGCTCGTACTCACTAAGCTGGCTATTATAGTAATCGGTTTGTTTGCTGGCGAAGCAGAGTGCTTATAAACACCTCGATTATAATATGCAGCTTTCCGTACTTGCATCATAATGTATTGTTAAGTAAGTAATCCACTTTTAAAAAAAGTTTAATTTATATTTTTATTTTGAACGCAATAACATGCATTTTTAATTCTAGTTTGCTTTTTTTTTCTTTATGCAAACCCTGCTGATACAAAAATATTCATTCATATTCGCTTATTGGCACCAAACAACTTATTTTGATAAAATATAGAGCAGTGACAACCCTAACTGGTCTGACACGCACACATAAATGCGACTGAGCGATAGTCTGGGAATATTTAAATATACCGCATTAAACAATAGCCTTACCCGTCTGCTCCGCCCCGTCGGGTATTATACTTTTTCCTTTTTCGGTTTTCGTAAGATTGAAAAAGAAAAGTTGGAAGTAACTGCATTGCATTAGTGGTTCGACGAAGCAATAATATGAATAGTAGGTATATAATAAGAATAACTTGGTAATTACGTCTACAAAAGTTAATTGAATATTTGTGTGGCTGGTTAGTAAAATTTACTGATTGGCTGAGTGATTAAAGACCCTAATTGCGGAGCCAAAGGTAGCAGGTTCAATTTTCGTCCGGGACAAATATTTGTGTGCATGAACAAATCTATTTGGTCCGTGTCTGGGTGTAAAAATATCTATATATGTATATATTACAATGAAATTTTAAGTATGTACATTAGTTGTTCAATACCCACAATACAAGCTTATAAATAAAATATTATCATTACAGCTCATACATTGGTGTACATTAGATATATCACGCTATATTTATATATCATTTACGATCTACCTATAGTAATTAACCCCAGTGATCAGCACATCTAAATCTAGACAAGATCTAGACGCCCATAAATATATAAGGCATATTTTGTCTAGAAAAGCCAGCGGCAGCACACGCCTAACCAGAACAAAGGGGTTAAAATAAAAAGGCTATCTTCAACTCAATTTCATTTTAAAGCTTTCTATTGAAACCCCACATGTTGGGATAAACAGTAATAATGACTGGGGAGATAGAGATGAATTTCTTGGAATCCCCACTTTGTTAAACGGACCAAAATACATACAAAATTCATTCACCTATGCCAACAAACGTAGAAACTCAGAGGGTATAACATACGGGACAGGCGGACATTAAAAAACTAAGGGCTAAAGCTAAGCGAAATTTATTATTAGAAACTAGTTATTTTATTTTGTGCAGCTTTAAGTATATACGTACATTATAGTATTCCAAAATTCTGATGATTTGAATTTTGAGCATATTTTTGATAGAGCGAGCAACTTGAAACTTTCAAAATCACATTTTCGTCATGTATCAATGGAAACAGGCTTCTTCGAGTCACTATATTTCGTAAATATATAATTCATAACGAAACATCAAAACATTTCGTTTCCACTTACATCACAAAACGATAAACGTCCGATTATACTATAATAATCAATTATTTACGCGTCAACATGTGTAAACACGGAAAAAAACATATGCATTAGAACCCTTTGAATAACAGATGTATATGCAAATAAATACGTACATCCCATTCTATCGTACGTGAGTAATTTATTGAGGGTTTCGAAGAAATATAATATACGGCGATTACCAACCGATTTTAAGATAGAGTGTACTGTACACATAATCTAGAAAAAAATATTTGTGAAATCGCGTCGTCTAATCAGTCATTACTTGACGTATGCGACAGTGGTTTGAGGGATACCAGATGCTAGAAGTTTTACATGGTATACTGAATCCGATCGGTATACTGAACCTGAATGTATACATACAAGCGGACCGGCTTACTTATGCTAATTCACCAACCGACAAGTTTTTCATCATCAGCCCATGTTACCTCACTGCAGGGGCTTAGGCCTCCCCCAGGGTAAGGAGGGGGTTTGGAGCTTAAATCCACCACACTACTCCACTGCGGGTTGGGGATTGTAACGACCGCCATCTATTGACAGCGCCCGGGACCGACTGCTTAACGTGCTCTCCGAGGTACGGAGTCAGTGATAGTTAATGTACTTAAGTCAGAAAAACTCATTGGTACACGCCCGGATTCGAACCATGGCCCTATGGCCTCATAAATTTGAGACAAGTTCGTTGCGCTCTGGGCTATCACGACAAATATTTCAAGTATTTCAAAAACGCAATATTCACATTTTAAATACAAAACCAATGCCGGCCCACTAGCCGGCCAGCTAGCAAATGCTATTTAGGTGCATATGGGTTTCTGTATTCAAGAATATCCTACGAAATTCTGAGAGTTGTATATTGTGCACGAGATGAGTTTTTTTGCAACGACACGGCGAAGTTCTCGCGTAGATCCTTTGCATATGTTCTACACATGTGTATGAACATATTGCATCGTTTTTGCCCAAAATGCCTCTGCCACGCATATCTCCATTGTCATAAAAACCACAACGAATTGAATATTTAGAGGGTTTTTTTAAAGCGCTGTTCTAAAATCTTACACCGGGCTTCTCCTGTCCCTAGAGTAGAAAAGCATACGTTGCAATCATTGCGAGTTCTTTATATTTTTTGAAAATTTGCCTATGTTTTACACTGTGTAATTTGCTTCAAAAACATACGATTATTTAATGGTGATATTATATTACCTTTGACGCAGGTACACGCCCATGATATTTATATTATGTGTAAACACAACTTTATGATTTCAATCAATGTCATATTTATCCAATCTCTGATTTTAATTACCATCTATTATTAATGCACCGGAATAATATCCGAAACTTTATATTATAATGAACTATGGACATAAAGATTAACATTATTATTTTTTTTAATATAAACAAAATTTATTACTCTATTTTTAATTAATAGATGTAACATCCATATTTCCACAATTACACATTACATATTCTTCCGATCTCTTACATAGGTATTTAGTATATTACCTTCAGACACCAACAAAGGGTGTCGAAGTCTTGAACGCATTAAAACTGGCTTAATGCCCCGCGAGGCCGTCTCGACTTACCTGAGCAGATGGCGTCCGCAAAAGGTTCACCTTAATATTGGATAGGGAATAATAAGAGATAATAAAGTACGTCCAAATAAGAATGTCAAAAGGACTTTGGTACTATTTGTCAATATTATGGCTATATAAAAATGAGGCCTTGCTCTATGCATTTATCTATGCTGAATCTTCGGACGATCGCGTTACCTAATGATAATTCAATAAAGTAAACCATTTGACGGTTTGGTTTTTTGCTCTGCCGCGGTGTGAAGTACCCTAATGTCCTACCTCAGGGTTCAAGCTGCCTTTATATCAAATATCATGAAAATCGGTTCTGGGGTTTAACTGTGAAAAAATAACAGACATGTAGACATTTTCGCGGTAGAAAGTAGCCTATGTCAGTCTTTGGGACGCAAGTCATCTTCCTACCAAGTTTTATCAAGATCGGTTCACCGGTTTGACACACAGACACATATCTGCGGTATTCCATATGTTGACCCAGGTACTGAATAGTGTTCACACCAAATTGTTGCGTAATGCCTGCATAGACAGAAGGACCGAGAGACAGAAAAAAACTGAGTTTGATATCTAAATAGGTAATTACACTACCATCGCAATTTCTCAAAAATATGTAAAGTACAGACACAGTTCGTAACAGTTTTTGTCTTGCTTTGTAACTTAATTTTTGAAATTGTTTTTATTTTTAAATAATCAATAGTGTGGGTCAATACTGAACTTTGTTCTTTAACAATATCTGAAAAACTAAATGTAAATGTAATTTTCCTTTAACAAATCGTAATAGATGTAATCAAGCATACTGAATAACAGTATTCGTTTTATGAAACAACTATTCATATTTTTAAAGCGTTTTCCTGTACAGTGAAGACCCTTGGCCACTTATCTCTAAATTACTCATTTATCAAGAGGATCGCCTTGAGTGATTATTTTAGTCAAACGAGAACTGACGAATTCGAAGCGGTCATCGCACTTGTGAGAAAATAACGACGAGTCAAACTTCGCAGAAGCGTTAGTCAGGTCTCGAGGCGACACGCTTGTGGCCACGTAGAATAAACAAGTGAATTAGTTTTTTTAAGTGACTTAATAATACTGACTAAAGTGGCAGACATGTAACTTATTATGTATACACCTCCTTGTAATCTAGAATCAAAATCACACGACCGTCTCCGCCTCGACGCTAGGCTTCGACAGCTTTCTCAACTGTGCCAGCCTTCCACCTGAAGGCTAGTCTTCAGTTCCGCAGGTTATTTTGTTATAAGAGATTTTCAATGATATTGACGAAGCTAATGAAAAACTGTTATATATCAGTCGGGAATATCCTTCTAAACGTGATGGCCTAATTGAATTGGTTTTCATTGAGTTTCGTGTGTATTTGACTAAATAATTCCATAAAATAATTGCAATTCGATTATGAACTTAGTGTGAAAATTATTAATTCATAAACGATATTATTCTTTTAATTAAAATAAGAAATGTTTAGTTTTACATAAAAATCATTAAAAGTGTAAAATAATTTTTGGATTTTTAGTAAAGTATATATTTGTAAATTTTGTAAGTCCACTATGAGGGGACCAAAAAAAATGACCAATATATTAGTCACAGGGTTTACTGGGTCTGAAAGGGTTAAAGAAATGTACTTCCATCTGTCTCGTAAAGCTCTATTCTATTAATAACTTAAACGTGATTGAATGACAAATATTCAGTATCATTCCATTTTCAGAAAATCATTATTAGTTGCGTAAAAACTTTAACGCGTAAAAAATAATTTACTGAAAAAAAAAGAGGAAAACGAGCTCTATAATCGTTAAATGTTAATAAAATACACTATCATATAAATATAATTTGAATGTAATACAAAACTGTAATTGTAGACGGGGACAAAATCAATTATTACTAAAATACGTTTGATGGTCTTTAAATGAAAATCTATTTAAATTTTTACAACAATTTTATTTTGAGATTTTTTTATTTTCCCACCTGTATTGCAGATGGGAAAAAGTGTAATTGTTGTAAACAATTAATTGTTAAAAATTGTTGTATAAATTTAAATAGATTTTCACTTAAAGACCACTACCAAACATATTTTGGTAATTGATTTTGTCCCCGTCTGCAAGTACAATCTTGTATTACATTCAATATATGATAGTATTCATTCATTTATAAACTTTCAAGTCATATTTATATGATACCTAGTGTATTTTATTAACATTCGATAAATAAATTTATATTATCATTTTATAATTTAAAATATTATTTTATTGCTGTTTTTGTTTCTTTAAAAAAAAACAACCTAAATAGACATTCAAAAGGAAAAATGATTTAAGAAACTTTTAAGGATTATTTTTAGGACCTTTTCCATGATATTCCACTTGATATAGTTCTTGACTCAATTTTTTTCTTTGTCACAATATGGCGTCTAGTTGTCGCCATGTCGACTTTTGATTTCTCATGTCTTTAGTGACACTGATAAGATTAAGACAAATCTATGGTTGTAAGATTCATCAAAATCGGCCCACGCGTTTCGTCTCTAGAACGCTACAAAGGAATGTATAGTGTAAATCGGTTATAACTACATTCAAATTCAAATTCAAAAAGTTTTTATTCAATATAAGATGTTTACACACACTTATTGAAAGTAAAAATAAATTGATTAGGTACCGGTTCAAAAACTAGAAGGAGAAGAAAGGGCAAGAAACTCCTCCCTTTTTATTTTATTTAAATATGTTTTCTTCGTTCTTGTTTTTTTTTCTAGGGAATCCTTTCTAGGGATTCCTAGGGACCGTCAAACTTCGTCGTTATAACCGATAGCCGTTATAAGCAATAATAAATTTGTCATACTCAAAAAAACAATAAAATATATGTAATGAAATAAAGTAGAAACAAATGCAGACATCAAAAGAACATATGTATTCCCAATATTATCTATTAAAAAAATCTGCATCCACCTAAAAACCTACACCACATACTTATCCATCCACTTCGTAACGTGTCGTTAAGCGCACTTAACAAAGGTGTGATAATAGTACATAGACCTAAAATGATAGTAAGAGATTTTCGTACAAAGAGCGAGGGATTTTTGAGTCATACTTAATCCCGCTAGACGTTATATCCTATATGTCGTTACAAGGATGTCGTTATAAGCGACTATTTTTAACGGGTACTTATATGGAGTTTAGACGGTATCGCCATATTCGGTCCTTATAACCGATATGTCGTTATATCTGATATCCTTTATAACCGATTTTCACTGTATATATATATTGTATTAATAAACACGTAAGTCATTTGTACCGCGCAGTCGGTTAAAAAGGCAAATAATCGATATGTTGTACCAACTAAATATAAACAATAATATCCCATAAAAACGATAGCATTATCAAATCTAGATCACAAAACAATATACTATCCACGAAGTCGTATATCCTTGATTCTTTCACTTTAATCCGGCGGGATGCTCTCCGAGCCGACCGCGAGGGCAATAACTCAAATATATTAGGATAAAGTGAAGCTTTTTACGACACGCCCGTCTGGAAACAGTTACATAGTTCACGCGAGTTTCGATAGTTATGGCCACATCGAATTGTGTGCATCAAGGCTTTCATACGTTAAATTACAGAAGTATAAAAATATAAAAAAAGGGCCTGTTTCGGGCCCAACCGTGCTGTTTAATACAGATTTCAGTATGCTATAATACCGCAGCCAAAACAATCTGAGATGTATTGTTTGTGATCTACTTTGACATGATTAGATTTGATGACCTTTTTCGCCATTAGTACCGCTGAAATTAGCCACAGTGGATAAATTGACGGGCTGTTGGCCATTAATTTTTTACCCGACTACGGCGAAGCCGAAAGGAGGATTATGATTTTCACCTGTTTCCGTATAACGTCTAAACTACTTATAATTCGACAAATGAGGTATAGTTAAAAGCGTCTTGAATGTTATAAATTATGGATGGTTATAGATTATCTAACGTTAAACTAAATACAATATGGCGTCCTCTAAAGGACACAAAATCATAGATTTAAAAAAAGTTTTGAATACTGTCGTATTGGGTATCAAATGAAAGAGCTTAATTATTAACATTTGGATAAAAGTTCGAAAGTAATATTTTGATGCATTGCATTGAACAATAAACACCCGGAATTATTTATCGAAATATGCTACATATATTCCGAAATATGATACCTAGTGTGAAGCCGAAATGATTATTAAAAAAAACGGAGTTTCACTATTGGTGGACGTCAACGTTGACGCAATATTTCGGTTCACGGTGCCATTTACACAAGATACACTCAGAGATAGGAAAGCTCTATTTACGTCCTTTCTACATAAAAAAGCTATGAAAATTACTTTTTCTAATAACCTCTAAAAATTCTTCAGTTAGATATTATTAGTGTTCCGTACCTAAAGGACAAAACTGAAACTTAAAGGTATATTACTGTCCGCTCATCCGTCCGTATGTCACGGATTCGTAGCTCGTAATCGGAATAAGTTACAGACTTGTATGAATATTTTGTGTGAAATGTTGACCCCACAGACAAGTCAACCTTATAGACCACGCTTTGACAGGGAGTAGCATTCGCCAAGGCTATGTAGTGACACTACATAACTACGTCACTAGTGAGCCGTCAGTTGGAAGCACGTCGGAAGCCATTAAATTGTCAATTTTGAACGAGCCAATGAAAACTAGCCGACCTCTCCCCGCACCCCGCCACTTTTTGGCGATTTCGTTTTCGTACTGACGTTTATTAAAGCGTGGTCTATAGGTTGACTGGTCTGTGGTTAACCCTAAACCGAATACTGAATCAGAAAATCATTCAAATTATTTTTCACGTGGGGTTCCATACATGAAAAATAGAAAAAAAAACTATTTCTTATTATCATTCATATCATATGTCATTGTTCAGATTTTTTTTTTACCATTTTAAATAAAGAAATTAAGGGCCGTTAAAATTTTAAGTTATAATCATTTTTGTTACAGGGTCTACCTCAAAAATTAAACTAGTGAGAAATTTTTTATTTTTGTACAATTCGCCGCCGATAATACCTTGATTCTTAATGTGATATTTGTAAGTAATCACCAATATAAACAATTATTTTTTTCACGTTTTTTCGTAATGTCCAGTTCGGGAAAAACTATTTTAATATAATGCGTGTTGGTACGGAACCCTCGGTGTGATAGTCCGATTCAAACTTGACTAGTTTTTACTAAATGTTATCACGTCATTCAGATTATCGTTGTGATCATAAACAAATAACACATTACCAAATCAGATATAACGATTCCGATTATTACTGTTATTGTAGAAAGTAAATTATAATTATCCATTACAAAGTTTTCCATACTGTGAGTCTTAATCACACGTATCATAACGCTCATAATCGTCTGAAACATATAGATATATGGGGTCAGCTAAGCAATGATTTATGTATTGTTATCCCGCTTGTAAACAATGTGTTAGATAGCGAATAGCTAATAGATTTCGGACACCCACGGCGAGAGTAAATTGGCCGGAAACCTCGGGAATACCGACAACGTGGAAAACTAATATCAGTTGGCGGCGAGGGCTTGGGGGGGTAAAAGCTGAAAAGGGGGCTCCCCATACCTATCACATCCCAAATATTATTGATGATGTCTTGAACGTTTATTCAATTTCATATATATAATAATTGTGTTTAAAATAGTCGTTAGGCTATCAGTTTTGGATTAACTCAGAATTTTTTGTGCTATTAAGTTCACTGTCGGCGTAGCGTAGCTTGTCAGACACGTGTACGTGGTTTTACGTTTGTTGTACGCTTGCCTAACGCCTGCATGCTGATTTCATATGAAATAATGAGATTGTCAGAGAAGGGCAAACATAGCGCTTGTGAGTTTGAATTTTCACATTCATTAGAAAATAAAATTTATATCTACAATAAAACTATGAAGTAGTGAAAATTAGGTACAGGATTTGAAGATCGGGTATATTCAAATGGTGGGTGTGTTCAATTTTTTTTTTTCTACCCAGCTATCCGCCCGTGACTTCGCTCGCGTGGACTACACAGTTGTACCGGGGCCCCTTTTTCCTCGATAAAAAGTAGTCTACGTCACTGTTCAGCTTATAAACTATATCTATGCAGAAAATCATAGCGGTCCCGGTACAACCGTGTAGTCCACGCGAGCGGAGCCGGGAGCGGAAAGCTAATTTCGAATTTTAGAAGATTTCAAAATATAGCCCATGTTACTAAGGGATAATATAGCATTCTAATGGTGAAAGAATTTTTGAAATCGGTCTAGTGGTTTTTGAGTTTATTCGTTACAAACAATACAAAAATACAAATCTTTCCTTTTTATAATATTATATAGTGTAGATTTGTTTATACAAAATGCTTAAAAAATTGCACTGAGTGAAGATATTCGTAGAAATGGGGTTACCGTTTACAGGGTTAATTCTATATACATACTGTGCATAAAATTATGACCGGTCCCTAGCGATCTATAAATGTAAGCATTTGCGTGGACTTAACCGGCAATAAATATTGTATTGCTGTATCCACAGAGCATTAGAATAGGTAGAAGTTGGCATGTAGGTGAATAACACAAACCAGTCAACCTATAGACCACGCTTTAATAAACGTCAGTACGAAAACGAAATCGCCAAAAAGTGGCGGGGTGCGGGGAGAGGTCGGCTAGTTTTCATTGGCTCGTTCAAAATTGACAATTTAATGGCTTCCGACGTGCTTCCAACTGACCGCTCACAAGAGACGTAGTTATGTAGTGTCACTACATAGCCATGGCGAATGCTACTCCCTGTCAAAGCGTGGTCTATAAGGTTGACTTGTCTGTGGTGGATAAGTACGTTGTGTCCTTCAAGTATGCAATATGTTGCATACTTAAGACACATCTTGTAACCAAAACTCTAAAATGCGACATCAAATCATTCCAAAGATGTAAGTGAAAAGGTCAACCGACTTAACCGCTTTCTAAAACAATATAAAATTCAAACGGCAAAACTATTTTCGTATGCGTAATATTTTTACTTATATTCGTTGTGTAATTATTTTTGGGACACGTGTCTCTGAACAAATACTGTCACATGGCACCTCTAACCTAATCTATTCTCTGTGGCTGTATCAATAAATTGTATGAATATCAGACCGGATCGGATTTATCGGTAATAATCGTTTCCTATAAACCTTTGAACCTTTGTATATAACTTGCAAAAAAACAATGTCCCGTATTTAATTTAAATATAATTTTATAATGGTGTTACCGTGGGCTTTTTTATAGGGTTTTTAGGGAGGGCATCCATTTTGTCCAATTCAGAAATATTTATTTAGACCAACTTTAGATAAAATAACTTTTACTTCATTCTTTCAAAGCCAAGTGTCAGAGTGAAAGATAGGTGCTAAACATATTTTAACTAAACTAAGCCTAAACAAAATAAGTCGTAACAGCCGAGTGGTAGCGGGCCCGTTTTTGTTTACAAGGCCGTGGTTCGAATTCCAGGGCATGAACCAATGAGTTTTTTCTAACTTATGTACATAACTATCACTAACTCCGCGCCTCGGAGAGCACGTTAAGCCGTCGGTCCCGGTTACCATCAATTGATGGAAGTCGTTAAAATCAACCAACCAGCACTGGAGCAGCGTGGTGGATTAAGCTCCAAGCCCCTGCAGTGGGGCATTAAAGGGCTGATAGTATGGTATGGTATTTCGTGGTATGGAATTTAACCAAGTCTATTTGTCTGGCACAGCCTATTTCGTTTGTGAAGTCTATTCTTAAAGTTTTTAGGATCCTTCTATTTTTTATTGATCACAATTTTTTTTTTACAAAATAATCCAACAAGTTACGGACTGCCAGACAAGAATTCTTTCTAATATTCAATTGTTTAAAAATTATATTTCCGATCTTAGACTCGATACTTAGCCGTATTTTGTAAACGGTGTCCACTCATACAATTTTTAAATTATTTTTACATATTTCTATTGGTTTAAGAAAACAAAATGATGAATTTCTATTCAAGGTGAAAAATTTTTCTTTAATAGGTACGAGGTAAACTGAAGGAAATACTAGGCTCACAGAACTAAACTGCGTTAATACTAGAATAATATCTGTATTACATAGATCATTGTTTGTTTATAAGTATGCTGTGAACCGCTTTTGAATCATATTGTGATAGAGTTGGTCTTCGAAATCTTGGCTCTCCCCTCCACAAAACAAATTGATCGAAAGTAAACGTGCTAATGAAGAAACATTTTGCAATGGCAGCCGTTGTGTTCATGTTCATTTAATAATGAGCTTGCGTAGCTGATTATTACAAAATATTATATCCGCCATTTTGTGGCGGCGGCCATCTTGGACTGATTGTTATCAGACATAGCTAAGAAACCTTTACACTAATTCACCTTTCATATAAAAAAATCCGCATCCAAATCGGTTCATCCGTTTGGGAGTTACGATGCTACGGACAGATGCACAGATACACACACAGGTCTTATAACACACCTCTTTTTGCGTCGGGGGTTAAAAAGGAGTGGAGTCGCGAATACTGTAAGCTAATATAATAATAATAATATACGGGACATTACACAAGTATAAGATAACTATAAAAGTGATAAAAACAACTAGGTATGTCAAGAAACTTGGTATGTCATAGACGAAATAACAAACTTTTTTGTTTCTGACATCTATCACGAGATCTCCTTTTTATTTTCACAAGTATTAAAAAAAACCTCAAAATCTATTGATTTAACTCAAAACTCCGCACTCGTATTATCTATGGGTAAGAAAGACGCATGCTTCAAATTTTTGTTTGTCATATATATATTTGTACCCTTAAACTTGTATAGGTCGAATCTGGGTACGTGTGACTCACCCTTGTGGGTTAAGGTACCAAGAAGAGCCGAGAAGGTCCAAAGGTACAAAAAATAAATACAAGCAGGTACTCGGAGCGGTCGATGACATCGGCCCCACGAGCCTACCTGCGCACGAGTTTGAGATTAGACTCAGCGCTGCGTTGCGTATAAATTCAATGAAATTTTCTATTTTACTCCGATCTTGAAAATCGAAGTAAAGAAAATGGAAATGCCACACTGCAGGTTCATAACACAAAGTTATATTCGGTTGGAGAATATGGAAATTATAAGCTAATAAAATTATATCTCTGTCTCTTTCTTGCAATACTATATTAACAATTATTTTAAATGGACATACGTCACACATAGGTACGCCGTACGGTATTGCCCTCTCTGTCTAACAGGACATTTAAAACATAGATAAGTTTGTTAATAATGATTTTTTTTAAAATTCTTTCATTGTCATGATATAAATACTTATTATTTTATTTTTATTTTGTTTTATTTATTTTTGTAGGAAGATCTACAGTAAACTATTATATACTAGACTTATAAATAAAAAACAAAAAGCTAATTACAGATCCTCACAAATAGAGCCAATTACAGATCCTCACAAATATATTTTGAAAACTCATACAAAATAATTTAAAAAAATTGCCAACTAGCCTATTATGTGCCCTAGGGCATGGCAAAATGCAAGGAATATTACAGGTGTAACAGGATAATTCATTTCATAATGAATAGCATTACACGTTAATAATGCCCCGCCTGTAGATATTTATGCATAAGAAATTTACGCTTCCATGAACACAAAAAACGTATTTAAAGTGTTGTCTATTTGTTTGAACCTTTATAATTACACTACTACTAAACCGATTTTGATAAATCTTTTAAATTTTAATAGATGTGCCGTACTTCAACGTGGAAAACTGGAGATGACTGATACACTTGAATGGAAATTTTCTGGAAGGTACTATCTATAACGTCGAAACCATAGACTATAAAGCTGCACAATAACGTTGTGGGTTAGTCAGATTTGAGTGAGTTATAAAGTTATAAAAGAATAAACGACCTGTGATTTTATTATTGTTATTATTGAATTTATTTCTAATATAATAACTGTTGTATTACTAGGCGTTACCCAATATAAGGACCCGGAGTCCAATTATTGAATTTATTTCGCTGTAAAATATAAGAAAGCAAAACAAACTGTAAGGAACTTGTTGTTTTACTGGATGTTACACAAGACACGGGGTCGAAAACTTAGATTCTCCTGATATGCAGAAAATACGTCGCGTGCGTTATTTTGGGATGTATGCTGGGCACATCGATACTAATATATAAATGCGAAAGGGACAGGAGAGGGCAAAAACGCCTTTGCCCTCACCTAGGGCACTGTAGGAGTCACGCGGTACCTATGTACTGCAACGCTAAATCGACTACCAATAATAAAAGTGGTAGTGACATAGCGCTTTTGGACACAGCTGGCCCAAGATCATGCTGTGAAGCTTTAGGCTTTTGGACAGCTGGTAGCAACAACAAAAATACCAAGCGCATACCAGACTTTAAAATATATGCATTTGAGGTTAATAAAGTATTTATAATACATGGACAGGAATGGAGAAATTCAAGTGTGTTAAACACAATTCAAATTGTATCTAACACGCGGGCGAATCCGCGGCTCGCAGTTAGTTTCAAATAAAAACGTGTCTAAATCATATAAAATATTAACTAATATTAATCAACACTTGCCAGACAAAGACGACACGACAAAGAACGTCAGACGCACTCGGCCGAGGGGCGTACGACGGGACACAAAAAATGTTTGAATACGCATAAAAAAAAAGATCCCGCCGGTCTGTGGGCACGTCCGACGTATGCCTCCGGTTAGATAACGTGATATATTATTATTACCAGCTCAGGTTTACAGTGGAACAGCTCAAAACACGCACTGAATAAATTAATGTCGTCGGCCAGGTGAAAACGGGCGACACGTTTACATGCTAGTAAATGTGACCAAATTAGTGTATTTTTAACTAGGTCGTATTAAGCTTCCACTTGATGTGCTTGATGTCTTCAGTTTTCTTTAAGTGGAATCTTGAGTCGAATCTGATTTTAGGAGTTTCGTCTAGAAACAGTTTTTTGCATGTCTGCTGAGGAATTTAATACAAGAATAATATTCACATGTTAAAAATATATGTATTATATTTGAACATCACGTATTGCGTCAAAATATTAATAATACCTGGGACATCCCACACACTGCCTTCTAGTCCCAAAGTAAGCAAGCATTATGCTTGTATTATGGGGTACTAGACAACTGGTATACGTACTTAAGTAAATATTATTTATATACATATTTATATATTGTAGATACTTTTTACACCCAGCCACGGAACAAACAGACATGCTCATACTTACAAATATTTGTCTCGGGTGGAAATCGAACACGTCAAAGTCAAAGAACTAAAGTTGTCCACATAGCCGAAGCGATCAGCAAGCTGAAGTGGAAATAAGCCGGTCACATTTGCCGTAGAACTGATAACCGATGTGGTAGACGAGTTCTGGTGGCCACGTATCGAAAAGCGAAGCGTTGGACGCCCCCCGGCCAGGTGGACAGGACCTGAAGCACCATACCGGGGGTAATTGGATGCGGAAGGCGGAGGACCGTGTATGGTGGCGAGCCTTGGGAAAGGCCTATATCCTGCAGTGGAGAGACACGGGCTGATGATGATGATGGAAATCGAACCCATGACCTTTGGCTCCGCAGTTAGGATTTCTAACAAATTCGTCAGTCAGATCAATCATCAGATCATAGTATTGCATATCAGGGCATTTTTTTATTTTTTGGTACAGGTGACGAAGTGGAAATTTTATATTTCAATTCACATATAAATAATGATTGATTGAGCATTTGAATCAATATATTACTAGCTAACAAATACTAAAGTTTGATAGCAAAACTGGAAGTATTTCTTAAGAAAATTAAG
This sequence comes from Luffia ferchaultella, assembly GCA_949709985.1. Taxonomy (NCBI): domain Eukaryota; kingdom Metazoa; phylum Arthropoda; class Insecta; order Lepidoptera; family Psychidae; genus Luffia; species Luffia ferchaultella. Next base: position 4,510,285 of record OX453259.1, read on the forward strand.
TATTTGCTTACACCAGGTGAAGCAATATATTCCAATTCGTCACTTTTGTTAATATGACTTAAAATAAAAAAATCACAGTTAATTCAAAGATAATTTTTATTACTAATAAAAAAAACAAAAACCTTCTTGGCACAGGTATCAACTTTACAAAACTCAGTCTACACAATTTCTTAAAGCAAAGTGATTTTCCTCTTCGTCACATTTTTGTACATAAGGAAGTGATATGTTTTTGTTTTATGTAATTATAAATCATGCAGCACAAAATTTTAATAAAGACAAGAAATACTTTTTCTGTTTATTTTTATTTTAAAGTACAACGAGCAAACTGCATTTATATTTTATGAGATACTAAACAATTTTATATTTATTTTTCCTTGGACAGTGATGAAGTGGAAAACCACCGTGACTAATATGAATAAATTAGACAGTGTTCACATAATACTAAAAAACAATCAATAGATATAAATGTAATAATCAACAATATTTGTATAGCTTTTTGGTTTGTTGTTGAATAATTATACGAATTTAAGCACTTGAAAGATACATTTAAGTTCAAAAGTATTAAGTTATTTAATATATTTCAAATAAAAATTATTATATGAAAACAAATTTCTAAATTTCATTTTTTACTAAGAAAAAATAAACGAAATGAGTATAATAGCGAATTAGTCGAAAAAAAAAACAATTCTTTCAAAATACAATAAATAAAATAAATAAATTCTTTTAAATAATATAAAAGATACGAAATGTCATATTCATACTTTTCAGGATCCTGTTTTAATTTTTCTCTGTACTTTCTAGCCCGTTTTGTAGCTGTCAGTGCCATAATATCAACTAAAATAGAAAATATAATACTATAAAAAAATGGCGAACTACGAGTTGGACTAGCACACAAAACATACAAAATATGCTAGTCATGTTGATACTCACCAAGTGTTCGAAGTATTGCATTAATTTATAACAACACGCTTACGGAAATCTTGGAGTCCTGCGACAGACAGATGCAAGGACGAATAGACACATTTTTAACATCTCCCAGAATTCATACCATAAAACACAGTTTGTTGAAATGTAATTTTTATGGAACCTTGTGACAATCAGATGAACGGACATATGAATATTTTTTTATCATTCTCCACATATGTAAATGACATATATAGTGAAATATTTTAACTAACTAACTAACTACACTTCTGTTTCGTGTCACAGATAGACATCGTACATTATAAAAAACATGCTATATTAGCTTTTATTTATCAAAGTCCGACATAACAACTATCATGACAAATACCTACAAACAAAATCATCACTGTGTAATTGGAAAAAAAAATCAGTATGGATGCAGGTTTTGCAAATCCATTTCGTCACAAAATTTTCCGCTTATATATCACGTAACGAAATGGATGTGACGCTGGCCACCGCGAATATTCGTAAATAATATCAACACTTGTTTGATTACAGTTTCGGCTTGAAGAACTATTTTTGTTATTGCTAATTAACCAATTGCTTATTTACAATTTACAATACAATGAAACAATTCACCTAAATTTAGTAATTTCGTGATGTTGATGGAATATTTATTCTAGCTTCTCGGTGTCCGTGACGCAATTTCTTTGTACATCGATCACATTCTCACTAACGGTTTGAATCAAAAGAAATGGTGGTTGCCATTTTAATAAATATGTTGCCAAGAATATAATTTAATCCCGGTTTGGTAGTTTTTCGTACGAAGAAGAACGAAAATAAGCGTGACTAAGTAGGAATTTCCACTTTTTATTGTTTTCGTAGGACAACATTTCGAAAATGTTTTTTTTAATTTAATATGATTTATTGAATGGTTTTGCCTATTTTTTTAATAATATAACAGTTTGTGATATAAAAAAATATTATAACAATAGAATTCTAATACCACAAATACCTTAATTTTTAACACTAAATTTGTAAATGTTGCGTGGGACATGGCAAAAATGAGGGACTGTATCGATTGTTTTACATCTATAATTTTTTATGTGAATATTTTACTGAATGTAACACGTGATATTATATCTTAAGAAGATTTTACGTTTAAAAAAAAATATCAGTTAATAAAAGTAACATACATAACTAAAAAAACTATGACGCTTCCCATGGGACAGTATCATTTTGAAATGTACAAAGAAAAATAAAAACGCCCATCATTTAGTGTCTATATAATATTATTGCCAATAAATCGATATAGTTAAGTACATGTAAAATATATGAATAATTTACAAAATATTCGCGATTATTTGCCAAAGAAAGCCGGTGACATTCGTTTCCATACAAATACGTCAACGTAACATGTCAAGCTTATTTAAATTTTAGATAAAAGCTATGTCAAAATTGTTTTCATGAATTACAGTTATCATTCTTGTTAACTGAACTATCACCTAACAGTTCGGTTCTAATTCATGCACACAGAGACGGTTTGCACATGGTTAAGTATGGCGTAGCGAGTATGTGGTCTGTTGAGTCACACACACAAGTATATAAAAGTTGGCCTGTTAATTTTGTCGACATTGTATTGCGAGGGTCCATCCAGACAATATGTAATCAAAGAGTGTTAAATTATATAGGCAGGTGTTCCATAAAACAAAACATAGATACCTACATCGAAAAATTTGACCCCATATCAGTCTGTTCTTTTATGGGTCCTACAGAAGCACTGCAGTGAAGTACATTTTGTAAACCTAATACGAAAAGATCCATAACTATTGTACCCGACACACAAAAAGTAAGTCGCTAATAAACACTACCCTGTTTTCGTCATAAATTTTTTTATACCCTGGTCATAAAACATAGACCCACGAAATTGGGTCGTTTTTATTATTAGATATACGATTTGACAGTCGTAATATTTCTCGATTGTTCGATAGGGTACCATGCCATGTTACGTGGCATACTTGAACCGAATTACTGTTATTTTAATATCATTACAATGTTCGAGTAAATACAACCGAACTGTCAATAAACATAACATGACGACGACCGCTTAGCCTAGTGGGTAGCGACCCTGCCTACGAAGCTGGAGGTCCCGGGTTCGAATCCCAGGTCGGGTCAGTATTTATATGATGATTATTTATACTGGTACTGTCTTGGTTATTATATGTATGTGGTGTCTCCGCTTGGTACCCAAAACACAAACTAATGCTTAGTTTGGGGCCCAAACGTTGTTGTGTTATTATTATTATTATTATTATATTCCATAAAATATTACAATTTTACTATGTATTAAAAGAAAATTTATTATTGACTTATTTGATTTAACGATATGGTCATCAGTGAACTTTTCTTGACATAATGAAAAACAATTGTTTTTTAAAATGTATTTAATATCGAATGTGGTATTTCGTAATTGCAATTTTTGTATATATTTCGCCGTTGAGTAAATAAATTTGAGAGCAGCGTTTGGTTTTAATTCTAAGATTTTTACAGTCAGAAATATCGCTTAACAGTATCGAAAATATCAAAGGCAATTTCGCAGGGGTGAAGGCCGGCGCGCGAGGACCGCGCGGTACACACCAGCTAGCTATTATTGCGTTTCAGATTATTGCGATATAGGCGAAACAGATGAAAGTGCGAATTGACTAGAAGTCCTCTTCTGCGCTTAGCGTCTAACCACTCATAAGAGTAGATCTAATATCGTCTAACCACTCATACTCATAATCATCATCGCAGCTCTAACGATTTGAGTGAAATTTTATATTTAGATAAGTTTTTGCTTTTTAAGTTTACATATAGTTGTATTTTGCACACATGATTTTTTATTTAAATAACCAGGTCATGTAAGTAAGATCGAAAAATACACATATTTAATCAGTATGTGATTCGTATTTAAATATATTTTCCAAAACACACGAATACACAAATAAAAAATAACCTAATCGCCTAATTTTGTATTATTAAAACAAAATGGATCTCTGCAACATGACTTGTGAGATTTTATGTTGTTAACGCACTTGCATTTGGTTCTGCATGCCTGGAGTCAAAAATTTCCATTCAATGTGCTTCCTTATTCCGTGTACGAACTGAGCCAATGTCAGAGCCGTTTGCAATGAGGTCGCGGTGAAACAGTCTAAATCCGGCGTTAACGGAAATGTCCGATCGTATGTAAATAATTATTATTTAGTAGTTCTACTTATTGTTTTTACAGTAAGGTTTAATAAAGTTTTAGTAAGCAATATGCATTGTTCAAAATTTTGCAAATCGGCCAAATTTTTTTTGTACAATTATAAGAATAAGGTGTCCTTATCTAACAAAAAAAAAAATTGTGGAGGTTCAATAACAGAGATATGAAAAGAAAACATTAATGTGACGTCACGACTACATGCAGCGGTCGACGGCCAACAAACAAATGCAAATAACTAAAAAATTTTAACAATCGAATATTCTTAGAAAAGCCGTATAATATTTTTTTAATACTAAAATACTCCAGATTGTTTAATATTTTCATAAAAAACATATTCAATTAATATTTGAATATTTTATTATTACATTATAATGTAAAATTTTTGGTCAATGTCCATTGTAATGTAATTGAATAATAATATTTTTTTTATATTAAAGGTAAAACATATTGTCCCGCACTAGAGCAGCGTGGTGGATCAAGCTCCAAGCCAGCTCATCGTCGTCGCGTTCTTGCTTCGGTATTTTTATTATATATATATTTTTCTCCATTTTTCATAAATTTCGATTCACATGACGCAGATTTATAAAACAGATAAAATATTATTGTATCACCGGGGCTTCTGCCCGTATCTGTTCAATACATCACGTTAGAGAATGATTCGGCGTCCGTTTCGGTTTTGTTCGTTACGCATTAAAAAATTTTAAAATTCGGCGTTACAACCCTAACGAGCGTCGGCCGAGCGAGCTCCGCGTCTGCGCGTACTTACTGAGTCACGTTTTTTGTGACGCACTCGTTTTCCTGTCACCGCGGTGCGACTGCCTGGCGCGGCGCGCGGGGAGCGGACCATGTACGACCATGACATTTGGTTGTCTGACCGATTGCGCGGCCTTCGCGAGCGGTCATCAACATTGCGCGTGAGTTGGCAAACGAACACCATCTATCGCGCATAGGCGCCATTGTTCTTACAACATCAGATGAATTAAAACGAAATAGATTTGTTCGATTTACGCAATCAGATACAGCATGACGAAAAATATTTAAATTAAAAATAACAAACTAAAAACCTTTTTGCAACTCTCGGATATTGTTCATTACTTGTGTGGTGAACTCGCATAATGATATTAATATTATTAACGCATTCGCCATATTGCTTGCGACATCTTAATTTGAAAATTTCGATAAATTTATTCTCATTTTGCGTCTGCAAAAACGTCCATAGTATAACAATTTGAAATTCAATTCAAACGCAATTTTGATTTTATGAAAGTATTGTAATCGTTCAAGTATCTATGCTAATTTTCACTATAAGTAAAAGCAGTTGACAATAAAGTGACAAAATTTTCATGCAAACAAATAAATCTGTAAAAGATATGTAAAAACCTTATGATATAATAATAATAAAACATGGGACTTCCTACACAGCGTCATCTAATCCCTTTTCCATCTAATCCGAAGGAAGTATTATGCTTGTGTTATGGGTTACTGGACAATACGTAAGAAATGTGCAAGTTATATTGATAAAATATCGACCAACTATCTTATATGTATTTCCTTTTTCTGAGCTACGTCAATGAACTCATTCGTTCACTAATTAATAGAATATTTATTTGTCGAAAGAGGAAAACTTTAGAAAATTATGACGTAATGTACATTAAAAACACCAACAACTATAATAATTATAGTTGCTAGCGTTTTAGTACTTCTTCACTTCACTTCATCAGCCCGTTTTTTACCCCACTGCAGGGGCTTAGGCCTCCGCCAGGGTAAGAAAGTGTCAATGAGTTTTTCTGACTTAAGTAGGTGTACAACTATCACTGACTCCGTGCTTCGGAGGGCACGTTAAGCAGTCGGTGCCGGACGCTGTCAATAGATGGCGGTCGTTACAGTTCCCAACCCGCAGTGGAGCAGCGTGGTGGACTTAAGCTCCAAGCCCCCCTCCTCAACCCTGGGGGAGGCCTAAGCCCCTGCAGTGGGGTAAAAATGGGCTGATGAAATAAATAAAATAAAATGCTGAGGCCACTGTCGTGGTTTATTGTTAAAATTGTTGTTACTGTGAAATACAAATAAATTAAATACACGAAAGTTATGCTGTAAAATAATAGAATTACTGTTCATTAGATAAAAATTTATGTAAATAAAAAAAAACTGTACAATGTATTATAAACATAACATTAGTGTTACAATAAATATAAAATAAAAAAATAAATAAGAAAAGTGTGTACCTGATGCAGAGAAAAATAGCATAATGCTATTTTTAATTAAATGAAAAATAGCATTATAATTACATTCAAAAAATTACCTATCTAACCTAGCTAGGATATGTAAAGAAAATTGTGAAAACTGTTAACTTACCTACCTACCATAAATTTTACATCTACAAATAGAAAATGCTTTGTGTGTAATTATCAGTATTCTTCTGATCATTCCAATCAAAGTGTTTCAGTTTTTTTTTTAACTTGCAATTAAACAAGACGACAAAGGAAAACGTAAATTATTATCCTAATGGCCCGTTTTATTTGCAACAGTTTAATTTTTATACAACTAAGTATAAATCGAATGCTGAGTTATTGATTTTTTTTTTATGTTTCAGGGCGACCATTTCAAGTCGAGCAGAGAAAACGGGAGTCTATGGACAAAAAAATCAACACAAACAAAGGAAACTGTTATCACATGGGTCTTATTCTGGCGACGCCGCCGACGACCGCCTGGCTTAGTTGGTAGCGACCCTCCCTACGAAGCTGGGGGTCCCGGTTCGAATTCCAGGTCGACTCAGTATTGATATGATGAATATTGATAATGGTAGAGGGTCTTGGTTATCATATGTATGTTGTGTCTTCGCTTGGTACCCAAAACACAAGCTAATGCTTAGTTTGGGGCGTAGACGTTGTTGTGATGTATACGTTATTATTATTATTCAAAAACTATTCAAACACCATATTCACCCACGAGCAAGAATGGTATTAGGCGCATAACAGGAAACGAACCTTGCTGTCTTAAGTAGACAACAAATTCAGTCAGGACTAAAGTTAAATACAGTGGACATGTGTAAACACATTCTCCGTCTCTAGAACTTACACATTGTCCTCTCTCTAAGACCTCTAAAATACCGAGGCCTGAGGTCAATTTTGTACAAGAATCTAACTCTCGCCTTGCTGTCCGCCAACACAACATAAACGCCTAAGACCCAGACGTCACGTCATATATATGTATTTAAATGTCAACAAAATCACAATCATTTTGTCCCAGGAGTATCATCGGTGCGTCAATCGAACGTCTAAATACTCGAAGTTTAGCTTGATTTAAATTTATTAACTTGTCATCGGTCATGACATGTCAATTGTCTCTGCTAATTAAATGGCTCGTGACTTTCAATCTGACCCAATTGGGTTGATGTGTAGAGCTTAGGTTAAAAAATACACCGAAGTTCGAGTAATGTGGTTAGACACACGTAGGTGGGTTGTTAAATTTAACAGTATTTGTGACAGTACTGTAGTTGGGATTTTTTTCTCGTGTGTTTGTTACATAATTTTGACATTTGACATGGTATGGTTATAGCGTATGAATGCCGCCATTATGGATTATTGCGCAGTACCTAGCCATCTATAGGAAGGAAACATAAAAAATACCTAGTAATGAATCCTAATAAGTAAAAAGGAAACGAAAGCATATGTTTTGGTACTCCTATATCAGCCGCTTATAGCCCACTGCAGGGGCTTAAGCCTCCTTCAGAATGATAGCGCTTGGAGCTTAATCCACCACGCTGCCCCAGTGCGGATTGGTGGATTTTGTCACTTATGCTTAAACAATAAACAGGTTAACGAATATAATTAAAATTTCGTTCGCATATAGTTTACAAACCCGTTTCAGGGTTATAATAATAAGTACTTGACCATGCATTAAAAAGTATAAGCGTTTGAAGCGACAAATCGAATTCGTGCCGTGCACGTAACCAAGTCCTCTATAAAGACACACACACACACACACACACCCACACAGAACATATACAAGTAACATAATCGAGTGAAACGGAGTCACGGTCCCTGAACGCAGGGGGGCGCAACGCTATGGGAACGAATTTACTCCGTAACCAAAGGGGAACATAAAAACCTATATTAACGAAGCGTTCTCATCAGAAACCCCTTTTTTTGCAGATAATGTATTTTCCGTGTTTAATGAACGTGATAATCGTTTCAACTGATTAATAAGCTGTAAAAAACCAAATAACATTAATTGATGCGTCAGAATATTTGTAGGTCGATCGATTTTAAAGCTGTGATTGTGGTATGACGCTGCATTCGTAATCATAATCTAGCTTGTTTGAAAAAAAGTCGATTATGTAACTTGACTGTGACACATGAAGAAATCTTAACGATTGCACAAGCTCTACCCACGATTCAGCCCGTGTAAATGTCGGAACGTTGATTCTATGTTGGGTTTCATTAAACGGAATTTTTTATTCGTGATGGAAATGACGATTATAATACAACGTTTTCCAATATTAATATGAGAAATAATTTATAATTTTAAAATAAAAAAAAGCCTTATAAGAGTGTACATCGTTGTCCGTGTTTATTTAAAAAAAATCTGTCAAGTTCATTTTTTTTTCAGGGGCCGTTTGAGGTGTCAAGTTGAAACTGATATTGGAGGTCTACGGCCTCATAGAACCTCCTGTAAAAAATTCAACTATAAAATAAAAAGTCTTTCAAAATGTATTTTGATATTTGACTGACCATCAAACCCTATAGGATGTATGTATGGATGGTACGGATAGGTACTTCAGGTTGACCTAGAATCTTGTTTGGCAAAGAATAAGTTCTCATATTTGATCTCAGAACATAAACAAAGAAAAAGTTTGAAAATCTTTAATACCTAATTCTACAAGAAATTATTACGTTAATAGCTTATTATTTTTTAATTAACATCTTAACACTCGGTCCGTATTAATCGAAAATTTAGCGGCATGCCGTCATTGGCAGATCCTAAAAAATGTAAATAAATGAATGAAATTAATAATAATAATAATTACTATTATTATTATACATCACAAAAACGTCTAGTTCCAACTAACTAAGTCCAAACTAAGAGCATTAGCTTGTTAACACATCAGATACATATAACAACCGAGACCCGATACCAGTATCAATATTCATCATGTAAATACTAACCCGACCTGGGGATTCGAATCCGGGACCTCCAGCTTCGTAGGTAGGGTCGCTGCCCACTAGGCCAAGCGGTCGTCGTAATTGGGAAAGAGCTTACAAACCAGAGGTCTTCTACCTCTATACTTGGCCGACGAAAACCACCAAGCTATTTTGACGGCTGTCAATATTTGCTTAATTACTTTCGACGCCTTTCGACGGGTGTTCAACGCTTGAAAAACAATAAAGGCAGCTGTGGCGCGAACTCGGGCTGTCAGGCCTGCGGGCGGAGTATTCAACCATTGAACTATCATGGCATCCATAAATCCCTGGTAAATGAAAAACTACTTTCGGAGCTACTTCAGTTCAGTACTAGAAAATCTTGCCGGTTCTTCTCCTTCTTGTACGTGAAATTAATTCTAACTTTCAATAGTGAACCTGATATTAAAAATGTCCAGACGTTTTTTTTAGTAATTTAAAGCAAAAAAGTATTAAAATTCAGTTCTTGAACATCTTGTCAGCTATTCTTCTTTTTGTATTTTGAATTACTTTTAATTTTCAGTACATAAGTTCGTGAACCTATTATTAAAAACGCTTACATGTTTACAATTCTAGTAAGTAGGTAGAACCTACCTACTGCGTCATTCACACGGTATTCCTTGCGCAATTCTAATAGTCTTTATATCTTGCTTAACATGGCTTAACCTAAGTTTCAATTAAACGTACGGAACCATCTGACCGCTCGATTGCGAATCGCCTCAACGATTAAAAAAAAATATAGGCATTAATATGTTTTTATAATGTATGTAAATAGATAATTAGGTAACCCATTTTGGGGAAGATACAAAATATTCTATCTGTATCAGGTCCTCATGATACAGGCATGCTGCCTAGTGTGAGGACTATAGATACCTACATACTTTCTATTGTTATAGTAAATTTTCTGCTGTTAGCGAACCTATTGCTGATGTATTTTACTGGTGTTTTAAATAATTTGTAGATCGTTAATCTGCTATAAATTTTTTTTTTTTTCATTTTTACTTAATATAGAGACCTAACCATCAAAAATTATGTTAGTACATGCAGATTGTAATAAATATAGGTATTTTCTTTACATTGTAAAATCATCGAGACGCTGCGTCACATTTAAGTATGTTAAGTTCGAAAACCCGAGCAAAATCATAGGGTACCTACTCAGAGTTGTTCACTAATGAGCCACTATCATTGTTTGTTATACATTTTGTGAAGTTTCACATAATAAATAATTTTAGATTTTTTTTCAGTAGGTAGGTACCTACCTACGCGTTTCACACGCGTGACACTAAATTCTACTTCTGTGTGGCGTATATTTGGTCTGTGGTGTATATTTGGTCTGTGGTGTATATTTTTTGTTTACATTTTTGTAGTCACAACGCGGTGTCTCTATGTAGGTACCTACCTACTTGCATGTTGTGGGCAGTGAAAACTGTGAGCAGAAAATATACGCCACGGATCAAACATAGGTACGCAAGTTGACGTTTTCGCCACATCCACGGTTCGTATCATTGTTACATTATGCGCGACGGAAAAGCTTAATATATGAATAAAATAAAATGTACTTTGTTTCACGACACGGCACAGGACACGGTGTCGAAATACTGAAGTTCGTTGACCGGCAACCGCTAAATCATTCGCTACATGGCCGACCTTGGTGCGTGAACTTGCTAAAATCATCTCGACAAATAACGATGTTAACGAACGAAGAAAAAAAAAAACTAGTTTGTAACAAATTTAACGTATTTGTAACCATAAATAGAGTTTCGAACCAAAGACACGTTAGGTACCTACCTATTAAATTAACAACGGAAATTAGATTTATCAATTTACATTATAATTTTTACAATATGGTACGTACCTACATACATACATACATACCTACAAAAAAAATATAAATGGATTTTCAATTTTCATATTTCAAATTTCGTTTCCGAAAAATCCGTTTATTTAAAATATGACAATTGAAAAAATGTAGGTACTTAGGTATCTACAAAAAACCCCGAAAATATATTAAAAAATCTGTTATTATACATTATTTACCTACGTAGGTATTTACCTAGCTACCTACGTTGCTGCACAAAGCTGAACATATAGGTAGGTAGGTACGTCAATGGTAGGTAGGTAAATTTATGTACAAGGAATATAATAAAAACTTAATTTTAAATCATACCTATAATAAATGTTTTGAAATCACTATGTAGGTAGATAGGTAGGCTACATTATATTCGTTACTATCTTTATCGTAAGTCATTTATGTCGTAAGTAGGTACTTCAATGTACCTACCTTTCCCTATCCCAACCTAAATCATCAGTGCCTAAATCTGAATAACTACCTAAACAGGAAACGAATTATTGTTATTAATAAATATCAGTCAGTAAGTATGCCTAAACTATGACACTTTTAGTCAATATAATATTTTGTATTTAGCGTCGTATTGTTGTAACGCAACCGGCAACCGGTTGATCGATTTTTCCAGAATTCCAGGAATTAGAATAAATAAATAGTTACTATTTGCAGTTATTTGCTACGGTAAAGTTATAAACTTACAATTAGTAAATCTAAAATATATAAAGAACAGGTAGGTACGTAGATACATAAACAATACATAAATACCTGTTGTACGCACGCACGAAGCGGCAGAGCACGGCTCGACCGTTCACCCTCGAGTCTTTGTTTCGGAACGACGCGACGCCTCCCGAACGCACTCCGATCTGGAAATAGATTCCAATATTAATGCACTAGGTACATTCATAAAGCGTTATTTTATAACGTGCATAACGCGTTAAACACCAATATCACGATTATAATTTAACTGGAAGGCACACGTGTGGGAACTGGGAAGCCGGCGGCGACGACATAAACAAACGGTTTTTTTTTAAATGTAATCGCAAATCACTGATACCAACCGTTTTAAAACACTGAATCACAGGACTGTTTTCTGGTTGTATTCACAAAATGTAACCGATTGATCCGATAGTCGCGTAGAATTTAACTTGATATAAGACACGCTCAAGCCATGCCACGGCCGGCGCGGAACTGACTGGAGCGCCCTCGCTCGTGCGTGCGCCGACTCTACTCCCCCCGCAGTTTAGACGTCACTCATGACTGTGTGCTATCAAGGTTCACTCAAAACGGAGTCACCTCAAGAACAGATAGCCATCTGCACACATGACTATATAGAAGTGTCACTTCATTTTGTCAGACATAGATATTCGGTGCCCCTCACTGCCGCGTTCACCCCGCGACAACTCTAGCTTTATTTATTTTGGACTTCGTGTAGCATAGGGTGGCTGCAGACAGGATGCGTTTTAGTTAGTGGAACATTGAGTTTTTAGAATTAAAACTGTAACGAATGATATCTATACCTACTATATGGAAGATATTGTTCAGATACTTATGTAATAGATTAAATTGTGCTATAGACTAAAACAAAAATGAAGAAGGCTGACGACGAATCATACAAACTCCCAGAAAAAGACGCAGAAAACACTGCATCAAGTAAACGAATGATGAGTTAAGAAACAACAATGCCCACGATAACAGTTCGAGGAGGGCAAACTGAAAACCAGCGTGGGTAGCAGCATACTCCTACCGTCATAATTCTGAGCATGCTTTCATTACCCTTCTTTTATTTGTATATAAAAAAATTCATTTTGCAAGATTTGTTATAGGTAATAAACGATTATTATTATTATTATTATTATTATTACGGTTTATGGTTCAAAATATGTAGTAAAATATGTACAAAGCAGTAAATATTAAACTAATGCGCAAGAGCACACCGAATAGATATTAAATAATGGTTGGAAACGTTGGAAAACGATATGGGCCAAGTGGCAGGTAAAACCTAGTAAATAATATTTCGATAGAATTGTTGTTGGTAAAACACTAACAATCCAATTCGGAGAAAATGTACTTATTTATATTCAGACCTAGCTTAGTAAAATATATTTAATCTCATTCTTTTAAATCTTTAACATAGTTACTAAAATTGGTTATACATATAAACGTTTCTGAATCAGACAGTCAAGGACACGGAGTTAAAACGTCTCGGAAATTTGCGATTTGGATATAGATATTTTGGATATAGCGCCATGTAGTCCCAAAGTAAGCAAGTATTATGCTTGTGTTATGAGTTACTAGACAACCGATATAGGTACGTACTTAAATATTCTTTATAATATATACATAGGCATATAAATATTTTATACCCAGACACGGAACAAATAGACATGTTCGTGCACACAAATATTTGTCCCGGGCGGCAATCGAATCCTTGACCTTTGGCTCCGAAGTTAGTGTTTCTATGTCTCTAACCATTCGGCCATTCGCTTCGGTCAGTCAATATATCGTATCGTATCCGAACCTACATACGAGATATCACTTAAATCGGTTCAGCAAATTTTATTAACCCCCGACGAAAAAAGAGGGGTGCTATAAGTTTGACGTGTGTGTGTATCTGTCCGTGGCATCGTAGCTCCCAAACGAATGAACCGTTTTAGATGCAATTTTTTTATATGAAAGGTGAATTCATCGGGAGTGTTCTTAGCTATGTCTGATGAAAATCAGTCCAAAATGGCCGCCGCCATAAAATGGCGGATGTCATATTTTTCACTACTCAATCAATATGAGTATCAAATGAAAAGGCTTGACTAGTAAAATACTATACACTATCACAAATTTCAAATCCAAGATGGTCGCCACCACAAAATGGCGAATAACATTTTTTTTCACTATCCCATCAATATGGGTATCAGATGAAAGGGCTTGACTCATAGAATAATGTACACTATATTGAAAGGGAATGAGGAATAAACTAACAAAATGAAAACTAAAACCTTGAATTTTTTTTTGTCTGATCATGTATAAATTAGTTTAACTGAATAACTACGTTTAAAAATTTTGAAATAAAAATTAAATTTTAAATTTTAAAACCCCCGACACACAAAAAAAACTAACCTCTAAAAAGTGTGAAATAATATAAGTTTGTTCATTGTCAAATGATTTTTGATCCTTAAAGGCGTCTGGGACCGCTAAGTAAACTTAAAATACCTAATAATTAGCGGTTCCAGACGCCTTTAAGGATCAAAAATCATTAGACAATGAACAAACTTGTATTCTTTCACACTTTTAATAGGTTAGTTTTTTTTTGTGTGGGGGTTTTTTTAAATTTTATATTTAATTTTGTTAATCCACGACTACGATTATATGATGCGTTCAGATCGTTCTTAAATATTTAATATCTAGACGATATAGTGCTTATGAGACAGCGTTACATTTAGACTAATAGAATAAACATATTGAGGCGAAGACACACGATGACACAAATGAGGCCACTGACACAAGTAACTAAATTAGCGTCACTCCATTCATATGTTATTCAACGATTTTATTACTACTAAAAATCGGCCAAGTGCGAGGCGGCGATTTTATCACTACTAAAAATCGGTCAAGTGCGATGCGGACTTATTGTACGGGGACCCCCTTTAATTTTTATTTTTATTACTTGTTATAGCGGCAAAAATAGTAGATACCTACTGCATGAAAATTTCAAATGTAAGCAATGATCTCACGACCACCAATCACCAAAAACATCGAAAAAAAAATTTTTTTTCTTGTATGGGGACTATATTAACTTTTTAACTTCATTTTATTTTCATTGTTTGCTGTAATGGCGGCCACAGAAATACACATTCTGTGAAAATTTCAAATGTTTACCTATTACGGTTCAGACGATACAGCGCTGTGACAGACAGACAGCGGAGGCTTAGTAACAGGGTTCCAGTTGTTACCCTTTCTATACGGTACCCTAAAAATGAAAGAAAGAAACGCCTAAACATTTGCGCCTTAATGTTTAAAAGGTGCACTAAATTATGTTGCATTCGATTTTCACTGCACGTAAAATATTCCTGCGCAAATTTTCCTGTCGCCGTTAAATCGGCGATCCATCTTCTATTGACTAGGTGATTCGGTTTTTTTTATATAAGATGACTGTAATTGCAAGTAGTGAACATTTTCGTTAATCGAGGAAAGTCGAAAAAAGGATATTATTATACGTATAGTTTTGTATAGTTTCAATCAAGCTTCATGGCGGATCCGAACATAGGCACAAGTCGCGTCGCAGTAACCAGTTTTAGGTGTAGCGGGACGCAGTGGAGCGAGGAGTATATGACCATACCTGCGCAAGCACGCTTAAAGCGATGTATTCCGATCCGTCATAAAGTTTGAGGCGAACTATATCAGTCTCTTAAAAATATTGTTCAATTTACTGATTGAAATTTTTATGTTTTGGATATTACAAATTTCTGTTCGATCGCGTAAAAAAATATATTATTTCAAAACAACAAAATAATATATTGAATATAGTCTTAATGAAAATGTTCTAAACTCACTATCAATCGAATTTAATGATTAAATTACTCAAACGAAAAGAAACATCCTGTATACGCCCTATGTATATAAATGGGTACCTGCGTGACGGTACGTCTCGCCCCGAATGCCCGACGATGAATAGGAATATTAAAACTATGGTCAAGCGTGTTTTTTTATAACCATTAAAAGTTCTCTACACGCGAGTTTTGTACCGAATGAATCACACGCGGCTCGTAACTACAGAAACTTTGATTTCTCACAACTCCCGTAATATCTGGCATGTGATACATTTAGCTGACGGTAGGTAATTCAAATTATTCGTATTTACAAAGTCACAACAAACATAGTTAATTGTATTTAAACAACCAAAGCGCCTTAATAACATACTTTAGATACTCTGTGGATACCACAATATAGAAAATCAGGCATGTTCAAAGTCAGTTCTACCACAGTTTGCTTTACAATGTGTTATATTTGTTTGTCTATTATATCTACAACATCAATAAACACTAATTAGCAACGACGACATAATGTATTTGAAGTCATTTCTCCTTAGAACGAATTAGTGTTCCAAAAATATTCTGTTATGGTATTGAAAAATATTCAATTTTAATTACGTGTGGACAAAGCATAGAATATAATGTTAAAAAAAGACACATAGCCCTCATTTGGTTTCACTTTGTGGTTTTCCTGATCTCGGAACGTAAACCTTTCCCAAACCTACCAATATTACTAGTCACCGTTCACTAGGGCGCCAGTGCACGTGCACGCGCCCCGCCCATATGCCCCGTGCCCCACCGTTTCGTATGTAAGTAGAAGGTAGCCAAATTTTGTTAAAAAATATTTAGGATATAATTATTGATTATGGTCTATTGGTAATACCTAACATCTAGAATAATTTTGGCTGGTGACTAAAATCTCATTCTGTATATATATACATATATATAATAATATATATTATAAACATGTTAAATAGATGTTAAATCAATATCTGAAACTTTTGGTTGCTGTACATATTTTTGTTACGTATCTTATGGTGTTATATATTTTTACGCGAAATTATACTATATACAAATGTTACAGTTGAAAAATTAAAAGCAATTTTTATAAACAGTTTTTATATACAATCATATTTAAATTACTTTTACTTATTTTTAGCTTTAATTAGGCTCTTTGGTAAGTGTAATACTGAAAACCAAAGCTTGAAAACTTTTGCAGTCAAAGCGTAAACTGAGACAAAATCGAAAATAAGGCCATAAATATCACAATCTTCGTCGACATCGTCGTTTCTGTGCGAAAGGTAACACCAGACTAGGGTAGTGAGGTTACGGTCCAAATTCCTTAGTTTGTTGATGAAGAAAAGGTGTACTCCAGCAGTGGATAAATGAAGGCCTGATAAAAAATACCTTACCCTAACGTTTTAAGATGCGAAACCCTAAAACATAATCTAGCGACGCAAGAGAAACATGCACGTAAAGTCTTATACAAACAGGAATAGGTACACACAGTCACACAGTCATGCACACACACTGACAAACACAGACAAGCGTTATAAATGGTTGATGGAACAAATTGGACCATATCACTTGACCGTGAACTTGTACGAGTTTAAAAATAAATACATTCACGACGTGAACGTTTCTTTGTGTCGTAGGCAGAAGATGTTAAGAATGTTTTTCAATGAGATATTTACAAGAGATACTTAAACGAAGAAAGCGGAGTTATTTTTCCTTAGGTTTCATTACGTGTGTACATACGTCGTTTTTATGTATTTCCAAGTTTTCTTTGGAGATATGAATAACCATCTTTTGCGAGCTCATAAAAATTCTCAGAAGAAAATATATTTTTGTCCAAGAACCTATTCCGCGCCGCAGTAAAAGTTTATTCGAGATATTTTAAATTATGAAAATAGAATATTTAGTATAAATAGTATTTGGACAAAATTAGTTTTATTGGATCACCATTCTTAAGAATTAGTTATAGTATTTTTTTTTAAATTTTTAGTTTATGTTTTCATTTGAATTTTAGTTTTTTTTATAGTCAACTAGAGATACTTTGTAGTTCAAAGAAAACTATTTTAATGGTTACGTAAATAAAAATTATGCAGTTTCTTGTAAAATCGATCTCATTTCGATAAATTAAATAGTTTTTTCTTCTGAAAAATTAAAATTCTACTAAGTATTAAGTAGAGTATAACGTAATATACTTATTCAGTTATTTTATAAAACTGAATGGAATTGGGATGTGAAACATGCACCATGCCAACCCAAGTTAACCAGTCGCGACTTAGTGGCGCCGAATCGCAAACAAATATTTCACCATAAATATAGAGGTAACATGGTACAATATACTATATCATTAGTATCACGAAAGATAACGTTTAAAGTTATTACGGCAATAATATAAACTGCTTAAAATATTAAGTAAAACTTAATTAAAATAACATAATTAACAATATAATTGAAATAAGCTTCTATTTTTGATTAGTTATCTAATCTAATAATCTAATTTAAATAAATGTTTAATTTAATAATACTATTACGCTATTTCATTGATGTATTTACCGAGCTGCTCTGTAAACAAAAATGTTATATTATATGTATACATCGCAAATAATCCTTAAATATTTTTTAGATATTCTGAAGTTAATATATTTATTTGTGCTTTGTGTTTTTAGTCTTTAATTTAATGTAAGCTTTTGTTTTTAATTAAGGAGGATTAATTTAAGCATATAATCAATTGATACATCATATAAAAATATATAAAAAAAAATATTTAAAAATACACATAATTATATAACCCAAATGCTTTATAACCACGTGAATAGGTAAAACGAAAAGAAAAAAATGTAACAAAAATGCCTACAGAAGGAACTATAATTACATAACTTTTTACTCGTTTATTCGTATATTAAATTTAAATAAAATTTTTACTAGATTTTTAATTATATTATATTAAATAAAATAACTATTTAATTTAATTTAAAATTATTATCGACGACACAGTACTAAAAAAAAACTCAGTAATGTAAAATAATAATGCTGAAATATTCTACGCTCTTATTTCTATCATAGATAAAGAAGAGTTCGTATGACACATATAAGAAAAGATAAGAAATTTTCCAGTTTCCTCATTATAATTGCTTTGAATAATCAATTTAAACAGTCTATTGACCAAATCATCGGGTACGTTCTAAAACCCCAAAAAGTCTTAGTCACAGTACGTCGAGTCACGTTGTTATAGAAAAGCTAACGACCTCTCGAAAGGTATTTCCGGACACGTTACTATGAAATCATGAGTATAACCGAGGCCAATTTTATCACCCATTATACTTTTTATTTTTTATATTTATTTTAATTCTAACATCGACTTTTTGCTATAATTTTCTTTTTCGTATGTTCCTTTTATAATAGTATACCATAGTTTCTTTAAGCGTTTTATTACACAAAAGAATACATATTGTTTATGTTTCTATGCTAGCGATATTTCGAAACATTTTTCTCTTTCTTAGCCTTTTCCTCAAATTAAAAAGAATTATCTCCCAGTTTTTTTTAGCTAACACCTCAGTTGATCGGAACAATTGGCAAAACATAATTTTAATTACACAACAAATTAAGCAAGGCTTTAATTTATATACCATTTCATAAAATTTCTTATGTAGATACTACAACAGCAAATATTTTAGACATTTGCCTTAGTTTTATTTTACGTGAAAACGTGACGCGAAAATTCGCTCGTTTTTGTGACAGCTGATCTATATTTCACGTGTGACTAAATACCGTCGAATAATCGTTACTAACTACTACTAATACGTAAATAGTTGTTAAGCTCGCAATCGATAGATCAGCATATCTGTAGGTGATTGTCGCGCAGTATTTGTTTTGTCTATGATGTTATCGTACAAGTATTGGCATATGCGCGTGATTCTAATTGGTTTTGAAATTTTTCAAAATTAGTATAGCGCGGAAACGCGTTCAGCTAGTACGTCAATTAGGGTGTCATTCTGAAGAGCACGTGAAGCTCCTAAGACTTTGAGTGAGACAATAAAAATGTTTATCAGAATATAAGAGAAATTGGTTATATATTTAAAATTACATAATAATCAAATGCCTCGGAGAGCACGTCAAGCAGTCGGTCTCGGTTGCTGTCAATAGATGGCGGTCGTTACAATCCACCAACCCGCATTGGAGCGGCGTGGTGGATTTAAGCTCCAAGCCCCTTCATCTTGAGGGAGGTCTAAGCCCCTGCAGTGGGGTATAAAAAGGGTTGATGGAATAATCAAATATATCGTCTCATACGTATGGTAAATACAGTCTGAATTATAGAAAACACAAGTCAAAGGTAAGCTCGCGTAAAAAAGTATGCTATAAGCCTAAAAATGCAGTACGAACGAAAGCGAGAGTTACAGGCTCGACGTATTCACGAATTTACGGCTCGGGTATGAATTTCGCCTTTTAATTCATAAAACACATCACTACGTTTCACAATTGAAGGAGTGAGTGGACAAAGGTGTTATCTGAGAAAACAAAATAAATCGACTTTTTATATGGAATTAGATTTTAAATGATCATAAATCGACTGCGTAAATTTTGATTCGTGTCAAAAATGAAGACCTATAGCAAAGGTATTAACTGACAAACATGCATACATTTCTGGCTTGCAAATGTGGTACAAGCAACATAAAAACACTCATAACGCATTTTGAACTCTTTGTTAATTAACACCTTTGTCCACTTACCCCTTCAATTATTCTTAACTATCAGGCTAATCGAAACTATGATCATTTTCACGAGACCTAATAAGTGGCTACTCACCTGAGAAAATAATTTGTCGGGCATATATAAAGAAAGAATAAATATAGGTAATCGTAAAATTACTCGCTCGCACTTACAACGTACCGAATACGGATGGACAGCTATTGATTTTCGGCGATACCAGTACCACGTCTAGACGGAGGGTGCACGCACAGAGGGACAGTGAGTTAATTAACTGGTACTAAAATTAAAAATATGTTATCGTATCTAATGATGCAAGAATTACTCACATGCCGACAATCTATGATAAATAACAAAAAAAAACTCATTACGAATTAAAACCTCTGAATAGTAAAAACCGAAACAGTAAAAAATCAACTACAAGCGTTCAAGATGTGACATTTCTTTAGCGAAACTTTTTGAAAAAACCTAAGGTGAAGTCGGAGCTACCACGTGATGCTAAGGTTTTTTTTTTAAATAAATAAGCAAATTTATTTAATTATTTTTTATTTATAACAGGAGAAAAACAGATTCTTATTAAACGTCGTATCTCGAATTCTTGTTTTTAACTTCTAAATCTTTTTTTTACTATTCAATGATTTGAATTCTATTGAGTTTCATTTACAGTACTTGGAATTGTTTTACTTTTAAATTTTAATTTTTACTAACTTGTTTTTAGAATAATTTTAATTTTATTCTTATACTAACATTTTATTCATATGTTATAAATTTTAAAGAAATACATGCACACTACATAATGATAATGTAAATATTTCGATTGACAGACAATGGAAATATTGTTCACTACATACACGCCAAAACACATTATCCATCTTTTGGTTTCGCCGTAGTCGAGTAAAAACTATAATCGTGTGATAATGTTATTATAAACAAGAATTGAATTAATTGTTTTAAAGTAATTATTAGTAATATCTGAATACAAAGCATACAAAATTTTCGCATGTTTGTTTAATTAACGATAATAATTCATGAACCACCAACGTATTAAGGTATGTATCATCACGTCGAGAATCGCTATTTGTATAAGCGTATGTAGTAAGATGAAATTAATCATGTGATGTGTAAATAAATTTAAAAATAACATAAATCTCGCTTTATGTGGAATATTATTAGTAAATATAGTACTACTATAACTTTAATACAACGAATACCTACCTACCTGCTATCATAGGTCTATACATACTATGAGAATTCGAACCCCAAAAATTGAAAACTTTATTAAAATGAATTATTTTTATTTTTTTAATATAGAGCAAGGTTTCACAGTAATACATCGTATGTACAAAACACAGTTTTTCTCAATATGTATGAAATATGCGTTTTAGTATTTGTGTAGATTCAAAATTAAAAAATGCGAAAAATTGAGTTTTGTAGGTAAGTCACAGGTAAAGGCTAGTGACATATATTTTTTTAATTATAGATTGTATTTCGACAGAATACAAAAAGTGCGTGATACATATTACATTGTACAAGACCTACCATAAAAAAAATTACAAGCAGTCTCCTTAAGCGTTAATATTTTTCATTTTACCTCTAAATTAAGATTAAGCTTAAACAGTCTTTCAGCGTTCGTGTTAAATAAGTATACAATAAAAGCTTAAGGAACTATATTAAATAAGTCCCCAGACATTCGCATCTAGAATCTATCGTTTTGATCTCAAAAGTAAAGGTTATCGTCCACTGTGCTACTCTAGATTTATACGGCAATACTCCCATAAATCTCGCACAGTGTGCATCTATCCCCTCGTCGCGCCGGTGATACATTTATAGTTATACTCAGCGTCTAGCCGAAAGATCCACTGTTCACGCAACTTTAACCCCTAAAGGCGAAATCGATACACCGAACTGCAAGTTTCCTGAACAGTGGTTAGAATTTCAAAGTGTAAAACTATAGTTTTAAATACATTCTGTTTCCGGACTGAAACACCTCCCTGGACTGAAAACACATAAAACAACCAGAAAATTGCGTGATGAAATTTTTACTTCAAGCTAGTTTAAAAAAAATTGTTGTCAAATATCAATAGAACTTGATTGGGAAATCACTGTGATTTCCCAAGACCTTAAAAAAGTAGGTATAGGTTCAGAACTTATCCGCATTTATAATTTTGTTCCTTTTGACCCTTGTGTCTATTCAAATAATATTTTATGGTATTCCGAATGATGCTTTAGTGTTTTTATATAATAAAATCATTTAAATTGTCTGTCGTTCAACCTATATCGATGTAAACTTCACCCTGGGTTACATTGGATCAGGTTTGGGAATATCTACTAGATTTTTTATTTCTTGTTTGTATGTATTTTTCATGAAATACTTCCAAGAAAATTTTGTCTCCTTCGATATAAACCTCAAAATACATTGACAATACATATACTATTGTCGAATTACATTGTTTTTAATACGCACTGAATATTAAAACTGTCTACGTTTGAGCTGGTTTTGGGGTTTCGTGATCTTTATATGTAGTTATCTACTTCTGTAGTTCCGCTTCTATTACAACCACCTTCCGGTTTTGGTCCCATTGCATTGTTTATAATTACTCAGTATGCAACGGTCTGCGTATTAACATAAATAGTGGACATTGCTGATTACATACAATTCAAATTCTAGAAAATTTTATATTCGAAACGGTAATAATAATAATTCCATTCAATTCCACCAGCCCATTATGCCCCAGTTCAAGGGCTTAGGCCTCCATCCAGGGTGAGGGAGCTTGGAGTTTAACCCACTACACTGCTCCAGTGCGAGTTGGTGGATTTTAACGACTGCCATCTATTGATGGCGCCCGGGATCAACGGTTTAAAGTGCTCTCCGACTCACGGAGTCAGTGATAGTTAGGTAGTAGTAGCCCGGATTCGAACCACGTCCGCACGGCCTTTTAAACTCGAAACAGGTTCGCTGCGCTCGGGCTTTCACGACAATAATCATTCGTTGTCTGGTATTAGCCCCATAGTAATTTTTACACGTTATTTGCATTTTATTAGGCATTAAAACGAAACAGTAAAATAAAATATTAATAAATTATAACAATAAATACAACTAAAAGTCAAAACAAAACAATCATTCAATTATTTATTTGACGTATCCAATGGGCCATAAATGGAGAGTCCCATCTATTAGCGATACTGTCCAGGAAAAAAATAATGGCAAAAATTTCGTATTACATGGTTATTACATAAAAACTGAGTGATGCGATGTACTTTTTTTATAAAAATCACAATAAAATATATGTCTTTTTAATGAAATTAAATAAGATATTTAACTTTCAATTTTTTTTTCAAATTTATGTACCTATTCTTAATTGTACGTATATTTTTAGTATGTATAATTTCAACAAAGACTCGATCTGAAACTACACATGTTTATTTATTGAGTAACAGATGCTATACACAAAACTACAAAATTTCTTGTCGGTTCTTCTTAGTACAATTTGCTATTCGAAAATATATGTAAACGGTCCAATAGAATAAAAAATATTTTGATTTTTTTTTAAATATTTGTAAGTATAGGTACCTACCCGTCATGCTGGTAGCATTCTTAAAACATAAGAATTCGTCCCATGATGAATATCCTGCGGTTGTAGGCACGTCCTATTTACATAATCGGGAAAGGGCGTCAAGTTTTTTTTTATTAATACCACGGCGCATACCAACTCCGTATACAGGTTTGGTTATTTCCATTGTACTTGTAGAAGATATTATAAATATCCCATACCAAAGTCGGCATCGCACACCGAAAAACATAAAGTAACTATGACGACCGCTTAGCCTAGTGGGCAGCGACCCTGCCTGCGAGGCTGGAGGTCCCGGGTTCGAATCCCAGGTCGGGTCAGTATTTATATGATGAATAGTAATACTGGCACCGGGTCTTGGTTGTTGTATGTATGTGGTGTCTTCGCTTGATACCCAAAATACAAGCTAATGCTTAGTTTGGGACATAGACGTTGTTGTGATTGTGTGTGTTATTAACTACTACGACTATGATCAAATTGTAATTACTTGATTTTACTTAGACATATGTACACGTTAAGATATTTTATATTCTATTAACTGCTAGCTAACTTAAGTCAAGCACTTTAAAAAATATATTGTTTCATTAAATGAAATATATATTTTAGGTTACATCAAGCTTTCAAGTATCTAAGAATACCTTTCCACTTATTCATAATTATATTATTTCAGCTATAGCGCAAAAGAAAATAAATTATTTTTATTGATGCAAACTTCAAACAAATTAATTCAAATTATAATACTAATAGTAGAAAATCTTTATTAATAGTGTTGAAATTCAATTTCCCTAACTTGTGTCGATCAAGAGAGCGTCTGAGCTGTGTTCAAAATTATCGGCTCCTTGCCCGCGCGGTGCGCTTCGTTATTTACCGCCCCGTTAAAAGATGGAACTAGTTATGGAAAAGTATCGATATTCGTGTGAATATATCGATTACTGAATAATATTTTAGAGATACTAACACTGTACTGTACTGTCGTGATAGCCCAAAGCGCAACGAACCTGTCTTAAATTTATATGGCCCCATAGGGCCATGGTTCGAATCCGGATGTGTACCAATGAATTTTTCTGACTTAAGTACACAACTATCACTGACTCCGTGCTTCGGAGGGTACGTTAAGCAGTCGGTCCCGGACGCTGTCAATAGATGGCAGTCGTTACAGTCCCCAACCCGCAGTGGAGCAGCGTGGTGGATTTAAGCTCCAAGCCCCCCTCATCAACTTGGGGGAGGCCTAAGCCCCTGCAGTGGGGTAAAAATGGGCTGATGAAGTGAAGTGAACACTGTATGGTAAGAGCTACACTTGGAGTTCTTTCTACGCGAGATAAAAGAACTGAGAAAAAAGGTTCTAGAAATTGGTATGGTTCTGGAGCGTTGACCACAAACTGAACGTCGCAACGTAGGCCCCCTACTATGCGGATTGATGGCCAAACAGAAATCACGGCAAGACTGCGTGTCTTAAGTATTTAGACGAGAGGCTTCGATTTCATTAAAGTTAATTTCATATGTATGGCTTTACCGAATTCGAAATTCGGGATCAATGGCAAGAATTTTGCCACTTTGCGCTTGACATTAAATTAGTTTTTTTTTTTTCATATTGAACCAATGTTCAATTAAAAAATCCGTTTTAATATTTAAATTTACGAATTTTTTAATGGAAAAAAATAAAAATATCCTTTTCTACCAGAAAAAAAAATTGTATAAAAATAAAAAAAAATATTTTAGGTGCGATTAGGAAAACTAAGTCGCTGAGGTCATATTATTATACTTTTATTGCAAACTCTATGTTTATACAAATAAATCGTGGGAACATGATGAAAGTCTAGCTCAACGTTAAATCCCTTAATTTTTTACATTTTTGTCGATAAAATTTCATATATTTCTTACGCTTAAAGTTTGATCCCACCGGAACTGGAAACATTGTATATAGAACTTTATAATACATAAGTATAGTACATACGGTATACTTTCAGTGAGACCGACGGGTGTCGACTATCGAAAAAAAAACTTATAAAGAAAATATTTAAAAATAAACAGAATAATTATGTTTTGTCATAGCGACTATTTATCGTTAATGTTTTCTCTGTATAGTGGGAGGGTCGTCATCGCGGCGATAACTAGCACAATGATCTAGGTCAGCCACAGTCGTTGACTTGCTTCGACCTAGATCAGGTACGAATTCGATAAAAGATCAATCGATACAAATTCGATGAAAGGCTAACGAAATATTTTTTTGTTGAAACTGGTATATAGTACAAAAATTATTCCTCCATTATTAACGTTTCTCTCGATATTTCGACATCGAATACAACACTACACCGGATCGGTTTATAACTGGTAGGTAGCTATTAACGCGCCCCATTCACTTAGCCCGGCGGACGAGGTCTAAACAATGGCGCCCGTATTGCGCCCGCATAACGATAGAGTATTTTTAAACTTTACCCCCATTCAGTAACTCTGTATTATGAGACAGTAAATTAATTTTAATTTTTTTTTTAATTTTCGGGCCGCCTTTGATCAGTTTTCGTACAATCTCAAGAATAGATCGTCTGATATTTTGTCCTAACAATTCATAAGCTCCGTACCTTTTCAGTAAAAAGCTAGTGTTTTGTATAAGTTAAATAAGAACGGTTCTTGCAAGAACTGAATCGAAGCAGCACCAGGCTCGTCAGATTCAAACCGATTGTTACGCAAATTGGAGCCGACTGTACCTCACGAATATTTTGCATAAGTTTTGCTCGAAAACAACTCAATGATTTGGATTGTCATGGTAAGAACATGACTACCCTACGTTGCAAGCCGAAGTAATACAGAACAACTAGCACGTCTCATAATTCAAGAGGTAATTACAAAACAGCTAGCATGCATCATATTGGATTTGTTCTGCAAGTAAAACACTTCTAATAAGTTTTAGGACAATACGATTTAGTCTTAAATAGGAATACATCTTTTCAAGCGATCGATACATCATTTTGTTTATTATAATAATAATAATGAACACCTCACGCACGATCATCTAGTCCCAAAGTAAGCTAGAGCATGTATTGTGGATACTAAACATCTGATATATATCCTTAAATATTTTTTTATAATACATACCTATATAAATATTTTCCGCACGGAACAAATACACATGTTCATGTACACAAAATTTGTTCCAGACGGAAATCGAACCCGCGACCTTTGGTTCTACAGTTAGGGACTCTAACCACTGCACAAATCTGTCAGTCAATTATAATATTATGAAGATGAATCCTTTTTTTTTCCTATGAGATCTGAGGGATATCAGATGTCAGAAATTTAACGTAGCGTCCGATCGGCGTACTATTATGTATACGTGTACTTGTGACTCTCATTTATTTACAAGGGAGCCGGTTCACTTAGACTGCTTCACTATAGCGAACTACGTGACCCGGAGTCGTTCTTTCTTTTAGTCCGTGCTATAGTGGAATATGTATTAAGGCTTCCATTTCTCATACTCCGGCATTCACCCACACAAGTGGAGTCACGGAGTGTATAATAATATTCCTGTTAAAGGAAGGAGCTATAAATAATGAATTACTTTACATTACATATCTACGGGCGGATGTGGTAGGTACATAAGGTCGTCACGCGTCGAAGCAGCTACCGAGCGAGCGGCTCGTCCAAAGTGACGGCATTAAATATACTTAACATACACAATTAGACGATGCGTATTGGTGCCTATCTGGAAAATCCTTTACATTTTACACTAGCGACTGCCCCCGGCTTCGCTTGCGTAGACTAAATTTTATATCGTTTCTGCTTATAGAAAAAGAAATGCTTTAGAGCCATCTGGTGGAAAGTAACAATAAAGTGTATACCGCGAAAATCTTTTCTGTGCTCGAATACTTATTTACAACAATATTTGGATAAAAAATGGTTATTGTGGGTTATCCGTAAGAGATCGAAATATACCATCACGGACTTTTTTGTAGACTTTTTTAAGGTGTAGAATACTGTAGTACATTATTTTGATCTATCTCGTAGGTTTCAGCCAGCGTTTGCAATGTAAACGCAAAGAAATTTGTTTATTTACGACAATTAGAAACCTCTAAAATGATCAGTGTTGCTCTACTATATTATATATGTTCTATACACATAAACCTGCCTCTTTAATTACTCTATCTATTTAAAAAACCTGCATCCAAATCCGTTGCGTAGTTTTAAATATTTAAAACATACATAGGGACAGACAGACGGGAAACGGCTTTATTTTATACTAGGTAGTGATAATTCATTCAGTTTCAGCGAAATAGAAAAAGTAAGACGTCTATAGGAATGAGATAGCATGGTTTTTTCGACTACGGTAAACAACTTATTAGAAAGTAAATAAATAATAATAAAAAACACTTAAAGTTAAAACAGGAACCCTAGATGTTTCTGCAATGAAATATTTTCTTGAAAATCCCTAATTGCCAGTGAAAGTCTCATTAAAATTGGTCCAGCCGTTTCTGAGATCAGCCCGGACAAACAGACAGACATACGAACGTTTTTAAAACGCGTGTTTGGGTTTTTGGTTACACGTAAATAAACATGTGATAATAAGAAACACTCTATTTTGAAAGTGCAGACACTTTAATGTTTTCAAAGTAAATAAACCCTAAATATTCCAGGAAAAAAAAATCCTGTATTATTCTTTCAAAAATCTCCTGCCTGTCAGTTAAAGTTTAATCAAAATCAAATCAGCCGTTTCAGAAATTTGTCCGGACCAATAAAAAGCAGACAAAATTTTTAAAAAATGTTTGGATTTTGTGAGGAATGTGCGTTTGGTTTTAATAGAGTCAGAAATGTCACTTCACAGTACCGAAACGGTGAAGGCGGTGCGGACCAAATGAAAATCTTGAACAGTGCGATTTGAGTATCACAACGGACAAGATACACCAGGTAACTAAAATAAAAGTGATTAGGTAGTACTTTTAGAGAATAATAATTAAGAACGATAAGAATAAAGAAATAAATGAATAAGATAAAAATAGAAATAAATAAAGAAATAATAATAAGAAAAATCTTTCATTTTTAAATCACAGAGAGACCCTTCTGTTTTATCAATAAAATCATGTGACCGAGCTTGGCTCCGAATTTCTATTTTTTTTTTTTTAAAATCTCGTTTTTGAAAAATTTATTTATACATGAATCACATTCTGATTAAATTTGAATACCTGAACGATTGAGCTTCACTCGGCTTCAAAAGACATTTTTTCCTTAGTAATATCTATTTTAACCTTTTGACTTGTCATCAATCATTGTCTCTGTCAATTAAATGGCTCATGTCTTTCAATCTGACCAAATATAGTTAATGTGTAGTGAATAGTTTAAGATATTTCTATTTATGAAAAAGCTATGTAATATCGGTCAATTCCAAAAAAAACCCCACACAGTGCCCTCTAGTCCAAAAGCAAGCAAGTGTTACGCTTGTATTATGGGGTACTAAACAATTAATATAGGTACATACTTAGTCTTCTTCTTCATAATTATGGCGTTTTCTGTTTACACCAATTTCGCCATACATACTTAAATATTTTTTTAATATATACATATACAAATCAAGACTTTATGGTCGTTACTAAATCAGATGTACTTTAGTCGTTTTGTCATCAAGTCATTAACGAAATGGTTACGTTTAAATCTTGGAATATACTATGACCCGTGTAATGGCGTAAGTATTAATAAACGACAACAATAACAGACCTCGTTGAAATTTATTGTTCACCGCAAAATTTATAATTTATTTCAGTACGTACATAATGGCCAGTATATGTATATATTCTAAAGGATATTTAAGTATGTATATCATATTTTGTCAACACAAGCATAATACTTGCTTACTTTGGAACTAGATGGCGTTGCGTGGGATGTCCCATGTATTATGAAAGCATTGTTATTATATTATATCGACGAATATGTCAATGAAAATGTTTTTTCGGCGACAATATATTCGCCCAAATATACATATTAGCATCCGGCAGTGGGAATTATTCGCATACATTTTAAATCGGTATTTTAAATAAACGGGATTTTGGGCTGAACGTTAAACGTCCAAACTTATAGTACGTGTAGAGCTTACCAAACTAAACAAAAAGTTTCCAAAAATAATAAGATAAGTTATTAAAAAATTATACTTTAAACATTTTTTTACGGTAACCGTTCGTTTGTGCCATCTACTCGCTTAACACTTTATGTTTAGTTTAGTAAACCCTCACACTATAAGTTTGGACTACGTTCAGCCGAGCAACCCGAATGGAAGTACGGAAACGTGTTTGGATAGTTTTCAATTAAGCGTATACTTCAAGCCAATTTAAGTGGGTGCCGAACTAGCCAGACGAATGTCTGTTATAAGAACATTATCAGAGAATTGTTAAAGGTAAACGAATTTACGTAGGAGTAATGTCAAATACCACATTTATGTCAATGCAAATATCTAAACAATATACATACACTGTGTACGGTTGAACACAGTCCAAACTTATGGAGCGTGTAGATTCGAGCTTACCGAAGCAAGCGAAAAGTTTCAAGTGAGCAGATAGCGCAAACTAACGGTTATCGAGTAAAACATGTTCAAGTCAAATTTTTTTATCGATAACTTTTTTTGTAGCAATTAATAAAAATATTAATACCGAACTAAAATATGAAAGTAATACATTTTTATTGAATTAAGTTTACTTGCTAACTCAATAAAACATCAAGAGACAGTCTCGCGAATCGTAAAATTGGAGAAACCCTACTCGTGAAACAGCTGATATGGTCAATGACCGACTATTCTTTAAATTAGAAATAATTTAACGTTAGTGGAATTTTTGTTCTGCAATCATTTCAAAATTGGCGAATAGTAGTAGACCAGCTGTCACGGAATAGTATTAGATATATTAACAGTAGGGTGACCAAGCGTTTGGGTTGTCCGTGTTGTGAATTTGTTTTTCTCGGTAACCGTTAATTTGCGCCATCTGCTTACATGAAACTTTTTGTTTAGTTGGTTAAGCTGTGCGCGTTGTTTAAGTTTGGATTACGTTCAGCCGAATACGGTATATACCCAAACGATACTAGAGGATATGCTTTGAACGCTCTAAAAGTCCAGTACTAAAATAGTCAAAGTTTTCTGATAAGTTCTTTTCATAAAATTAAATCAGGAATTATGCTCAAAAAATATTTTTTAATTTGGACTACCCTTTGTTGTAGATGTTCTTAATATAGGATTTTGCGTGAACTAATACATATTGTGACGTCTACGTGTAGAAGACACAATACAACTTCAACAAAGAGGCTGACCGAAGAATTCAGCTGGGCTGGGCTACCTTCGGGAAGCTTCGTCATCTGTTCTCGTCGCCACTACCACAATGTCTGAAGACCGAGGTCTTCAACCAATGCGTCCGGTAATACCTACAATGACGTACGGTGCCGAAACATGGACTCTCACGGCAGGACTAATCCACGAATTTAAAGTCGCTCAGCGTGCTGTGGAGCGGGCTATGCTCGGTGTTTCTTTGATGGATAAAATAAGAAACACTAAAATCCGTCAAAGAACTAAAGTTGTAGACATAGCCGAAGCGATCAGCAAGCTGAAGTGGCAATGGGCCGGTCACTAATCGATGGGGTAAACGAGTTCTCGAATGGAGGCAACGTGAAGTGTTCTTAGCTATGTTTGATGAATAGCAGTTCAAGATGGCCTCCGCCACAAAATGGCGGATATCATATTTTTTCACTACTCCAGCAATATGGATAGCAAATAAAAGGACGTGACTAGTAAAATACTATACACTATGACAAATTTCAAATCCATGATGGCCGCCATCACAAAATGGCGAATTACATTTTTTTCACAAATCCCTCAATATGGGTAGCAAATGAAAGGGCTTCACTAGTAGAATAATGTACACTGTATTGAAGGGGAATGAGGAGTATTAACTACCGAAATGAAAACTAAAAACTTAAAAATATTTTTTGACTGATCGTTTATGAATTAGTTTAACTACTTAAATAACTAAGTTTAAAAATTTTAAATAAAAATTAAAAACCCCCGACACAAAAAAAAAACTAACCTTTGAAAAGTGTGAAATAATACAAGTTTGTTAATTGTCAAATTATTTTTGATCCTTAAAGGCGTCCGGACCAGTTTAGTAAACTTAAAATACCTAATAATTAGCGGTCCCAGGCGCCTTTAAGGATCAAAAATTATTTCAAATACGGTATTAAGTATACAACATTCAAGTCATGTTTACATGATTTTATTCACATTCTATACATATAACTCGGTTTTTTTTTAGTTAATTATTTTTCCGGAGTCGGATTAAATTTTTTTTTATATTACTGTTTTTTAACATACGCTTTCTTAATAATATTAGATACTGGAACTTCAATAATACGAAAAAGGTTAATATTTTAAATCGTAATATGAAACAATAAACAGTTGTGAATAATAGTTCGTAAGTACATTGACTGACCGACTGGCCGAGTGGTTAGAGACCCTAACTTCGAAGCCAAGAACCGCGGGTTCGATTCCCGTGCAAGGCAAATACTTGTGTGCATGAATATGTCTTTTTATTTTTGCCTGGGTGTACAAAAATATCTATACACATACATTATAAAAGAACACTTAAGTATGTATACCAGTTGTCTAGTACCCCATAGTACAAGCATAATACTTGCTTACTTTGGAACTAGATGGCGCTGTGTGGAATGTTCCAGGTATTATTATTATTATTGTTACTATTATTATTATTATTACATACTCAATCTCTACAATATATTAGCGTTTCACCCATCCATCGAATTCAATACAAGCTTGGTAACATTCACCGAATTAATTTCGGGAATACATATTCAATTGACGGCTGGCGTGTCGCATTAATTCGATATTGGACTTATTGAAGTATATATGAAATTATTCATGTCATAATACGTGATTTTAGGTCGTATTTCGTCGTTTGCAATAATAGGCGTTATTGGTGTAACACATATTTAAGAATAGGCACCTGGAAGGGGCACATGTGGTGCTAGTATGCGACAAAATGCTTTTATTGTACAGCGCTTTGTTTCTATCATAATAGTAATTCCCAACATGAGAACAATATTTTGTAAACATTTCCAAATCTAACAAGGTTGTCTGGAAGAGATTGCTTTTAGCGATAAGACCGCCCATTGTACCAAACTTAGTTATAAGAGATACCTACGTTATTTATTTTTGTTCTAACTTTTGGTGCACAATAAAGAATATTATTATTATTATTAAATCTATTCAAAAGAAATCGCCATATTTTCATACAAATGTGTCAATTAACGACACATATATAACTATTGGAGTGAAAGATCTCATGTACTGGACACACTCTGGAGGATTAAGCTCCTCGTAGTGTCATACATTGAGACTGTTGGCTGGTGATGAGATGATCCTTCTCCCAACCAAGAGCATCCCTATGTCCACTCCCTTTACCCCTTCAAGAACCTACCATGTTTGCCACCATTTTGATTATATTAGTTCATAGAGTAAATTAATTTGACAGCAGCGTTTGGTTTTAATAGTCATAAATGTCAGTTCACAGTATCTAAACTAAATGATACTAGGCAATTTTGCGGGGTTGAAAACCGCCGCGCGGGGATTTCTTGGGGGTGAAGAGCGGCGCGCGAGAACCTTGCGCACTGAAAATCGGACTAAAACTCGCCATCTTAAACCAACTAGCCTAGTGGTTATATGGTAAACGCAGAAGAGGGCTTCTAGTCAATTCGTACTTGGTTCCTGTGCGTGTGTGCATATGATAAGAAAAATAAGGAACCAACTTTTACATATTCTGTGTGTGATTATATTGTTCTACGGTTGACTGACCGAGAGGTTAGAGACATCGAGTGCGGAGCCAAGGGTCGCGGGTTCGATTTCCGCCCGGGACGAATATTTGTATGCATGAACATGTCTATTTGTTCTGTGCCTGGGTATATATATATATATTGTGTAGAATATTTAAGTACGTATATCAGTTGTCTGGTACCTATAATACAAGCTTAGCTTAGTTTGGGACAAGATGGCGGTGTATGGGATGTCCCAGGTATATTGTTATTATACGATTCCGCCACATCGTACTGATTGACTTCGTGTGCATGTATTATAACCGAACAGTAAGGTGATATTATTATCTTTTTTTTTTTGATGCCGAATTTCAGTCTAACATATAAATATGTCCTGGGGCGATCGTAGAGTTTATCATGAAGCTTGAGTATTTCATGAAATAATAATAATAATAACACATACAATCACAACAACGTCTAGGTCCCAAACTAAGCGTTAGCTTGTATTTTGGGTACCAAGCGAAGACACCACATACATATAACAACCAAGACCCGGTGCTAGTATTAATATTCTTCATATAAATACTGACCCGACCTGGGATTCGAACCCGGGACCTCCAGCTTCGCTGTACAACGTTACCTGCTGTGCACATTATATACCTGGCATGACCAATGAATACACATCGTTGGACGATATGAATGACTGCTTCATGGAATGTCCAAACATTAGTGATTAGAGATATCATAAAACAGTTTCATTATCCACCGCCAGGGGCACTGATATCGCTTTGTTTATACGATGCATCATGGCGGCGGTAGATTCTTTTGGCTATAAAACAATAAGTAATGTGGCAATGGAAGACAAAAGTGCAGTGAAATATCGTTACGAAACTAAGTTAGAAAGTCAGTCAAAACTACGCGTAACTTCAAAAACCCATAGAATGCACAACGTATTTCATAAGTATCTAACTATTCAAATATAAATTGTAAAATTTCTTTTTAAAGTTAAAGCTATTTAAGAATGTCAGGAACTTGTATGGAAAAATTTTATTTGTAGGATATATTAATTATATGCATACAAAGTTTTTAATCGAATTATATATAACGGTTAACCGCTTTTTATCGTCCGTAAATGTACTACATACAATACAACGTAGCTATAACACTTACCCTCATTAAGCTGAGAAGTGAAGCGATATAAAAAAGGAAAAAATGTACACAAAGGAACAGTTCATCCGAAGAAACACAAAAATACCAATATTCAATATAGCTGATGAATTTGGGGATTTATCTGTCTGCGAGGAAGGCTAACGTTTTGTTTAATTCTTAAAACTTGATTAGTCAATTATTATACTAGCTTCCGACCACGGCTTCGCGCGCGTGGACTGCGCAATAATAGCGCACAACTCTATTACAGCGCACCTACTAGCTAGTAGCTACCAGCTACTATAGCGTATAACATCCAAAGGTTTTATAATACACTAGCGACCCGCCCCAGTTTCGCACGCGCAGGTAGCAGAGCATATAAGCCGTAGTGTATTTTCTGTCGTAGTGTCGTATCAGCTTGTTGCGTTGAACATGTGGATTGGGTTTGATTAGATTCAAATTTAACGTAAGTTCATCCTACTTACTAGTAATGAATGAATACATAAAACTAAACTAAAATATTTCTTTGCATACAATATTGATAACTAATGCCCAATTTTACATCACGCGAGTCGCATCAGCTGCGTGGAGCCCCGGCCACCCGGCCCGGCTCGGTCGCTTGTCGCGCTATAGTTTTGATTTCGCGATAACTCCGAAGATATTAATTTAAATTGTACGGCGTAGCGGTAAATTATATGTGCATGAAATGCTGAAGATAAATAACCTATTTAATTTGATAAGGATTAATATTCGTATAAATTGCTTTCCAATCACATCATCACATGACACCATTTTTTTAAACATAAAAATAGGTATAGTAAGCTATACATAAAAGATAGACATATGCCATCGGGGACTTTTCTATAATACTATGAAAGAGGAACAATTCCTCCATACATTATTTTGTTATATCTCAAAGGGATTAGGCAGCGTTTTCGATGAAAGCTTCTATCTTGCTTGATTTTTTTCCGACGTCTTCAACGATAATTGTCATATTTCAACTAATTTGCACAAAACAATAATAAATTATACATATAAACTTTCCTCTTGAATCACTCTGTACATTGGTGTCAACCATATGCCAATCAGTTTGGTAGTTTTTGAGTTTATCGCCTTCAGACAGACAGACAAACAGACAGACGCGGCGGGGGACTTTATTTTATAATACTTTGTATATAGTGATATTAGAGCCTTGATAACGGAGCCGCGAACAAAAGCTATCATAAATAAAAAAGCCTTCCTTAAACCTAGACGCTCTGCATGGTATTTTCCATGCATCACCCGCGGATTGCATATTTGTACCAGGATCGCTAAGAAGATACAACGGTTCAGTACATTGTAGAGCTTTCTAAAATAATTTGCGACTTTAGAAACCACCATTGAAATATTTTTTTGCGTAGTGTTTTGCTTGTCCAGGGTAAAGTTTTTTTATTTTGTTTGTTACATTTTAAGGATTTATAAGCCTGTACGCAACGATATAGGTGAGAATCTTAAATAAGCTTTTTTAAAGAAGCAACTACTGCAGCAACCTTTGGCGGCTTATAACTACAAACTAACCTATTTTGAGGTGACACATATGTAATCCACATAAAAATACGCCTAGCTGTTTTAAAGAAATACATCTACTGCAGCGCCCTCTGGTGTAACCCGTAAAACTTTTCTAAGAACTTAATCTTAGGTGATAACTATGTACCTACTTGTAACATAAAAAACCGCATCAAGATCAGCTCAGCTGTTTTAAAGAATCAGCAGCGCCCTTCGGTGTCATATAACCGTTAAATTTGTCTATAAATATACTTCAAGGTGATGCCTATATAATGCAAACAGTTTCAACTCAATCGGGCAAATGATACGCGAACGCATAGAACACGAATACACAAACATTAATTTTTATTTATAAAAAAAATTACAAAGAAAATAATAAAGATTCGCACACTGCGCGACCTGTCGTAATATTTCAGAATTAATCTTATCAACTCGCCTAGCGCTTTCAAATTTATTTATGGAGACGCTAAAGAGATAAGCTCGGGGAGAGAGAACAATTTGAGTTCCCGCCGCCTTGCGGTGAGGCTGGCAGTTATAGACCGGGAGTTTGTTACAAAAAAATGCTCACGCTGAAAGCTGAATGTTTGTTGAATGATAGTATTTGGTATGCTCATTCACATATAGCACTCGGTCACCTAGGTTTGGATGGGACAGGTGAAATTTGAAAAACAATTTTCGGAAAGCTTTAGAAATTTTTTATACTATGAAGAAAGAGTGTGTACCAGTCAATCTTGGTGTTCAACGAATCATAACAGTGCTCCAAGTATGTAATAAAGATATGT
This sequence comes from Luffia ferchaultella, assembly GCA_949709985.1. NCBI lineage: Eukaryota > Metazoa > Arthropoda > Insecta > Lepidoptera > Psychidae > Luffia > Luffia ferchaultella. Next base: position 4,547,522 of record OX453259.1, read on the forward strand.
CGTAGATTTTCTATAGCTGATATGACTTGTATCACATTTTTTTTATAAAAACAGCCAAACATTAATGAACATGGAATAATGAAAGAGTAAATTTACACAGAGAATACTTGTAGCCTCACATATTATTACAAGGGCTAAAAAAAACATTTAATCACTCCGAATTTTACCTGGCTTTACATATTATTAGCAAGTAAAACTTAAAGCGATGTAATTGTACCTTACTCCTGGTATTAATATTACATTAAACAGACAATAAATGCTATTTCAGTGCAAAGTTACTCCTTGTTTATTCCGTGTTCATTATACTACAGTATATTAAAAAAATAGGTTCAGGAAGTAGCATTTCCTTTTTTAAATTTTTACGTAATCTTAAGTGCACCACGCCCTATTTACTCTAGCTGATTGATCACAATCTGTGAAAGGGCACTGTAAGTGCAACCTTTATCAAAAATTTACCTTTTAGAAACTCATAACCATTTTCTACCGAGAGCTCCCAGATTATTACTGGCAGTATGAACTTCGCAAACATTCTCGTGTTCATTATAAAATGATAATCGTATGTCAACACAAAAAGCGCTTTATCACATAAGTCGTTGTGATCCGCTGTGGAGAGCTTTTTCATATGTTCTTAGTATTCTAAATTCACCAGAATTCTTACCTATAGTTTAGTTATGTCGGTATGCCTGTTCGTTTGTTAGTCTCTTAGTTCTTTATTACCTAACTGAGGATGGTAATGTTTTTCGAGGGTATGTATGTCTATATTTTGGCACGTTCTGTAGCCTAAACGGTTTGAAGGATTTGAACATATGAGGTGTCGTTAGGTTCGTCTTAATTATGGGAGTGATATAATAATAATAAAAATACCTTGGATATCCCACACAGCGCCATCTGATGTCAAAATAAGCAAAGCTTATACTATGGATACCAGACAACTTATATAAATACTTAGGTAAATAATCTTTATAATATTTTTACATATACAGATATTTAGTTTTTTTACATCCAGACACGGAACAATCAGATATGTTCATGCACACAAATATTTGTCCCGGGCGGGAATAGAATCAGTGATCCTTGGCTCCGCAGTTAGGGTCTCTAACCACTCGGCCAATCGGTCAGTCATATATAAATATATATATCCGTCAGCTATATCACATTATAAAAATTTAATATACATTTATAACTGTTTAGAACCCTAAGGGCTTGAGTCGGAGTCGCGCTCGACCAGTTTTCTTCTAAGAAAATTCACGCTGAAAGGATTTTCACAGCAGACGGCTCCCAGCCCGTAGTGTAGAACCGACATTGATATTGATCTGGAGTATAGGTTATTGAACAGGAAAAATAAATAAGATTGAGTTCTCTTTGCTTAAATTCACTGTAAGTTCATTCAAATAAAGAAAATTCTTAAAACAACTGAGCTTTATTTCCTACCTTAACGGTTGACAGGTATCAAAGGAAGAAAATTATATACAATTTATCGTAAAATTTTTTTGCCTAATTACCTGTAAGATTTTAAATAATAGACACTGTGGTACAACGGTAATGTCGTGATAGCCCAGAGCGCAACGAACCTGTCTCAAATTTATAAGGCCCCACTGGGCCATGGTTCGAATCCGGGCGTGTACCAATGAGTTTTTCTGACTTAAGTACACAATATCACTGACACCTTGCTTTGGAGGGCACGTTAAGCAGTCGGTCCCGGACGCTGTCAATAGATGGCGGTCGTTACAGTTCCCAACCCGCAGTGGAGCAGCGTGGTGGACTTAAGCTCTAAGCCCCCCTCCTCACCCTGGGGGAGGCCTAAGCCCCTGCAGTGGGGTAAAAATGGGCTGATGATGATGATGTGGTACAACCGCTTTGATTTCATTTTCTTTTAATTAGAAACACAATAATCGTGTCCTGAATAAGCAGCTGCATATTTTAAAAGTTAAAATGTAAGGCAATCGCGAATACAGTACTCATATATTCGGTGATAACCATCTTACACTAAATATAAATAATACCGTATTAGGTTATTCATATCGTACCATTATGCCTCCTTGCAGAGGCTTAGACCTTCCCTCGATGTGAGGGCACTTAGAGCTTGATCCACCACGTTACTCCGGGCTTAACGTGCTCTCCGAGGCACAGAGTTAGAGATGATTATGTAGAGCCAGCCTCTGGGACTCGAATTACGACCTTCTAGACAAGAAGCGGGCTCGGGTTTGCCATATTTCGGCTATTACGACATATTAATTTATATAAACAAAATTAAATTTGAAATTTAATAAACCCCCACACAAAAAACAACTAACCTTTAAAAAGTTAGAAATAATATTTTTGATCCTTAAAGGCGCCTGGGACCGTTAATTATTAGGTATTTTAAGTTTACTTAGCGGTCCCAGGTGCCTTTAAGGATTAAAAACCATTTGACAATGTACAAACTTGTATTATTTCACACTTTTTAAAAGTTAGTTTTGTTGTGTCGGGGCTTTTTTAAATTTTAAGTTTAATTTTCATTTCAAAATTTTTAAACTTAATTATTTAGTTAAACTGATTCATACATGATCACACAAAAAAAAATATTTTCAAGGTTTTAGTTTTCATTTCGTTAGTTAATATTTCTCATTCCCTTTCAATATAGTGTACATTATTCTACTAGTCAAGCCCTTTCATTTGCTACCCATATTGAGGGATTTTTGAAAAAAAAAAATGTAATTCACCATTTTGTGGTGGCGACCATCTTGGATTTGAAATTTGTCATAGTGTATAGTATTCTACTAGCCAAGCCCTTTCATTTATTAGCCATATTGTTGGAGCAGTGAAAAAATATGATATCCACCTTTTGGGGCGGCGGCCATCTTGGATTGATTTTCATCAAACATAGCTAAGAACACTTCAGACAAATTTACCTTTTCATATAAAAAATCATATAAAAATCGGTTTATCCCTTTGGGAGCTACGATGCCATGGACAGATACACACACACAGGTCAAACTTATAAAACCCCTCTTTTTGCGTCGGGGGTTAAAAATCGTATTAACTGCAATTTATGTTTCATAATAAACAAAAGCATAAAATAAGCAAAAGGCAAAATTTAACGTAAGCTATGCAAAACCACGAATTTGCAAAATCTGTACTTTCACTTAACTATACATACTAGTATCTGATTCTATTAACATAGATCATCCTCAACGGGTATTTGAATATGTATTAATGACACCCTAACATTAATATGCAGCTATAGATATAGCAAACTAAACAATAGTTGATATTCCGGACACAAAATTAACCCTTAAGTTAGCAAATGTATAGCCGTTGTAAATGGTAGAAGATAATGCAAAAGTTTACCAGTAACTAGAAATTTGTATTAACATGAGCTTTATGTAAAGTTTTCGTAATTAAAACTGTATTAACACAAAAGTTTGTTTATGTATACAAGCGAACCGGATATTTATTTTGAAATCTTATTAGGAATTTATCCAATTTATGTTTAATAACTATAGGAATGAATGACGGTATAAAAAACTAGACAGGTATTAGGTCCCACAAAATGTGTCGTCCTTAGCTAACAAAGGGTGAACCCAAAATTATCAAATATTTAACTTCATTGTGAACTATACAATGAATTTTATAGGAAGGTTAAATTAAAAAGTGACAGTCATACATAGTTATTGGTTTTCAAGGACTAAAAAAATATATATCCATCAATTTCACAAAAAATCTAAATTAAAAAGGGGTATCTACGAGTAACAAGCGCAATTCAACAAAATGGCGTCGTTAGTTTCGTGATGTTAATATTTCAAAATTCAGAAAAAAACCGGCCAAGTGTGTCTCGGATCACGCATAGTAAAAGGTTCCGTACGCAAGACGAACAATTTATGGTTCCAATTCATATACTTATAGAAAGATACATCTCAAAAATTACTCAACATATCTTATTTAAACCATTTTCCGTTACAAGTCTATTTGTAGTTGAAATTTTTTCAGAATATTGCACCCTTAAAGAGAAGGACACACATACGAGAATCATCATCATCATCAGCCCGTGTCTCTCCACTCCAGCCACGTACCGGGAAGCGAAGCGTTGGAGGCCCCCCGGCCGGATAGACTGATGACCTAAAGTACCGAGGGCCGTTGGAGACGGAAGGTGGAGGACTGTGTGTGGTGGCGAGCCTTGGGAGAGGCTTGAGAGAGATCCTGCAGTGGCGAGACATGGGCACACGAGTATCTCAATGACTAATAACTTAAATAAAAAAATCAGAAGAAATACCTATACGTAGATACCCACAACGCAACTTAATATGCGCTGGAAAATTGTGTTTCGTCCCTCAGTTACGTGTATGTAGGTTCCACTTACTTTAGAAAATTTAATCTATATGGTAGCAATAAACTCCGAGTAAAACGGCTATGACAGACGGATAGACACGCAAATATACAGACGGACAGGACGACATTATAAGAATTCCGTTTTTCGTCATTTTGTCTCCATAGGTAATTTCTAAAGTGCGAACCTACGAGTAAAAAATCAACCTACAGCGAACAGTCACTCCAAGTGCATGGAAATCCGCTTACGGTTATCAAAGCCTGAATATTACCATAGTGGAGCGTAGTTCGACGGCCGAGTGTGTGGATCTGAACGTGATTCCGCGCTATGCGATGGCGATGCAAATACGCTTGCAATAACTGACTTCGTGTGTTCCGAAGGTACAGTTAACTACTATTTAGAGCGGTAGCACTCCAAAAACAGAAATAGAACTATCCACGTATCGGAAGATATCAGTTTAGCTTTGCTTCATTTAAGTAAAAATTGTCGTCATTTTTTGTACGGTTCTATGAACCAGTCGTTTGATGCAGTTGCCTGATTTGTGCAATTGCAGGGTCAGCTCTTACTTCGCTGAAACCCATATTCAGCTCCTACGACGCCTCAGCTAATAATAATAACACACACAATCACAACAACACCTAAGTCCCAAACTAAGCATTAGCTTGTATTTCGGGTACTGAGCGAAGACGCCACATACATATAACAACCAAGACCCGGTGCCAGTATTAATATTCATCATATAAATACTGACCCGACCTGGGATTCGAACCCGGGACCTCCAGCTTCGCAGGCAGGGTCGCTGCCCACTAGGCTAAGCGGTCGTCAAAGGCTAAGCTTCAGAGCGATCAAGAAATTTGGTACTAACTTTGGTGCCAATATTTGTAGGTGCATTCTCGTCGTTATCGCCGACAACAACAGACAGTAGCTAAATCGACGAGTTCGATTTTCGATATACAGGATGAGATTTTAGTCACCAGAAAACATTTTTCTAGATGTTAGGTATCACCAATAGACCTCATTACGTAAATAAAAATATAGGTCAAATATTCATAATCAAAAATTATATCCTAAATAGTTTTAACAAAATTAAACTACCTTCTACTTACATACGAAAGGGCGGGGCATGGGGCATGTGGGCGTGCACGTGCACTGGCGCCCTCGTGAACGGTGACTAGTAATGTTGGTAGTTTTGGGAAAGGTTTACATAGTATTAACTGAATATTTTCCTATTGAACGATACTAAAAGGAACAAGACGGCCAACAGATTTTTATCAAAGATCATTATATTAAAATTTGGCTGGTATTCACAGTCACATACAGGGTGAGGTTTTAATACCTCACCCTGTATGTTTTTTATAAGGAATAGAGCAGGATTTGACGCTAATAGTGGTTATACTGACATGTTCCCGATTGCCGATTATATTCAGTGCTTAAAAAAAAGGGTATTTGTCTACATCATTGTTTGTGTTTGGTGGTTGATTGTATTATTTAACAAAACAGCTATTGCTAATGTTATAAATGTATAAATTTATTAGTCTCCGAATACCATAGATGTTTACGTCGTTCTCAAATTTTATTTATAACTAATCTTCCCCCTGCGGTTGCATAGACTACACAATTTCGCCAAGACCGATAAAGGGACGCGAAGATCCGCTGAGACTTTCTAGAACATTCTTAAACGTATCTACCTAAGAAATCTCTATACTGAATGTGATCAAAATCCGTTTTAGTCATTTTCGCATGAAGAATAGCTATACAACAAAAACCGTTTATTTTTCCGGGCTATTAAAAAGATGATGATATTCATTTGCTACATATTTGTCTAGTAGCGGCTATATATATATAATAGCGGCATAACGGCTATATTTTAACAACTTGTTATTAGTGTTGTCATAGAAGTAGTAATAATATTAGCGACGACCGCTTAGCCTAGTGGGTAGCGACCCTGCCTACGAAGCTAGAGGTCCCGGGCTCGAATCCCAGGTCGGGTCAGTATTTATATGATGAATATGGATACTGGTACCGGGTCTTGGTTGTTATATGTATGTGGTATCTTCGCTTGGCGCCCAAAACACAAGCTAATGCTTAGTTTGGGGCCTAGACGTTGTTGTGATGTATACGTTATTATTATATTATTATTATATTATAATAATCAGACAAGAACTAGCGCTATTTAACAGCGCTATTTTATAATATTATTACTACTTCTATGACAACAGCAGTAACAAGTTGTTAAAACATAGCCGGCCGTAGTTCGAATCCGGGCATGTACCAATGAGTTTTTCTGACTTAAGTACATTAACTCTCACTGACTCCGTGCCTCGAAGAACACGTTAAGCAGTCGATCCCGGTTGTTGTCATTAGATGGCGGTCGTTACAATCCGCCAACCCGCATAAGAGCAGCGTGGTGGATTTAAGCTCCAAGCCCCCTCATCTTGAGGGGAGGTCTAAGCCCTTACAGTGGGGTATAAAAAGGTTTGACGGAATGGAGTAGAACACTACTGTATTTGTCACGGGGTGCAATCGACCTTACGCCTTTTGGTTTTGCAGTTCGGATCTCTATAACCACACAACCAATCGGTCGGCTAGAACGGATTCTTGTAGCCGGGGATCTATTAAAATATAATAGACGTTCTGTGTAAAAATACTAAAATATCTATTTACGTATATATTATATAAAAAAGGATATTTAAGTATATATCAGTTGTCAGGTACCCATAATAGAAGCTTTGCTTAGTTTGGGACTAGATGGCGCTGTGTGAGATATCCCGATGTTATTATTATTGTTATCTTTTTTGTATCAAAAATGTATCATATTTTATAGAAGTAAGCAAAGACCGTATCAAATAGCGTGGTTTATGTACTTCTAACTGTTTCAAACATATCATATAGTAGAATATCAACACTATAAAATACCTAGTTAGCAATTTCATCTCACTGTACCATCTACCGTGAGATCTCGACTCTTATGCTTTTGAGTGCATCAAGGTATGGCAACGATATTACCCAGGCTCTATCCCACAGCTTTGTGCTGCTTACCTTTGGGAGATTGGAAGCGGCACTACGATTATTAAATTCATTAAAAATAAAATACTTTTGATAGAAATATAGATGATTGGTAATAGAAATCTGTTATAATAGACAATTAGTTGTATGCTTTTGGTGTCCTGTCCACCCATGGACAAGTGTAGAGAGCCCAATGACTGACTTGAGGTTACGTCAGGATGTGTATGGTGACACCGAACTTATCTGATATAGCTCCATTTAATCCACATGAGTGATACAACAGGAGTCGGAGCCAGAGATTTTAAATACATCGAAAAAATTAAAATGGAAATAGAGAGGTCATGACAGAACAAGCCAGAAGCGATCATGATGCTATTAACGCATCAATACATATATATACTCTTTCGCTAAAGACGTGAGGTTTTTTGAACCTCGCTTAAGTTGTGTGTGTTTTTAAGGTTCCGTACCACAAAAGAAAAAAAGAACCCTTATGGGATCACTGCATTGTCCGTCCATTTGCCTGTTTGTCGGCAAAATCCTTTTTCTCAGAAGGCGTTGAGGTATCAAGTTGAAATTAATGCTAAATAAATATGTTATATATGCTATGCTATGCTATATAACATAAATGTTGTATAATATTGTATAACATAATATAGTAATAAAATATCATAAAATATAAATATAATATGCTAAATACTTCAACACTCGCAAATAATTCAAAACTTAATACTTACCGTTGATTTAAAATCATGAAATCATGAAAAAATGCACTGCACACAGCACAAGTAAAGGCCAAAATCCGAAAATTGTTTATTTATAATTCTATGCCATTAATTTTTTTTTTTTTTTAGAATGAAGTCGAACACAGGAAAGTTTGATGCAAGTGTTAATGGAAATGATGTGCATACAGCAGAGGAATTTCACCAGCTCCCCTTGACTGGCATACTGCATAGATTTGGACCGCCAATTTTTTTTTTTTTTTGATGTCGTGATAGCCCAGAGCGCAACGAACCTGTCTCAAACTTATAAGGCCCCATAAGGCCATGGTTCGAATCCGGGCGTGTACCAATGAGTTTTTCTGACTTAAGTACACAATATCACTGACACTGTGCTTCGGAGGGCACGTTAAGCAGTCGGTCCCGGACGCTATCAATAGATGGCGGTCGTTACAGTTCCCAACCCGCAGTGGAGCAGCGTGGTGGACTTAAACTCCAAGCCCCCCTCCTCACCCAGGGGGAGGCCTAAGCCCCTCCACTGGGGTAAAAATGGGCTTATGATGATTAAAAATATTTTTGAACCGGCATATATGTTTAGGGTCCATATGGCAGTGAGCAGCAATAAATACTTTACGTAACATACGGAACCCTCATGACATGAGTCCGACTCGAACTTGAGAGGTTTTTCGATACGAGACACGCGATGTTTAATATTACCTCATTGACAACGAAAAATCGGTGTAGGTAGAAGTCGGGCGACTACCGCAAATTTTTTCCTGAATCAGATCATTTTGTTTTGACGAATAAAAAAAAAATATCTGAAGCGATCCGGCTGACGTAAAAGGCTGCGAAATTGAAAATGTCGATTTTTGTCGCCTGCACTCGTCATATTGGTCAACCTGGTTTGAGCTGGTCGTAATTTACTGAGTTTTTTTCGTCCTTGAACGATGGCGACGTGCCTTCCCCGCTCATGAAAGTGGTTTTAATCTGGCGCAAACGGGATTAAATCTTTAAATTTTAGTCTTTTTTATTTTCAATCTCGGTGTTTTTGATTTACATTTGATGTTGTAAATCTATTTATACGGCAAATATGTTTATTTTTTTATCAATCCATAGATCCATTATTTAAAATACAATATATTTCGTCTATATCCATCAAATAGTTTCGATGTTAACTTTTAACTGAAAGACGACGTGAAACTTCATTTTCAGTGCATCCTTACACCGCCTGTAACGTCATCGGAGATAAATAGAGCAGCGTCAAGCATATATTTTTTGGTAGACGCTAGAACGACTTTAACGCTTGTATAAATATTATTTTTCTATACTTTAAGTTTAACGCAAACGAAGCTCTCGAAATTACATGTTTTTGGTGTCCGTCTACATAAACCTGACCGTCGAGTAAGACGTCAAAAACAGTCATTAGTCTGACAGGTAAGGTGACAGGTAGAATTGATTGCTTCGTGACAGAACCAAATACTGTATAAACACTACGGGTTAACACTTGGCCGGCTCGACCGAAAAGTTGGCAATACACCTCTGAGCAACTTGAGTTGTTGAAATATGTTCTCCGTTTGATCATAACAATGTTGTAAAATTTTAAAATTGAAGATAGTTAAATCATCCGTGCACTCGTTAAAACTAAAACGAAAAAAAAATTATCTTAATATATTATGTGCATTCAAAGGAATTTAAACTGTGTGTAAATAAATTAGTGTCGTGATAGCCCAGAGCGCATCGAACCTGTCTCAAATTTATAAGGCCCCCTAAGGCCATGGTTCGAATCCGGGCGTGTACCAATGAGTTTTTCTGACTTAAGTACACAATATCACTGACACCGTGCTTCGGAGGGCACGTTAAGCAGTCGGTCTCTGACGCTGTCAATAGATGGCGGTCGTTACAGTTCCCAACCCGCAGTGGAGCAGCGTGGTGGACTTAAGCTCCAAGCCCCCCCCTCCTCACCCTGGGGGAGGCTTAAGCCCCTGCAGTGGAGTAGAAATGGGCTGATGATGATGATGATGAAGAAATAAATTACGGATTGCAATCTATAATCGCAAACATATTAACACCGTCCTCTCACCCAGAGATGGCGCTGCTAAAGCTGCCAAAAGAATGTATGGGCAAACGTCGACAGTTGCACTTATTGACACTAAGTTTTATATAGTATTTGATAGAATGATAAAATACGCCAAAATGTTGTACATGTTTTACCACTGTTTTTTTAAAATCAGATATAGAAGTTTGCAATCGGACAAGAATACATTAAGCTACATCGGAATAAAAAACTTTGGCATTATCTATATTTAAGGGAAAGTTTTGAAAGTAGAAATAGACGTAAAACAAAAGTTGGGTTAGGTAAGGTACGCACGATTTAACTTCAGTATAGTCTCTTATTCAAGTATAACATATGCACTATCTACAATATCTTTGAAAATATTGTCCAATAAAGCTGGATGGCTATAGACATGTCCAGCAGGCAGTGCTATAGCCTGCTTTGAATGACTACGTAATCACTACATAGTATAAAATAAAGTAGCTTCCCGTCTGTTTGTCCGTATGTATGCTTAGATCTTTAAAACTACGAAACCGATTTGGATTCGGTTTTTTTAATAGATAAAGTGATTCAAGAGGAAGGTTTATATGTATAGAACATGCATAAAATAGTAGAGAAACGCTGATAATTTTAAAGGTTTCTAATGTGATGTTACGCTGGCTGCTTGCAAACGCTGGCTGAAACCTACGAGATAGATCAAAATGTATTGTACATCTCAAAAAAGTCTACAAAAAAGTCCGCGATGGTATATGTCTACCTCTTAGGGATGACCCACAATAACAATTTTTTATCTGAAATTTCGTGTAAATAATGTATTCGAGCACAGAAAATATTTTCGCGGTATCCACTTTATTGTTACTTGCCACCAGATGGCTCTATAGCATTTCTTTTCAATAAGCAGAAATGATATAAAAATATAGTCCACACGGGCGAAGCCGGGGCGGTCGATAGTTAACAATGTGAAAGAAAAACACAAAAACAGTTCATAACACTTCATCAGTAAATTACTTACTAATCAGTAATTAATGGTAAATGAATTACCCAGAAATTAATGTAATTTGGACGCATGCAAATAAATCAATTTTGTGAAATTATTTTTGTAAAGAGTTATGTTTTTCAATAGACTAATTCAAAAATCCCTAGCCATAGCTCTGTAGGTAATGCATACGAGCATACGTAAATACATTCACTATACAATATACAACTTGGTGTCGCTTCGTGCGGGTCGACCTTAGTGTACTGAACTTTCGAAGTTTGGACATGAATTGATTATTGGGTGGGATAGGACAAGTTTTCGTCCCGCGAACTTACTGGACTAAGAAATTGTCGGTTAAGTTTTTTTACAGTGTTTCAAATTGAAACTACACGAAAACGAACGTTATAAACATGCGCTATCTAGTTTGTATGTATATTAAATCCGAATATAGGTGGGAAATTATTGACATTTATAAAATCACCCACATATTATGTCAGCGCTGATACCGGATATTGGGAATATATAATCGATTATAAGGGCAACACTATAATTTTATTTTGGGGTGTTGTAAATAGTAATATTGCATTAGGCCTCAATTCTTTGTTGTGATTGGTCATCTCAGAAGGGATCGTTTTGGATCGAACATAGTATGCTGGCGCTGAAGCTGAAGCTGACTGCAACATAGCCTGACCCCTAGGTTAGGAACTTAAAAAATTTCCTATTAGTTCTTAATTACTATAATTTCAGGCATTCACTAAGTAAGTGTTTTTGAAATTCAACCCCTAAGGGAGTGAAACTGAAATTGATTGTTACGGGCTGATATCAATCAATCCAAAATATTTATGAATACCATAACCAACATACCCCACAAGGCTTAATTGTAGAAGCTGAATGCACATAAAATTTGATGCATTTCGAAAGCATCGCTCGAAAGTTAGTATCTACTATATTTAACTACATTTGTGTGCTACTTTAACAAGATATTCTTGAGCTGCCCACTGATTCAGATATAAGGTATATAGATATTATTTTAAAATTACATAATTATCTTATTTGTAACTTTATCAGTTTTAAAGATAATTGTGTAATTATTTTAACGTGACATATGTATCAAATTCGACATATCAGTACGACCACCAAAGTGGACACGACAGGCTACAAGATTAATAACAAAGTTTGCAATTACTTCATTTTAAACATTATATTTTCAACAGAAACGACACCATATTTAAAAGTAGTGTGTGTGTGTGTGTTAAGAAATCAAAGAATTAAACCACCGTCGATCACCATAGGCTTTTTCAACGCACCAGGTCTCCTTCGTCAAAAAATCGGGGTCCAGTCGTTCGTGAACGAGCACTCACTAGATATGTTTTTGATCCAAGAGACATTTTAAAAACCAACCACCCTAAGGTGCAACATAGCAAATTACGATATGGTGCGTAACGATCAGTGTGGTGTGGTTCAACAATCTACTTGAGTTAATCACACTACAGAGTGTGCAGAACGTATACGATGTAAAGTGTCATACGACATAAACGATTATTCCGGAAACACCGTTTTTTCTTTAGTAAAGGAGGCCTCACGGAAATTTTGCTGGCAAGCAAGTACGTTTCAGGCTGAAATATTGTGTTCAGGGGGCATTTAATACGTTTCACGGGACGTCGGGCGTGGAATACAAGGTACAAGAGGGAATTAAGTGGGAATTAGCGTTACATTATATTACGTATACTTATATACGTATACTCGAAAAAACCTAATTGAGTGCTAGTCGAGCTGACGTAATGCTGTCTTTCATATTTAATTTAAAAATGAATCGTAAATAGCTGATGAATATTTTATAACCGGAGCTAACATATGTTTTATAAAATACTTTATTTTACTGTTCATATATACTAATAAACCTAAGATTACCTGGACGTAGCATTGTGAAGTAAATACCGGTGCACCCCCAGTAAGTGAGGTGGCTGTGTACGCACGCGTCATCTTGGACACACTCGTTCCACAGTAAACCTATCGACTGCCAGTACGCTACGAAGTTCACTCACATACTTCGCGGTTACTTCATTGGTTATTCAGTGATAGGGAGTCTAGAATTTTTAACGTGTGTGTTCATACTCATCATCATCATCATCATCATCAGCCCATTTTTACCCCACTGCAGGGGCTTAGGCCTCCCCCAGGGTGAGAAGGGGGCTTGGAGCTTAAGTCCACCACGCTGCTCCACTGCGGGTTGGGAACTGTAACGACCGCCATCTATTGACAGCGTCCGGGACCGACTGCTTAACGTGCCCTCCGAAGCACTCATACTCATGATTTTACGAAATTACTGGTTTTCCGCCTGCGCCTCCGCTCACATGGACTACAAAGTTGTACCGGGACCCCTTTTTCCGGGAGAAAAAGTAGCCTAGTCATGCTTTAGCTTATAAACTATATTTATGCAAAAAATCATGGCGGTCCCTGTACAACTGTGTAGTTCACGCGAGCGGAGCCGCGGGTGTATAGCTAGTTTGAAAATAAAATGTACGCCATGTTACTTGCTGATAATGTAACAGGTAAAAGAATTTTGAAAATCTGTGTACAACTGTGTAGTCCATGCGAGCGGAGCCGCGGGTGGAAAGCTAGTATCTTTATAATTATAACCTATGTGTTATTTTGATGTATAAGTCATATTATTGGAAAGTTTCATTAAAATCCTTTCAGTAGTTTTTGCGTGAAAGAGCAACAAACATGCATACAAACTTTCGCGTTTATAATATTAGTAAGGATTGTGAAATAAAAAGACATCGAGTTGCTGCTATTACTGTTCTATTTTACAAATTTTAGTAAACAACGACAGCCGGAATATTTTTCAATTCATAAAACCCAGAGATTTTAGAAAATTGAGATTTTTTTATATTCGACACAAACAATTAAACGTGAACAATGAATATGTGTTAGTAAATATTATTTACAATCAAATAAATAGAGAAATTCGGGTTATTTTTGCGTTTATTAAATAATCGAATACGCAGACGACAAGTTACAGAAACGTAAGCAAAGACAAATGATTTCTTGCCCCGTTCTCATCCACTTCACTTTTAGAGCTTTTCTCTCACGACCGAAGCTTTGTTCGTTATTTATATCGAATATTGATTAAATTATCTCATTGTTGTGAACTTTCGACAAAGACAAACATTAGCCATGTTACTCAAAGCTCGTTTAACTACCTCTATGCATTAATCAAGTTGTTGATTTGCAATGTTGCAACACGAAGAAAGGACAAACAAAACAGTAGAATAGTATAGATTTCTAACCTACTAAAAATATGATTGTTACAGTTCTATAATCAACGCTTTCACACCTGAACTGATAGTCAGCCGTTCAGGTGTGATAACAAGAGATATTCCCTCGAGTTATTCTATCATTGCTAACGCTGTCCCAACGAATTGAAAGGATAACGGGTATCTACTCGTAATAGAGACTAAAACGCCGATAAGACGGGTTAACTCCAAGACAATTTGTTATTCTGTCAGTGAAATGGTCATTCATTTCTCGAAAGACAAGAGATAAACTCACACTAAATATTAAGTGCCCAAAATTACTCCTATGGTATTTATTTGACGACCGCTCAGCCTAGTGTATAGCGACCCTGAATGCGAAGCTGGAGGTCCCGGGTTCGAATCCCAGGTCGGGTCAGTATTTATATGATGAATATTGATACTGGTCCCGGGTCTTGGTTGTTATATGTACGTGGTGTCTTCGCTTGGTACCTAAAACACAAGCTAATGCTTAGTTACTATGTCACCTACGATGGATTGTATCAATTAACGGTTGACTTCATCTATGTTATATATTCCATATAAAATTAGTAGCACATACACAGCTTAATTACGCAATTTATTTAGGTATTGGATAATAATATAGGTATTATACTACTTGGGACATACTCCACAGCGCCCTCTAGTCCCAAAGTAAGCCACTATTATGTACGTATTATGGGGTACTAGACGACTGGTAAATATACCTAAATATTCTTTTTATAATATATACATATATAGATAATTTTTACATCCAGATACGGAACAAATAGACATGTTCATGCACGCAAATATTTGTTCCGGGTCGGAAATCGAACCTGCGACCCTTAGCTCCTCAGTTAGAGTTTCTAACCACTCGGCTAATCAGTCAGTCATGATCGATTAATTGCTTAAAAAATTATGAAAATTAATTTACATTTAGCAAATTAAATAAAATCATCAATACTACAAAATACAGCCTACAGTATTTCACATTATGATAGAAAGATTCTCAGGGGCCATTACGTATTTTTACTCAAACCGCTAAAATATATATTTTTTTGTAGTTTTTGAATCAATAATTATTTAAATAAAATGCAACCATGTCATATAAATTATTCAGTGAATAAATCTAAAAATGTTGGAGGTGTGCGGTGTAAGGGTCGGTATGGGACGCCCTACAAAAACGAATGCCGATCGAATCCGGACTAAACTTAAAGCACCCGAAAATTACAAGCCTATATGTAACAAATGACGTCAACGATCAGATAGAAGTCAGTTATGTATGTTGGAAGCTTAGATAAAAAAAGCATCAAGAAACCCGAGTAAAATGATAGATTCAGTGTTTAGACGACCGTACCTAATTATCACTGTTATTAACAAACATTTCGTTAAATAACACATTAAATGTAATTTCAGAATCTTTATTTTCTTTTCCAATACGTATTTTACATGTGGGTCACACAAAGTTCTACTTCACAGAGAATATTTCAAAACATCAAGTGGTGTATCTTTAATGTGCGGCATATATGTTTTTCCTCGCATATTGGTTGGAAATTAGTTATCCCATTATGAAACAAATTAAAAGTAAGTTTGTATTAAAACAGTCAACGTTTGTGTTTCCAGTTAAATTATACATAATGACATAGTTGATGGGAATAATTTACCTCGCTAGAAATTCGACGAAACGAAATGGCTTGTTCTTTTTCAATTACTCGCTCAATGTATCGGTTACCTGGAACAAAGTTAATTAAATGTGTTGATTTTAAACTACAAAGGATTCAGCAAAAAAAAAACTCTCTGGCTTCGCTTGGCCTAAATTCGGATATTTAATTTCACTGTTGATTCTCTACAACTTTTTTTTTAAATTTTCTTATTTCGTGGATACTCAATTTAAATAAACGATTGGATACTTTGGCTAAAATATAATAACAATAACAATAACATATACATGACAACAACGTCTAGGCCCCAAACTAAGCATTAGCTTGTGATTTGGGTACCAAGCGAAGACACCACATACATATAACAACCAAGATCCGGTATCAGTATGGATATTCATCATATAAATACTGAAGCGACCTGAGATTCGAACCCGGGACCTTCAGCTTCGTAGACAAGGTCGCTACCCACTAGGCTAAGCGGTCGTCATATAAAAAATCTTTGAAATGGGAAGCCTAATAATTACTTTATTTTTTAAATAGTCCCGCCCCAAGTTTATAACAACAAAATACAGATAAAAATAAAAAAGGAGGTCCCCATACAAAAGTGTTTTTTTTTATATTATACGGTAATTCGGAACCCTTCGTGTTACAAAAACAATACCAACGACTTAGTAGTTGAACAAAACACATCTGATGAAAAAAGACGAATTTAATCTGTAATAGGACACGTCCTAACTATTTCATTGAAAGCGTTAAAGATAATTATTGAAAATTAATATTCGACCGTTCAGTTAAAAACGAAGGGAGGTCTGTTTCAAGATTTTTAGAAATTAATCCCTTGAGAGCTTAAAATAGGGGTGAGAATTTGTAAGAGAATTTCTTCGTTTCGAAAATTAAATTTATGAAAATTGGTAGGTATTTGGCCGTTTGATTAGAAATTAAGAAAGACGTGTTTCAGGATTTCTGGAAAGTTATCCCTTAAGACAAGAAAGATATGCTTTAAGATTTTAATATTTCTCGCTTAAGAAGGTAAAATAGGGGGGGGGGGGGAGGGTATAAACGTTTGTAAGAGAGATTGATATTGTTAAGTTTAAATCCATGAAAATTGGGGGTTAACTACAAATTAAGACAGACATGTTCCAGTATTTTTGGAAATTTACTTTTTATTTAATTTTTAAGAGGTAAAACAGGAGATGAAGTTTTGAGCATTTTTGAAAATAATACCATGAAATTGGTATCTGGAAAAATCAACACTTAATAAGTTTTTAATAACTTTCTAAAATGCAAAACTGTTTCCAATGAAACCTTTTCTTAATTTTTCTAAAAAACAGCCTTTGGGCGTTAATGTTACAATATTAAACCTCCTATAGCGTTTACTAGGCACGAATTATCACAGAGATACCATTGCCAAAAAAAAAAATTTGGGACGATTGTTAAAACATTACATGTGCACCGATCGTAACCGAAGTTTATGGTCACGTCGGGAAGAAATCTTGCTATAGGTTTTGTAGAAAATGACTAAATCGCGAATAATACAAAATAAACGGTTGGAGAAAAGAAATGCTTTTCGTTCGTAGCGTACGTAAGGAAAAGTAAATAAAACGTGCATCAGTAAGTAAGTATTCCATTATGATGTAATTTCTTTGGTAATATAAGCACACGTAGACATCGGCGCTACGCCGTAGCGGGTACAAATGGAGAAATAACGACGACTTTAAACACTTTTGGAACGGTTCCAATGGGCCATCGCGTTTGAAGAATAATGATAATTTCATGATGATCCTAACGTATTTGTAGTCCTTTTCAATATTTTAAAAACTTTTTAAATACCTTTTATTTACTGAAAAATTACATAAATACATACGTCTGTACTATACGATCAAAGTAACTTAGTTGTAGTTTTTACAGTATTACGTATTGACTTTTTGAAATATACCAATCAGATTTAAAAGAATTATCCGCTTAACTCTTTCAAAAAGAGCCCAGAACTCTAGGCAGACATTTTGATGATTTATTTCGATTTTATTGAACAATTTGACGAAACGCAAAATAATTGTATTTACTTAAAATTGGTACGTCGTAGTCCGCTTATTTTTATATTGAAAAGGCTTTCGTTTAATTTACAAAGCGAAAATAATATAAACTGTAGAGTATTTTTTTTATGTATATAAGAATATTTTTTAGTTTCAATATCATGCAATAAGGATGGGATGTTAATGGGATATTTTTTTTTTTATAAAAACGTATACATGACAACAACCTCAAGGCCCCAATCTAAGCATTAGCTTGTATTTTGGGTACCTAGCGACGACACCACATACATATAACAACCAAGACCCGGTACCGGTATCGATATTCATCATATAAATACTGACCCGACCTGAGATTGGAACCCGGGACCTCCAGCTTCGTAGGCAGGGTCGCTACCCACTAGGCTAAGCAGTCGTCATTTCGCCAATTTCGTCAGTTCACTATAAGGAATTAATTTTTCAAATAAAATACTTCATTGCCATTTTTCATTTGATTCGTTTCTATTTTACTTGGTACATTGATTTCGACAACGATTCATTTTTATCGTACAATCTATCTTCAAGGCCTATTGTCATAAAAAAAAAACTAAGTAAAGATTTAATTGTATTCTTTCAACGAAGCGCCAGTTAATAGAAATACTTTCCTGTTGGCATCTCGTATACTTACTTCTTTTGATTAAATTTCTTTTTGAGAAGGTCAGTACCATCTTAAAAAGGAGGTCAACGAGGCACTGGATTCAAGTCCCATGAACAATTTCAATACCAACTTAATGGGGGGCCACTTTTTCTGAATACCTTTTCACATATTTCACGTTTCAGGAGTTACGTTGAGAAGTGCGCCTTTGTTTGTATAACTTTACCAATGCCACAAAATTTGGAAACACTATAAAGGCCACTGTTCCGTAAAAATATATTAGACGAAGATTGAAAAAAAAAACCATAAGTTTTTCAGACAATGGGAAAAAGACAGACGATTTTAGCTGTTCTAAATCGGAACAGCTAAAATCGGATTCATTTGTGTAAACGTCTGTGGTAAAAAGGATTTGTATCTCACAAACATAGTAAATTGTTATTATGACAATTATTAGGTCATGATAGCCGAGTGGTAGCGAACCCGCTTTTTATTTCGAAGGACGTGGTTCGAATCCCAGGGCATGTATCAATAAGTTTTTGTTCTAACTTAGGTATATAACTATCACTAAATGTGCCTCGGGGAGCACGTCAAGCCGTCGGTCTCGGTTAACTTAATAGATGGAAGTCGTTAAAATTCACTAACCCGCACTGGAGCAGCGTGATGGATTAAGCTCTAAGCCGCCTCATCATCTGCCGTGGGGTATTAAAGGCCGATGATATATAATATTCCCAAAAGTAATTTATATTGTCTGAGGAATAAAGTTAAATTTTGGAGTATATGTACTTTAAAGCATTTTTTTCAGTGCAGACTGTTTTTATTTTTTTTCAAAGCTTTTATTGTTTTCAGTTTTAGAAAATATATGATATATTGCTCCTTTAGATCAAGTTTTACAGAGCTTTTAATTATACAACTTAACAGCGATTTTTTAAAGTAATTGTATGACATTACACAGTTTTATTTTTCATTTCAAACTTGCGGTGTAATCAAGTTTTTCGACTGAGTCGGTCAGAGATCACTTAAATAACCTAGATATGGCATTTTTATACTAAAAGTTTATTATATCTATAACTCAACTTCTATAGCTTTTCTCTAACAGTTCAGGCAACACAGCTGTGGAACTCCTTATCTACTTCTATCCGACTAGCTCGTTCCACACGTTCTTGTAAAAGACAAATCGAAGAACGCTATCTTTTCCCGCGATTTTCAGTTTATCCCTGTTACTCTTATCGCACTCGATTATATATGTTTATATGTATTAATATTACATTATGCACTAATCTCTTTAACGTTAATACATTTCTTTTGCAAAGGTTGTCTTAAAAAGAACTGTTTAGTGATACGTATGTCGCAGGATGATTTGATAATTCGAATTTTCGCGAAAACCCTAGGGATTTTGCAAAAACACGGATAATTAGACAATGGTGAAAACATTTCTCAATCTTACTGGAAAAAGTTAGGGTTTTAAAAAAACACTAGTCGCTATAGTGATACTGCGAAACGAAACGTTAGCTATGATGAAATGAGAACGCTGATTGGCCGGTCGGAGCGCCCAAATAGAGACCTCCTCTGATTGGTTGACGTTTTAAATGTCAATCATTTACGCAAGTTGTTTTGTTTTTTGTTTTTGCGAGTAACTCAGCAGTCTTTTATTTTATATGTGGTTAAAAGTGTGCAAAAGTTTCCATAAATCGATATTGTTATTTATAACCCTTCATAACTCAATGATTTAATACTTCAAAGCTCACAGGGTAAAACTAGGAACTGATCAGAATGAGATTTGGTCGGTAAGCAAAAATCTAGCCAGAGTTAAAGATATTCAATGTTAATAGAGCGATTCGCGTTTTCGCCACTGTCTAATTATCCGAGGGTCTAATTATCCGAGGAATCATACTAGGGTTTTCGCAAAAAGTCGAATTATCAAATCATCCTACGACATGTATAAGGCTGTCTATTGTATTATATTGTACATTGTATTTTATTTTTTCTTGTACTATTGGATGTGCAATACAGAATATTTATTATTATTATATCGTACACTAGTCGTAAAATTCTATTGTCTGTTGCGGTTCGGATAATTTTACAGACAAATTAAATTGTTAAGGTCTATAAGCTTAACAAAACCATACTTTTTTATCGGATGACAGTTGGCTGTCAATTGTATAATCTGACATATATATTGATATCCGTGTGCAATAACTTGATAATTCATGTCTATTTCTATCCTTCTAATTATACTCTTCGAAAAAATATAATATAATATATATATATATATATATATATATTATAAAGAATATTTAACTATGTATATCAGTTGTCTGGTATCCATAACACAAGCATTATACTTGCTTACTTTAGGACTAGATGTCCCAGGTATTATTACCAATAATTTCCTTTTTTAGCCATATTAGACTTTGTGCTCCAAGCCCCCGCTCACCCTGGGGGAGGCCTAAGCCCCTGTAGTGGGGTAAAAATGGGCTGATGAAGAAAACTTGGTGCGTCCATTTTACTAAAAACAAAAATGTCGAAAGCCTTCAAAATATACATTCAACAGTAAACTATTATCCGCCAAACCCAGAACTACACAATTTAAATTATGCCCAAAATTATACAAGCGTCGACTGACACCAAAGCTTTAGGATTAATAAACGCAATAACTAGTTACCTCATCCATTTTGAAACCTAATTGCATTTTAGATACGCTGGGATTCATCTCGGGCGTTCTACATTATTAAATACAGCGAGTTTCTGTTAGCTAATGCAAATTAAAAACAACCCGCATCACGACCTGGTGCCTGTGTAACATTTTAGTTAATGTGAAATTAATTACATTTAGGACTTACCAACGTTTTTGGTATCCATTCCTTAACTTGTAAATGAAATAGGTCACAATCACCTGTAGACGGTCAGCCGAGGCAGTTTTCTGATGTTTCGTATTGAGCTTAATACCACGATAGATTTGAAAAATGATGATCGAAATTTTTCTGTCGATTAGGAAGATTTAGGAAACTATGCCTATCTTAAAAATGTCGTGTAGATTAAAAAACATTAATTAACCGCATCGGATTTCCAGCTGTAGCAGTCGGTGGCCGTCATGGGATCAGTAAACATAATATATATCAGACGTTTTGTAGAAGGCTATGGTCGAAGCAGACGATTTGAAATTCTTGATTTTTGATGGAAAACAAATGGTTTGATTCGTTTTCGATTCGAGTTTCGATCCGAGTTTCGATCCGTGAAATTGTAGTTAAAAAAGTAAAAAATAATCCTTTATATAGAGTTACTTCCTACAGCTTCCTAAACAGAGAAATATACGGACACATTTGATGATAAGAGAGCTTTTATAAATCTGTCGAATTAGACTATATGTGAGGCGATACGATAGATGCATTACAAAAATGGCTTTGGCCGATGGTGTACTAGATACTAGAAGTGTACTGACTTACTTACTGACTTATATCATAGCACTTGGTTGATGAAGCTTTGTGTATGTGTGGACCCTAATACTAATTTTAGCTTTGATAGCTATTTCTTAACACACAAATGTAAAAAATAAATAAGCTCTGAAGTTCTATTCACAGGTATACTCCATATACCAGCCCATTATGCCTCACTGCAGAGATTTAGACCTCCCCTCGGAATGAGAGTGTTTGGAGCTTAATCCACCATACTGTTCCAGTGCGGGTCGGTGGATTTTGACGACTGCCATCTGATGAAGGCAACCGGAACCGATGGTTTAAGGTGTTCTTCGAGGCACAGAGTCGGTGATAGTCATGTACGCAAGTCAGAAAAAACGCACTGGTACATCCTGGGATTCGAACCATGACCTCCTAAACAAGAAGCGGGTTCGCCGCCACACGGATATCACAGTTATTCAATATTTCGAAATTATAATACGTTTCATACATTTCAGGAGATTATTTTGATTAACTCTAAATTGTACGCGAATGACACGCGAGTAACTTATTTTTTCTATACAAACTTTAAAGTTAGTATAGGAAAAATAAGTCACTCAAACCCTTAACATCACTTTTTACCCTTTGTAGTATGGAATTTTAGAAATTTTCCTTAGTTGACGGTTACGTAATATACCAAACGTCTATGTTAAATCTCTATACCCAGGGATTACGTCAGTCACTCATTCAGTTTCCACTTTCGTACGCATACAGACTTACATCTTTTAACTTGCTTTAAATAAAACATTGTAAAAGAACTTTCCAGAATAATCTACGGTACTTCACCACGGGATAAATGTCGGAATCTTAACGCTCGACCGTATTTCACAGAGTTAGGCGATCCCGGGCGTCAAACTCACGCGATAGTCCCGCTCTTTAGCATTGAAAAATCGCTTATCCAAGAATAGAATAGAAGTGATCCGTCGATGGTCGTCTGGAAAGTTAAGAGGAATTTTTAGTTTCGGGTACGCTAACCGGTCGTATAGACAAACACGACTTTTCGGTGTATATGTATATAAAGCTAGGACAGCCTGCGGAACCCCGCGCGCCCGCCTTCGCACCCGTAATTTTCGTTCGTAATAATTATTAATTTTGTAAGTTTATGGTCGTGGGTCACAATCACCACAATACTAAGAAACAAGTCTCAATTTTCTCCATATCACAATAAAAAAAAATCACATTTATCCATACTTTTAAATATAGTTCTCGATAGTTTATTTTCGTGTATTATTTCCAATCCCAATTTAAAGCCTATGAGCAGTATTCAAGATACGTAGTGAGTGGTTAATAGTCGTGATAGCCTGAGCGCAGCGAACCTGTGTCAAATCTATAAGGCTATGTGGCCGTGGTTCGAATCCAGGCGTGTATTAATGAGTTTTTTCTGACTTAAGTACATTAACTGTCACTGACTTCGTGCCTAGGAGAGCGCGTTAAGCGGTCGGTCCCGGTTGTTGTCAATAGATGGCGGTCGTTACAATCCACCAACCCGCATTGGAGCAGCGTGGTGGATTTAAGCTCCAAGCCCCCCTCATCTTGCGGAGAGGCCTAAGCCCCTGCAGTGGGGTATAAAAAGGGCTAATGGAATGGAATGGAATGGAAGCAGTATTCAAGACGACTACGTTTGAAATGGTAACTACTATTTCATTGTCTTAACGTTCTTTAAGAACAAACTGTAAGGTCAACAACAGTGATACTTGATTATATGTGTGGTTGATTGTTCGAGTGCTTGGAGACCTCCGTCTGTAGAACTCAAAGTTCGTGGGTTCGATTTCCGTCCGGTTTAAATATTTGTGTGCGTGAACATGTCTATTTATTGCGTGTCAAGGTCTATAATATTTACATATGTATGTACTAACGACTCGCTCCGGCTTCGCACGGGCAACAGAACATATATGCCTAATTTTTTTTTGTCGTGGTGTCGTATCAGCTGTTGCGTCGAGCATATGGATTAGATTTAATTATATTATATAATATGATCATCCTACTTGGAGTATATTTAACGTATTTTATTTAGGATATGGCAAATATTTGAAAAAGTAACGAATATATTCATAAAAAGAAACTAAAATATTTCTTTGTATGACAACCGTGTAAACTTACGCCTAATTACATCATCCTTGAATATTTTGTCGCGAGAGTCCTAAGGTATTAATTTAAATTGTATGGCGTAAGGGGCAATTATAATGTGCATGAAATGCTTCTAGTAACTAACGTATTTAATTTGATAAGGATTAATATCGTATCCCTGTAAATAGCTTTCCAATTACCAGATTATATGTGATTTTTTTTTAACAATTGTAAGCTATCCTGAAAAGATCGACATGTGCCATCCTGGACTTTTGTTTAGAACTATAAAAGAGAAACAATTCCTCAATACATTGTTTGGACATATCACAAAGGAATTAAGCTACGTTTTTGATGAAAGCTCCCAGTCGGCTTGATTTTTTCCGACAGCTTCAACAATAATCGTCATATTTCAACCAATTTACACAAAACATTAATAAATTATACACATAAACCTTCCTCTTGAATCACTCCGTCTATTAGTATCAACTACATAAAATTCCGTTAAGTAGTTTTCGAGTTTATCGTGTTCAGATAGACAGAAAGACAAACTGACGCGGCGATGGACTTTATTTTATAATATGTAGTGATTACAAACTTACGCATGTAGGTATCTACTCGCATAACATTGTCTGGGACCTATATAAAGGCTATGTCTGTTTCGGATTGGGTGACCGTGTGTGTAAGATGTAGATAATGTTATTACACTTATTGATTTGCCTTGTTCGTAGAAAGAGGTCATTCAAAGCGCCAACATCTCGTCCGCTTATATTTATCTACTTAACGCTTCTCTTTGAACTCGTATTCAAGTTAAAAGGTATTTCCTGATTTTCTCTTTTTCGGTATAAATGGCTTTCATTATAGCGTCTCCCGTACAATCATTAATTTCGATTTATAAATAGAAAAGCTTATCCCCGGGCAAACGTAATCTCTTCTCGCGAATAGGAATTCGCAAGTCGTAATCTATTGTTGAATAGACAATTGTCATCGGAGAATCGACCCCAAGCGACACGAAGGCTTTATTCTAAGCACAGTGATTGAAATTCAGTTTGACGAGAATCTCATAATATTCGTAGATTTCTCAAAATCTTGTAAATATAATTTTTAGTTAACAAAAGAGTTGATTGCGAGACACAAATATTTTAATAATCAGTTAAACGCGCATTCGACTTGCGTACTTAGACAGACGACTTGTGTACGTCACAGTCGATCAAAGTTTGACAAGAGTTTTTCATGAAATTCCAGAACCTGTAACTTTGATAATTTTTTTTTTAAATTTCATCAGAATTTTTAAAAAAAATTTTATCACCCCTTCGGTGGTGGAGATTCATAAATAATTTTCAAAATTATCTCGAAATTAACTACACACGCTTTTTAATTAACTTTCTACTTTATTGGTCTATGAGAAGATACTTATTACAAAATATCGTAATAAATTTTATGTAATAATAATAATACGCGGGACATCCCACACAGCGCCATCTAGTCCCAAAGTAAGCTAGTATTATGTTTGTGTTATGGGTAACTAGGCTACTGGTATACATACTTAAATATTCTTTATGTTTTCTTTTTATTTTTATAATATATACATATATAGATATTTTACATATAAAATGTACAGATATTTGCATAATTAAATATTATTAATACTATTTATAACTTACTATTTATAAGAAAATATGTCTATCCTATAAGAGTCTATAACAGATTTACAGATGTCACAATATTTTAAAAATTTTTGCATCCTTTTTGTCCTTTTCATTGCGCAGCTAAAAGTTTTCAAATTTTTTATTCGCTCGAAACTTAAAACTACTAAACTTTCATAGATCTTAAATGATTTCCCGAAGCTTATCAAAAGCCTGTGCCGTCGCAAAGTTTTAAACGGTTTACGTAAACCGTAAAAAGAATATTATTAGTGCTATGAGAGTAACAAAAATGCTGTATTTGTTCTACGTACACGTATCCTAAGTCAATCTTTAATATTGATTGTAATTAGTTGTTTCGTGTAGCCTCCTGTAAACTCGTGATTGTAACTGGTTGTATTTGTGTCAATTATTGTGAATGATCATCATCGACTCCTACAGTACAGGCTAACCACCCGGAAGTCGGTGACGGACTGATATGACTACTTCCGTACAACCTTTATTATACCTATTTGCTAATTGCGTTTATTGTATGTTGCAAATAAATATCTTATCTTATTTTATAGAAAATAGCTGTTTACTCTTACCATAATAGCTAATAGCATAACGAACGGTATCGAAGAATTCTTAAATTAAAGTATAGTAAAAAAAAATTGTAATATTAATTTTAATCATTTTAATCACATCACATATGTATACATCACAACAACGTCTAGGCTCTAAACTAAGCATTAACTTGTGTTTTGGGTACCAAGCGAAGACACCGCATACATATAACAACCAAGACCCGGTATCAGTATCAATATTCATCATATGAATACTGACCCGACCTGGGATTTGAACCCGAGACCTCCAGCTTCGTAGGCAGGGTCGCTAGCCACTAAGCTAAGCGGTCGGATAATTAATTGTAATTTAAACTAATGTTTTATAAAGTAAATTTTCAGTCATATAATTAATGTGATAATCAACGGCATTACACGTTACTGTGATCCTGCCTTACAAAATAATATACTGAAACAATGATGAGATTAAAGCAAAATCAACAGTTACTCTTTCTCTACGCAGTTACGTGCGTCTACGTAATGCGGTCGTAGCGGCTACGGCGTAGCGTTGAACGGGCAAGGTCGCACGAATTGCGCAATATTTCAAAGTGTTAACGAGATAAACTCGGCGTGATAATTTCGTCGTATTTTAGCATATGGATATATACGGAAATAAAGTCATTAAGTAATTAAAATAACAGCTTTACTACAAAAAAAATGTTTAAACAAATATTGTCTTGTAATATAATATTGGCAGGGGAAAAGTTTCTTCGCATTTTATATGAAAACTCAAGACATTTTTTTAAAGTTTGTTTACATGTAATTTTAATAGAAATTTGGGACTTATGATCAAAAAAACGCGACAAGTAGTTTTTGCAGTTCTCTCTTGATGTTAACCTGATATTGTCTAAAGAATTGTGAAGAGACCGAAACAGGTGGAAATCGGAAGGTGCAAGGTCAGAGCTATATGGCGGATGCATTTACACCTCCCAGCCATACTTCCTTAATTTCTTCTGAGTGACTAAAAATCTGTGAGATCTAGCGTTATCGTGATGAAAGACTTTCTATTCCCTTTCTATTGATTAATTCCGGCCGTTTTCTCTCAATTTCTTGCTTTAATCTCATCAGTTGTTCGTAGTAGAGATCTGAATCGATGGTTCTGCCCGTCGGTCATAATGACGCTCAAAGCTCATAATGAAAAATACCCTTCCAATCCCACCATACACACAACAGCAGTATTGCAAGTTAGGTTATTAATCTCTTCAAAAACGGTTCGGTTTCATTACGTCTTAATAAAGAATTGCAAATGAGTACACGGTTCATTAGATTTCTGTCAGTGACCTCATGTGGCAGCCAAATATCGAGCTTTTTTGTATACCCTGCTTTTTTAAATGAGTCAAAACTGTTTTGTCGTCAATTTCCAGATCTTCAACTATGTCGTAATTACTGATATGCCGATCTTGCTCAACTTTTTCAAAAATGGCGTCCATATTATCCGTTACAGGGCGACTACAGCGAGTTGCATCTTTGACATCAAAATTCCCAGATTGAAAACGTTTAAACCAAGTTTGTGTTACTCTTACTGACACCACATTAGGGTCATAAACGTCACAAAAAAAATTCGCAGTTTGCGTTGCATTTTTGCCGTTTTTATAATAAAATTTTAAAATGTATCCAATTTCTTCATTAGATTCACTCATTTTGTCAGAAAGAAAAACAAATTAAAACCAGCTGGAAACAAAATTCTACTAAATTGTTTCTTTTTTTGAAATGTAACCTTTTTAATGGTATCAAAACCAGCCAGATACAACTAGTACAGCCAAAGAGACTTTCTTAAAAGTATATACAAACTATATGCGAAAAGACTATCTTCGACCTAATATTTAACTCATAAGGTATTTAAAAAAATGGCAATCTTTCGAAAAAAAAAACTGTGTTTAGCGTATTTGCGTGACGTTTAAACTAAGCTATTAGACAGTTATTTCTATGTGACATATTTTTTATAGGTCTGAAAGATTCCGTAGTGTTATATAAATGTAACAGAATTATGTTTGAATATGCAGGATAAATTATGAGAAAGAAAATTTATAATTTTAAATTTTCTTTCTCTGTTTATTTGTACGTCTTTTCTTAGAATATATATTTCTCCAGAACTGATTTTTATGAGACTTCAATTTAAATAGTTGATATAATTATTCAAAATACGTGGTAAGTACTTTCGTATTGCTATTTTAGGAACGGAGCAGTAAGTAAGGAAAATAGAGCGAGGTTTCAAAAATGGATCAGATATGTAAACCGGTCAAGTGCGAGTATGACTCACGTACTGAAGATTCCGAACGTAAATTCATATATTTTTTCCCTATACTTATTCTGTTCGA
Source organism: Luffia ferchaultella (assembly GCA_949709985.1). Lineage (NCBI taxonomy): Eukaryota > Metazoa > Arthropoda > Insecta > Lepidoptera > Psychidae > Luffia > Luffia ferchaultella. The sequence goes on from OX453259.1 coordinate 4,576,261, forward strand.
CCTTGCTTCATGTCAAATTTCATTATTCAACGGGAACTACACAATAGGTTTGGATGAGTGAGTTTACGAGTATCAAAATACAATATACATAAATATGAGAAAAAAAGTGTTGACAGACGGAGAAGTTCCGCTTTTCCTTTTGAGATACAGTACTCTAAAAACAAACTTTATTAAGAAGTAAAAAAATGTATGCAAATGTATGTCGTGATAGTCGAGAGGTAGCGAGCTCACTTTTTGTTCAGGAAACCGTGGTTCGAATCCCATGGCGTGTACCAATAAATTGTTTGTAAATTATGTATTTAATTATCACTGACAGTACCTCGGAGAGCACGTTAAGCTGTCGGTCCCGGTTAAAATCCACCAAACCGCACTGGAGCAGTGTGGTGGATTAAGCTCCAAGTCTCCTCATCCCGAGGAGAGGTCTAAGCCCTTGCATTGGGACATCAATAGGCAGATGGTAAGAATATGCATCAGCATTCATACGAATAAGATTTATATACGAATGGTGAAAATCGTACGAACAAAAGTTATTATCTTATGGATTGTATATCCAATGAGTTGTCCAACTATCAATAAATATGTTCTTGTTGAATGAATAAAACAGATAGTTGTGTGTATAGGGTTAAATTGATATCAAATAGATTAACAAACCGGTTAAGTGCGAGTCGGACTCGCACACGAAGGATTCTGTATACCGCACAATAATAAAAATCATGTTTCTTGGATGAAGACCCTCTTTAATTATTAACTTTATTTTATTGGTATTATTTGTTGCTATTTCGCCTATAGTAATACATAATCTGTGAAAATTTCAAGTGTTTACCTATTACGGTTCAAACGATAGAGTCCTGTGACAGACAGACGGACGGACGGACAGACAGTGGAGCGTTATTAATATGTTGCATTGCGAGACTTCGGATACGGAACCCTAAAAACAAATTAAGCCTTGCTGAACTAACATTTAGGAAAATGGTGTAGGGTTTGTTTTTTCTACGGTTAGCACGGTAACCGCGAACTTCTAGTCGTAAAGCTCCGAGTGTACAATGAAAGTTTAATTTAAAAAGTTCAGGACTTTGTATTTTTTTTTTCTAAAAAAAAGTTTTATTCTTCAAATATAAAGTGTTTTAATGACAAATTAAACTGGTTTTTTTTAATTACGCAAAACTTTGCCCAGTGTAACTTAAAATAATTTGTTATGCTCCTGGACTAGTTATTCCGACATTTTTTTAATGAATATAAATAATATTACATATTATTACAAAATATTAATATATTTGACTTGGGTTAAGTTTTTGGTCTGAAATTTATTAAATAAGAGCTTGAGACCGAGACGCGTTGTTTACCATGAAATCTGCGTCGTTAATTTTCGGAGATCTGATACGAGTCGTCGCCCTCCTCCCCGTTTTGCGAATAGAACCTATAGAATATATATATACCTAATAATAAAGCATTATGTTTAATAAAAAAAAAATACTATAAAAAATTAAGTAACTCGACAGCTTCAATTGAAAGAAAAAAGCTCTACTGTTTGGACAATGCGGAATGCACCATTGCACCATGCAATGTGTTTAATCTTTGTTCGATCTACTGAAACAAATAATAAAATATACCAAAGTATAAATATTATAATGTATTAAAGATGAGGACGTATGTTCGGCGGTGGGCTTTAAGTAATTTATAATTATTATAACAAATATATTTCGTAATATTACAAGACAAAATTGTTACTAAATAAATAAAAAAAAACATATATATATATATAAATTTCTCTTTTTATGTATATATGTGTATATGGAGCAATGTTTTAATCGTGAATAATCTCAGAGATGGCAAAACGGAAAAATAAGTTTACGGTACCGTAGGAAAGGGTTCGGACGGTAGGTGTGCGTAGAATTGCTAAATACTAAAATTATTAACTACCATTGTATCCACCAACCCGCACTAGAGCAGCATGGTGGATTATTCTCCAAGTCCTCTCACCCTGGAGGGAGGGTTAAGCCCCTGCAGTTGGGCGTAAAGGGCTGGTGGAATGGAAAAACGATTAAATCGAAGTAATACTAATTACTAATTGAAAATTAAGCCAATTAACTTCGGGTTTTCCACTTTCCTTTTAAAATGTAAAAGACGGGCGGGGAAGGAGCGATATAAAGAATGTGATAGATGGACACAAAAGTAATAAACTTTAATTATACAAAAAACGCTAGCTTTAGATATAATTAATGGGTGTAAGCTATTACGACTTATAAGCCGGTATAATGTAAACGTGTAGTCCACGCGAGTAGAGCCACGGGTGATCACTAGTTTAAACGTTTTTATAAAATAAGAAATAGTATGAATAAAACGATCGATGAATATCGGACTGAATACAAGTACGTAGAGAAGTATCAACCACAATAGAACGCCAAAAATAAAAAATTCATATCAGGTTATTTTACATTTATACATTTTTTGTCGTTCGCAAAGACGACAGAAGTCAGTTGAAAAACCGTTAACTATTCCTAACTTTTTTACTTCTTTTTCATCCATTTTCTGTATGGACGCGTCATGTCACCGCGCGAATTTCGCAGCTCAATTTATCACAATCACGGCTGCGCTGAGGTCAATTTGGCTCCGGTTTTTGTCCAACGTACCCTCTACTATTATATCATGCATGTATGACTTTCAATCTATGTACTACAATAATAATAATACCTGGGATATCTCACACATGGCCATCTAGCCCCAAACTAGTCAAAGCTGGTATTATGGGTACTACACAGAACCAAAGAATTCTGTTATGAAAAAAATATAGCTTTCAATATAAACAAACTATATTTTCTTGATAACAGAATTTTTTTATTTCTGTGTACGATAACTGACGATATATTAAGTGTTTCACGACACGTTAGCAATAGAAAACGGCAACGTAGCTTATTTTTCGCCCGATTTACATTTACAATTTTTATTTCTAATAAAGATAGGAAGCCTCTGTTGAAATCCTTCGCGTACCTCACGGGGACCTTGTATATAGAAATAAATTTAATTTGGGCTTGGTTTTAGTCGAAAAATAGAGTGACGAAATTATATTATCGTTGTAGGTCGGTATGCGCGAAAATTATGCATGGAAGGTGTTTTCGGAATTTTAAGGGACACCCGCTGCGTATAATGAAGTTTACACGTAAGAGCCCGCGACGCAAATATTTGCGGCGAATTTGACATTTCAACGTGAAAAATTCCGTAACTCCGTACACGTAAACAGAGTAAGCAGGTTGTCTATGTCGGAAAGTTTGTCGTCCCTTTTTACCTGTTTAATGTAATTGTAAAATTATACAAATTCATGAAAATTTATGTAAACAATTTGAATCCACTAACCCGCACTGGAGCACCGTGGAGGATTAAGCTCCAAACACCCTACTTCCGAGAGGATGTCTAAGCCCCTGGAGTTGGATATAATGGACTGATATATGGTATAATGGTGTAAATTATTAGAATCTACATATATTACAAAATCGTGAAAAGGTCGACACAACATATTTTTCCAAAAATATTTTTTGGAATTTTGGTGTGTTTACTCGTATAAAAACTAAAACCGATGTATTCGTGGTTGCACAGTTCAACTTGCTTTTACTTTCAGGCGATACTTATGTACGCAAAAAAAAACGCGTCAAGATCCTCCCAGCCGTTTCGAAGAAACAAATCTAATGCAGCCCTCCCTGGTGGCTGATAACTGCACAACTTATATTACTTAATTATCTACTCGTTGGTGATAATGCAAAAAACAGTATCAAAATCAGTTCAGCAGTTTTGAAGATACATATCCATTGCAGTGCCCTCTGGTGGTGAATAACCATACAACTTATTCAGGAAACTGTTTTGAGATGAAATTCTTCTAGTAGTCAAATGTATAACATGTACAATGGTAGCATTCAATTTAAAATGAATATTATCATCGGTGTGTCGTGTCGTCACGTGATAGCCCGAACGCAGCGAACCTGTTTCAAATCTATAAGGCCATGTGGCCGTGGTTCGCATCCGGGCGTGAACCAATGAGTATTTTCTGACTTAAGTAAATTAACTATCACTGACTCCGTGCCTCGGAGAGCATGTTAAGCAGTCGGTCCCGGTTGTTGTCAATAGATGGCGGTCGCTACTGTCCGCCAACCTGCATTGGAGCAGCGTGGTGGATTTAAGCTCCAAGCCCCTTTATGCTGAGGGGAAGCCTAAGCCCCTGCAGTGGGGTATAAAAAGGGCTGATGGAAGTTATCGTAACTAAATAATAATATAAAACTTATAATAATTTACAGGCGTTATTGCCCGATAATTTAAAAAAAAAGTCAATACTTAATCAGTTCATGTGGCGTCCACAAATTTGAATCAGCAAAAAATAATTAATACAAACGTAAATCAATTTGTATGGAACAGAACAGGCGGCATTAATATAGAATTTTAAGCACTCGTATAGTTTATTTATTACCAATTATGACCGCATGCCGACTGCGCGTCCATGTTTTCAGTATAAACTTTCAATTGATTCACGTATAAAAACGTAAAATCAAATGAAACTAAATGTTTTACTTTTTTTGAACTATGGACATGAGTCGACATACGTTATACAAGGTGTAATTTTAACAACCATCCAAATTTTTCTTCGTCTTCGGTAAAAAACCGATGGCCGTCTGGTTTCCTTTTAGTATCGTTCAATACAAAATTATTGAGATATTGTGATTTATTGCGAAAGTGTTACCTATATTTTTTATTTACGTAATGAGGTCTATTGGTGATACCTAACATCTACAATTTTTTTGGATGGTTGTTACAATATCATCCTGTATATAAAAAAATTTGTTTTATTTAGTATGTCATATTCGTTACTAACATATGTTAAAAAAAAATTAGGGAAGTGCGTATAGGACTTGCACATCGAGGGTCCCGTACAAAATAAATCTTTACCAATTTATTTTTGGTTTTGCCTTGATTTAATTATTTAACAGCTTTAAATTGATAAATATTTTTTTTTTCTAAATTTACAGACACATAATTTCTAAAAAGTTGAGAAATATATAACAGAGACATAATAGTATGAATATCATTGATAAAAAAAGGAATAATTTTTAAACGCGAAAAATTTATTTGTAATCTTTAGTTTAAGACTTTCAAACCGTAACACTCTAGTCAAAATTTAAGACATATTGATTCTCAAAAAAATGGCGGAGATTACTAATTTTGGATGTAAATTATGTAATACGTATTACACTTTGGTCTACAGTCCTTTCGAGCTGTAATAAAGTCTTCTAAATCAACCCAAAAGAAAAATACGGCCATTTATGGCGCATGTTTTGATACTCTCGTGTACATTAAAACCTATAGTCTTTTAATAATACTTACACATATAGATATTTTACCCAGACACGTGTCGTGATAGCCGAGTGGTAGTGACCCCAATTTTCGTTTAGAAGGCCGTGGTTTGAATCCCCGGGCATATACCAATGAAGTTTTCTAACTTATATATATAACTATCAATGACTGTGGCTGAGAGAGCACGTTGTTCCCGGTTGTCATCAATAGATGTCAGTCGTAAAAACCCACCAACCTGCATTGGATCAGTGTGGTGGATTAAGCTCCAAGCCCCCTCATCCCGAGGGGTGGAACAAATACGCGTGTTGAATATGTTCATGCACACATATATTTGTCCCGGGTGGGAATCGAACCCGCAACTTTTGGTTTTGCAATTAAGGTCTTCAGTACTCGAACCATCGTTCAGTTTTGAAGAAAACCATTACCTTTCAGTACGGAACCATAACTAAAATATGCGTTTTTATTGGGTCACCGAAGACCTTAAGGATAGTGATAATATGGAAAGGGAACGTGGGTCGCTAGTTGCCTGAGACAAACATGCTGGCCCGTAGGTTTGCACGAAGTACTAAGGCAGTAAAAATAACACTGTTTAAAGCCTACTGCCAGTCCTTTCTACACGTGCGGCCTTTGGGTACGGTATGGTCAGGGAACATACAACGACCTCCGGGTGCAGTATAATAACGTGTTCAGGGTGCTGCTGGGGCTGCCGTGGAGGTCGAGTCCGTCAGGAATGTTTGCGAGAGAGCATACTGACGGGTTCACGGCTATAATGCGCAAGCGGTGTGCCTTCACATACGCTCGCCTCTGTGGCGGCGCCGGCACCATCCTCGGTGTGTTTGCGCCACGGTGGGATTCCCCGATGTTAGCGAGATGTATGCGGCTTCTCGCTGATAAGTCGTGAGGCCATCTACATTGTATATTATTAATTTTATTTTCATCACAATGTCTTTTTATTTTACTTTGATTAAGTGTTTTGTTGTCTTTGTTTCTCGCTATGTTTAATTTTATTGTATTATGTATTAACATTCTTCATCTGCCCATTTTTACCCCACTTCAGAGGCTTAGGCCTCCCCCAGGGTGAGGGGGGCTTGGAGCTTAAATCCACCACGCAGCCACGCCACGCTGATATTAACATTTGTTTTAAGAATAATGTTACTAACAAAATATGGACCCTTAAGTCTGAATTAATTGTTTTCTATTATTATTATTGTACCCACAGAAAGATACAAAAGAAGGGAAAAGATCGTTACCACTATATAGGATTCTATAAATACGACGTCCAAAATGAGAACGCAAAAAGGTATGTCCACACGAAACACAGCATAATGTATACCGAAATCCGGAGGCAATGGCCCAAAACAGATAAGGTTGAAGAAAAATATTAATGTGAATTCGCGCGTCAGGTCAGGTTGATGTTTGTACGCCATTTGTGAACCATATGTAATACATAAAAATATTATTTACATAAAAAATCATTAAAACATTCCTATATAATGTGCTAAGGCCCGCAATACTTTCGTTGTAATAATTTTTTAAATACCTGGAAGAGCCGAATTAATCAGTCTTTGACTTAATAGTAATAAAATACTACCCGGTTACGTTGTTATTAAGATTGGACGTTTTGAATCTGAGCACTAATGACGACTGGCAGTGTTGCCTTTGTGGAATAAAACTATAGAATTCAAACCACATTTTCTATAGGAAAACAAAAACTTGAAATTGCGTATTTTTAATTATTATTGTGTGGATGATGAGGTTAGAGCGAATAGAGTGTTGCCATTGTCTAATCACAAAAAGATACAAATACACATTATTGTTAGAAATCAGAAAAAAACAAAGATAAATAAATAAATAAGATGAATTATATTACAAATTATTTTAGGATATATTTTACAAAATTGAATTAACATACGAAATTACTATTTGATTTTTGAAATCTATTATACTACCTATAATTTTTATTCGAAGTCTTAAAACTACTAAATAGTAATAATCTACGAAAAATGGCCACACTGTGGCGCACGATGCAGCTTAACTACGAAACGTCCAATCTTAACAGCAACGTAACCGGGCCGGGTAGTAAGCAAATCACTCGGTAGTTGTCTTATTACACATAAGCATATTATCGTTATTAGTGTTACCTCGTTTATCATTTTCAGTAATGTTTGTATTGTATAAAATATTTATTGTTATAAATACACTTTATTATTTATATTTTCTTGTACATTCTATTAATTTTAATAATTTTAATAAATAAAATAAATAATAATTTATTAGTAATATTTTGTGTGTTTGATTCTGCTTTAATGTAGAGTCCGACCGAATATTCGGTTTCGGTTTCGACTTTCAAGATTTTCCGCCGGTTTTTAAACTTTTGACCGAAATTCGGTTTGGGCCGAAAAAAAATCATCTTTTGGCATAATTTCGGTTTCGACTGAAAGAAAATGTAATTTTCGGTGCAAACCAAAATAAATTTTAACATGTCGTAACAAACTCGCTGCACGAGCAGCGTAGATCTGTCACGCTCGCCACGTCGTACTTTGGCCGATATTCAGCATTCGGTTTCGACCGAAAGAAAATATTGGGTTTCGGTCGAACACTACTTTGATGTTATTTAAAACTAGTTACTTTTGGTCTTGGTATCATTTGACTATTTAGTTCTATTAAAATTTGAATTATTTATTTGTCGGTTCTATGGCTAGCAAGTAATCTAACAGTATAGTCTATATCCTAATGTTATATGAGGTTCGTTAAGAGAAAGGAAAGGCATTTCTAAAGAAATTAATGCGTTGAATTCTTATCTTATACTTATTAGTATTTATCATTATTTGGAGTTTACTTTAAAAGTTTTTTTTACTGTGATGAAGTTTTAAATTTTATATTTATTGTTATTCCTAATAAAGTGGCGGGGATTAGACACTGGTGTTACGTATCCAATCCTATTTACGAGATATCAATTGATTGGTTTCAGCCAATTGCAAACGAATCCACAATTACGATTGTATGAAAGTTTGCAGGTTCGGGTCTTTCTTTATCAAGCTAAGAAATTATGTTTTTCCGTGGACCTCCTCGAATGTGGGAAATGTGGAAAGGATCTTTAAAAGTCCTTTGAAGGTTCTTATGTGACTTCTTTCACGTAGATGAATTTTTGGCGATCATTAATTTCAAAAATCTTTAACGAAGTTTAATCATGTATCTAAAAAATATGAGAAAAAAAAACAAATAGGAACAACAATAAAATAATAATACCTGGGACATCTCACACAGAGCCATTTAGACCCAAACTAAGCAAAGCTTGTATTATATGTATTAGATAACTGATATACGTGCATTTTTTTAAAATAATATACACATATATTTTACGCTCAGATTCACAACAAATAGATATATTAATGCACAGAAATATTTTTTCAGGTCAGAAATCGAACCCGTGACATTTAGTTCTGTATTTAAAGTTTCTATCAGGGTATCTAGGGTAAGTAAGGCCTATCGATCAGTCATATATGTTTACTTTTTGAAAGAGTCTTAATTTTCAAACACCAATCATTTAAAATGTGACTGCATGTGAATCTTCGTAGAACGTGCTACGCAACCCGAAGTTGAGGTACGTCCGATATCCCTTAGCCGGTCTTGATTTGACATTTTCCTTTAAAAAATCTGTCACAACATAAATCGATAGCGACTTCTTGCTCCTTGAAAAACTTATTTCAGCACAAGACAATGAAATTGTGCTAAGTCGCACGTAACCTTCGACGTATCGACACGCATGTTTATTCCTTAGATTTTTTTAGTAAACACGAGTTCTGAAAATATACTTGTACATTGGTTATAAGATTTCTTTGTTTTTCCTTATAAATATGCTTTTCTTTTCAACTTCGTTTGTTGTGTTTGCACAATTTCTCTTTTGTGTGATCTATTCGTATTTCCTTTTGTATTCGGCTTTGCGTTTCCTTCTAAAAATACACAAAATGAAATAATCACAATGGCCGTAGGTTTCGGTAGCATAAAGTTGTGTACACACATGCGCTGTTATAAAAATAAATACGGCAGAGAAAGTCCGTTAAGTTAGTCCAAGACAACATTAAACTTAGAGAATAAACGCACAGACTGTTCCTAAATTAATAAACGTTTGTTTTTCCCTACGAATACGATACCCAGCTTTGATTTATGAGCTGTGGATTATGTAATGAAGCTCCACTTCATAAACTTACAAAAAACTTAATGTGTGTTCTAGCCGAGAAGTGTAGAGTCGACGTGTCGAATGCAGATTGATTGTCCTGTAAAGATTTTAAATTATTTTATTGTATGAATAGAGTTTATTTCAATAATATTATTATTTAAGCATTTATACTATTTAAAAAACTATTGTCTGAATTTAATGCGAAAACATCTTTAATTTATACTACTTAAAAAAAAATCTTGTGGAGGGCAGAGTGCCGAGAACGCTAGCTAGCGTATTCCCACGCTGAATGGCCAGGCTGAACCTCTGCACAAAATATTCTTTGCTCAGAGGATCGTCCACCTGCAGCGCCCGACCTACCGCGCAGGTAGTCCAGAAGATGCAGCCCGACCGGTTAAATGACATCCTCAACCTATACTCCGGTAGAGTATGTAGGGTTTGAACTGAACAACGACCAGACAACGAAGCATTGAGGGTGCTTCGGTGTGTTAATGCCTTTGACGGGCGGTGCCTTAAGGGCGCCGTCTCGTCGGCGTATGACTATACTAATCATCCGACGCTAATTGAACAGTTAATTACATGTTTTTTTTTAATACGGTCCTTCAGTTTCTTACGTATTTTTCTGAGAGGACCGAACACTTATTTGAATACGCCTTTGTGAAGATGTTTTCTCACAAAGTAATAAATTCACTTTTGCGACGTACTTCAAGATCATGTTACATAACTACGAAATAAATATATTTGATTGATTGAAAATTTTCATCGACTTTTCTTTGATGCATGTTACTTTAAACACATTTTCATATGTATATTTCTATATATATGAAAATGTATATATATATATATATGTCATTACATATAGATCGGTTGTCACCATGGCTAAGTATGGACCCTTCATAAAAACAAAAACAAAGAAAGGGTATGAAAAAGACTTAGAACTATGGAGTAATGTGACAATTCGTCACAAATATTAGCGGACCATTTGCAACTGTGATGACGCAGCATTCCTGTAATAAATAATACGTGTATATCAATATACATTTTAATTAGAATTTTTGGTTTTTGCATGAATCTTTATTTCTGCGCTACAGTGTGCTGATATGTATATTTTTAAAAGTTATTGTCACCGAACTTTGAATGTAGCAGACTATAAAACGCACGCTTTCTAAAATCAACGACTACAAGTAGAAGATTCTTGTCAACTATATTCATTTTAAAATATTTTGGCCGGTATCTGCCTTTCATTGAAAAGAATGTTAAGTATGAATGTGGAAGGACGTAAAAAGAGGGGAAGACCGAGGAAAATATGGATAGCTTGTGTGAAGGAGGATATGATAGCGAAAGGAGTGAGTGATGAACTGACGAGTGACAGAGAGGAGTGGAAGAAAAAAACATGTTGGGCCGACCCCACCTAGAGTGGGATAAAGGCAGGAGAGAGAGAGAGAGAGGTATGTAGTTGTGACGGGTAATACACAATTACAACACAAATATCTAGGTAACCAATTGCGTGGGCCATACGCGCGTCCTTCGTAATAATGAGGTGTTCATAATAAACCGATGATTATAATAGTTAGCTTACTAACTAAGAGCATCATACGACGTTTTCCAATACACTTGCCATTAAAATTAGGTAGATAATAATAATAATACATGGGACTTCCCACACAGAGTCATCTAGTCCCAAATTAACAGTTCACACTTTTAAGGTAAAATACATCATCATCATCATCAGCCCATTTACCCCACTGCAGGGGCTTAGGCCTCCCCCAGGGTGAGGAGGGGGGCTTGGAGCTTAAGTCCACCACGCTGCTCCACTGCGGGTTGGGAACTGCAACGACCGCCATCTATTGACAGCGTCCGGGGCCGACTGCTTAACGTGCCCTCCGAAGCACGGTGTCAGTGATATAGTGTACTTAAGTCAGAAAAACTCATTGGTGCACGCCCGGATTCGAACCATGGCCCGATGGGGCCAAATTTGAGACGGGCTCGTTGCGCTCTGGGCTATCACGACATCGTAAAATACAAGTCTTATTTATTGACATTACAAAAGCAAAAGTAAATCTAGGATATTGTTTATTTCGGAAGCCCAATACAATTGAATATTATTATCATTTTTAAATTTTTTTTATGTTTGTAATGTGCAAATGTATGAGTGAATGCAATTAATTAATTTGCTGTTTGTTTGCTGAGCTTACTGGCCTGAACCTCACTTGACATCCGCAGAATACCAGTGGTTGGGATGTTCTCTCTGGCGTCACGACCTTATACTGAGCGGAGACCATTTTGGTACCAATAGTTTGTTTAGTTTTAAGTATTGCTGTTAATTTGTTAGTTGTTTTTAAGTTTGTTGTCTTTTTCTTTTTGACTTTGTATTTTAATTTTATGGTGCCAAATAAACATTTATTTATTTGTTTATTTAAGTAAGCAAGTACTATGCTTGTGTTATGGGTGACTAGACAACTAATATACACATTTAAATATTCTTTATAATATAAACATATATAAATATTTTTGCGAAGACACCACACACATATAACTACCAAGACCCGGTACCACTATCAATATTCATTATATCAATACCGACCCGACCTGGGATTCGGACCTGGGATTCGAACCCGGGACCTCCAACTTCGTAGGCAGGGTCGCTACCCACTAGGCTAAGCGGTCGTCAAACTTACTTACAATACTTAAAATGTAATAACGGTGGGAGCTAAGGGCACGAGCGGGTTGCTTTTCGTGGTTTACGCATGCGTCATAAACAGAATGCTCGTTTGTGATTGGTGTAAAGTAAAATGCAACATTACGTTTCAAATTTATAAAGACCAAAGTTTATAAGACCGTATATTAATAGCAAAATGTATTGAAAAGTATGTTATTCAAAATCAAACAATTCATTTATTGCCTAACTTAAAGGTTTCGCCCGCAAAGGACGCCTCACAAGAACACTTCACAAAAAAAAAACAACCACAAAAGATTGGTAGGAACGTAATTCCTGTCGACGTTTTTCAAAGAGACATCGAAGTTAAGAGTTCCGGTGTACAGCGAGACTTCGGGACGGCAAAGCTTAATTCCTTTATACAAAGAATAAGCTTTGAAAGTAAGAAAACACGGCCAACTCCTTTCAAGTGTTGTGTTGAAAGTGACATTTTCAGTAAATTTTTCTAATGTTTTTGACATTTTTATTACTCCGTAGTTGAATTCGATCAAAACAGTTTCAACATTTATAAATATATCCAAATAATTCGACGTGATATTGTGTGTGTTTGTGATGGAGCTTAATAATCAGTAAAAATTTTCGTGAATTCCATTGAATTGAATATCATTGGATAGGTCTTTATTTATGCGATTTGGGGTAATTAGAAAAAACTTTAATTTTCAATACCAGTTTACGAAATATCTGGTTTCATAGTAGTTTGCAATATAGTTCCACTGAAAATTATAAAATATCGAAGTTAAAGACGAAGATCATTAAAATTGTTTAGAGTACAATGCATTCATCATCAGCCCATTTTACCCCACTGCAGGGGCTTAGGCCTCCCCCAGGGTGAGGGGAGGTTTGGAGCTTAAATCCACCACGCTTCTCCACTGCGGGTTGGGGATTGTAACGACCGCCATCTATTGACAGCGACCGGGACCGACTGCTTAACGTGCTCTCCGAGGCACGGAGTCAGTGATAGTTAATGTACTTAAGTCAGAAAAACTCATTGGTACACGCCCGGATTCGAACCATGGCTTATGGTCTTATAAATTTGAGACAGGTTCGTTGCGCTCTGGGCTATCACGACACTCGACACAATGCATTAATAAAAGACAAAAGAGACAAAGCAAAAGCACACGTTACTTTAAAATAACTTTTTGAAAAGACAACAGTAAAATTCTTGAAATTCTTGAAGACGTTTAAGGCGATAAACCTCGAGAGGTTGGAAAAACGGTTTTACTAAGAATCGATGGAGCAATTTTGAAATAAATACATGTTTTACAAGTGAATAATAAAAATACTGTCTTCATATTAGAAATAATAATACTCTTAAAAGTTCCTTCACGAAATATAAAATGTAAATACTTTTTCTTGCCATGAAATATATAAATACTTAAACATAGGTATGTTGCTATAGTATCTTGCCTTTAAAGCGTAACACTTTTTATTTATAATTTTGAAAATTTAGATTAAGCCAAATGTGATACTTATAAAATTATATATATATATATAAAATATATAAAAAAATAAAGTATTTTGTCGTATGAACGAGGATCATCAGTTCACATTTTGTATTCGTTCGGTGTAGATATTTTAATATATTGCAAGGTCATTCGGCGGGACTTACTATCGCCTTAAGAACTCCCTTAAAAGACGCGTACATTAATATTCTGCTATTGGTACCTCATGCGACCCACCAAGAGAAGCTCGCGTCGGTAGAAATAGCAATAATATAGACGCTTTCCAGTAAGAAGCTCTTTTTGCCTGAAACTGATACGTATTTAAAGTAGGCCAAGTGCGAGGACGATTCAGGCACCTAGGGTAACATACCAACACATAAAATTGCCAGTAGAAATAAGGTGTATAGAGATATTGCATTTATTCAACAAAAAACTAAAACAATTCCTTAAAATTAATGCTTCTATACTCTGCAGAAGTTTCTCGAATATAAATTAATACTGGAAATAAATTTTTGTTTTAAAATTAAGAAGTACAGTGAGCGCGTCTTTTGCATTTTATGGAAATATGTTGCGTAGGTTGGGATACACTGGTCGGTGAAGGAATTTTGTTGGTATCTACAAAGGTGCCGAAGATACAAATTTTCAAAGGAAATCATGCCGTGACGTCGCTGGGTTGTATTACTATGGGCTATCGTTATTAATTTCTAGGTGGCGGCACCGAGTGACGTCACGAGTGAGTCACGAAGACACAAAGTTTAATTTGTTATATCTCTGGTAATAATCGGTATTTTTCCGAAATTGTAAAATATAGTGGGTATTCAGTTGTTGTACTCTGTCGTGTGAAACAACGTACGATAGGTACATAATTTTGTTGGTGGACTCGCTCGTTGTATAAATATTGTATAAAATTTTTATAAAATTTGCAGTGCCCTTACAGGGTCATGTGTGCACTGTGTATTAAGTATTATATTACGCATTGTATCACGTGAAGCAATAAAGGATTATGATTATGATAAGATTTCGCGACAACCCGTAAAAGAAAAAAAAATGTTTTTTTGTTTTGTTCACAGTTTAGAAACTAAATACATATATTACTTATGAGCTTTTTAGTAGTAATTTTTGAAATACAGTAATATTTACAGAAATTTAAATTCCTAACTAGTTTACATTCTGAGATAAACCCTGTGACAAAATTGATCTAGTTAAAACAGACAACTTCGACGGCTCCCCGTTTTTTTTATTTTTAAAGACAAAAATAATTAAAATATACATATTTATGTACTCAACTCATTGAGCTTTGAATAATGACAACCCTAATGCTAGATTCAGAAAAAAAAAAAACTTAATTTAATTTTATATTGAGTATTTAATCGGTTTTATCTCACATTCTACACAAAACAAGCGATTCGACTTGTGCTTATGTCCGGATCAGCCATAAAGTTTGATTGGAACTATATAAGAAATAACATGATTTTAGGCCGCTCGCATCGCAGTTTTAGCGAACGGAGTGCGCACCCTTAAGAACGTATGATTTACTTCCCTTTAAATGTTCCCATATATAGTATTAAAAATGAAAAGCTTATTTTCCATAGAGCTTTAGCGCACTAGACGGGATAATTTGATTGCGCTGTGTCCAGCGTGCAGCTACATTAATAATGTAGTCCCAGAATGGCCATACTTCAAGTGAAACTGCGGTGGGTCCCCGTGGACGGAACTAAATGGAATTTTCGAGCTCACTCACTGCAGCGGCTGAGAGTACAAACCCATCCATTACATACGATGATATTTTTTTTAATATTCCTGCTTTGGGACTAAAATCCGTGAAACATCTGTATATACGTTTTAATAAAAACGTGTTATTTAATTAAAATATTTCATCATCATCATCAGCCCATTTTACCCCACTGCAGGGGCTTAGGCCTCCCCCAGTGTCAGAGGAGGGTTTGGAGCTTAAATCCACCACACGCTACTCCACTGCGGGTTGGGGATTTTAACGACCGCCATCTATTGACAGCGTCCGGGATCGACTGCTTAATGTGCTTTCCGAGGCACGGAGTCAGTGATAGTTAATGTACTTAAGTCAGAAAAACTCATTGGTACACGCCCGGATTCGAACCATGGCCCTATGGCCTTATAAATTTGAGACAGGTTCGTTGCGCTCTGAGCTATCACGACAATTAAATTATTTGCCGATTGTAATCGTCTTTAGCGACTAGACTGTAAGGACTCTATGCTTGAAAATTTTCCTAATCATCAGCTCAAATAAAATTCTACATATGAACAAACTATGCAAGTCTATATTCTTAAAATTTACTAACATTTGTGCTTACTCAAACGCATAACATAAATACAATATGTTTTCAAAATTTAACTAACTTTATGTGTAATAAAATGATTTGTACCTGCAATAAGCAAATTTCTTTCTTATCAAAAAAGAGATAATGTTTCCAAATACAGTTTCATCGTAGTTTTTATTATTTAATATATGCCCATACTATTTCATTTTAGAACACTTCATATAGCAATGTTTTTGTGAGTGAAACATAAGTTTTTAACGATTAGATGAAATTCTCTATTACACTAACTAACTTTTCAATATGATATATAAATAAATACAAATATGTCATAATTAACTATTATTTATCAAAGAACAGATGAGTAAATAATCTAAAGCACCGTACTGGGGGTAGTTAGATGCGAAAGGCGGGGGACCGTGTGTGGTGGCTAGCCTTTAGAGGTCTATATCGTGCAGTAGAGAGACACGTGCCGCCGCTGATGATGATGATATTAAAAAAAAATATTCCATATGTTGGAGATTCAGTCCTGATCTATAAAGACTGGAAAAGAATTTCAAAATTTTTACAACTCTAACAAGAATAACGGAACGAGATATTCCTATACAATATAACCCGCGAGACTTCAGGAAGTATCCATTATGTAAAAGTTAAGTAAACAGAGTGTAACTCGCTTCATTAAAGGCACTTCCATTAACGCCGAGCGAAAAACCCCCGAAGGCAGGCACTGTAGCCCACCTGCATACAACTAAAAGCGGGATTAAAAGCATGCACAATTCACCGAGGCTGGCCTCGAGGAAGAAACTACGACCCGTCTTTTGCAGGCTTAGCATGGCCGGCACGCTACGGGCAATGTAAGCAGCGAATTAGGTCTCAAGTCTAAGTTACTCTCGAGTGTAGGCACAGAAAATCTGTTAGTCCCGTAGTATATTATGCACGAGGCCAGTGTAATGTGAGAGTGTCAAGGCTTTGTTGTTATTATTTTTTAGAGTTTTTGTGAAATTATGTACCCGTTTCGTAAGACAGAGTTCGTAAAGAAATAACATGTGGTTTCAAAATGACGTGTTCGGCAGATTACGCGATGCAAGAACGAGTATATTTGAAGAAATGATAATTTACTCAGGAAGATGGATCGGATATCTTATTCACATTTTATAATGGCTTGCGCTCGTCGGATTTCAATGGATTTTTTCTTTTTTTTAGATTTTTGCGCAATGGGCTAGATGACTGCTCTCTTTCGATTATTTTATATAAAAGAGTTTTTATATAGTGAAAGAATTTAAAAAAAAATATCATTAACAAAGTTATGAAAGTTTAAAATGTCCTGTTAGACAGAGAGGGCAATACCGCACGGCGTACTTAGCTGTGACATCAGGCCATTTAAAATAATATTAAATATCGTTTTGCAAGAAAGAAACAGATAAAATTTTAATAGCTTATAATGTCCATATTCTTCAACTGAATATTATTTTGTTTATAAATTTTAGTGTCGTATAAAGTCTATTTTTATTTACAAATATAATATATTTAATGTTAATCAAATACCGAATTGCTACGGACGTACGTTTCTATTATTAACTACAGGTAGGTGCATATCGTTTAAAAATACTATAAACCTTTCGTTTATACGAAAGTTGATGTAAATTTTTGCAAAAAAAGTATTTGCAGAAAATGAACGAGTTGCTAGCATCACCGTACATGCAAAAACAAAGAGTAATTTTGCCCAGTATTAAAAATAAAAACAATATGAAAAGAAATTCATTTACGTAGGAATTTATTATAGATTTTAAAGAAATTATTTCCACTTTACAGAAAATTGGTATTACCTTTGTAACCGTAGGATATTTTACTTAAACTATGTGTTGATTACTTGAGCAGACGCGAACTAATCTATCCCCAGTGTATGTTTCATGCTTTGTCGGACGCTGTAGGTATATGTATTTAAAACAATTCTTTTTTCACTGAATTTTAGAACCGCTATTACTATTCCTTCAATATAATTATAATAAATTTTAATGAATTTTATGAACTATAAATACTACAAATTTCATATTAGAAAAAAAGTAAGACAATGTGTTAGTAATCAACTACTCGTACACATCGGTTTTTCATTATTTCAGCCCACAGGAAGGTGCACTTTTCTAATTTCAGAAATTACGTAATTTTGAAATTAAAACTTCTTACTGAGAAACGAATGTTTAGGCGAAAAGACCAATCATACAAAAATTTCTGTACAGTGGTGGATTTACGCATTTGCCGCAAGTAGGCTATTCAAATTTTGTCGTCCGTACCGACCTCTACGGTTCAATACTGTAGTAAAATTGTAAGTTTATGATTTGTACACTATCGGTAGTCATAACTACACCATTATTTCCCCGTAATTAGTACGAATCGATCTGCCAGTTTCTAGATTATGTTTTAAATCTAGCGATTTAGCTAAGACTATTATTTCCCTGGACAAGTTTTTGTACAAATTTGCTAACCCTAAAATCTGCCGCCGTAAGCTCCAGCCTAAGCCTGCTGCTAAATCCACCACTGTTACTGTGAGTCACATTTAGTTATACCATTTCCTATATTAGTTCAAATGTTAAGTGTACCTCATAAAGTTCATTTGACTTCATAAGTTTCCCAGTGCACTAAGCTTTACTTAGTGCACTACGCAGAGATCACAACGTTTTACTACCAAAAAGCTGTTTTACGAGTGCTGGACGTTTTTACTGCAGACGAAACGTTTTAAAGATGACTCGGTGGAAATTAACTTGAAGTATTTGAAACGGCATACAATGTAGCTTTTCAAAACTGCTACTTTCATCATAAGTGAAAATACACCTCAGTCAATTCCCTTTATTATCCGACTGCGGAGGATAATGTTTTTCAAGTGTGTGCATGTTGTTTGTATTTCTATTTTTTTGGTACGCTCTGTAGCCTAAAAGGATTAATCAATTTCAACATAATAATTATGAGGTGTCGAAAAAATAATTTTAATTTAGGGAGTGATATTGTCGTGATAGCCCAAAGCGCAACGAACCTGTTTTAAATTCACAAGGCCATAAGGCCATGGTTCGAATCCGGGCGTGTACCAATGGGTTTTTGTGACTTAAGTACATAACTATCACTGACTCCGTGCCTCGGAGAGCACGTTAAGCAGTCGGTCCCGGACGCTGTCAATAGATGGCGGTCGTTACAATCCCCAACCCGCAGTGAAGCAGCGTGGTGGATTTAAGCTTCAAGCCCCCTCACCCTGGGGAGGCCCAAGCCCCGCAGTGGGGTAAAAATGGGCTGATGAAGTGATGAAGTGAATGAAGAGTGATATTGAGGAGTATTAGAAGCCTAGTGGTTAGAGACCTTAACTAGAGAACCAAAAGGGTCGCTGGTTCGATTCCCACTCTGCACAAATAAAAAATTACTCAAAGAAGCTTTTTTAGAAAGACTTGAAAATCCTTTCCCAAATTTATGTTATTGCACTTTTCTAAATCTTCTTAGGTAAATTATAAAGTCATTCATATAACAAATATCCTTTTCACTCCACGACAACAAGAATACTTAAATGGTTCTATATATGCCACTTAAACCTCATTTTGGCTAAGACACGAAAAGTACTAATTACATGTGTTTTTTACATTTACATACAAGATTACCCGAATTTACATTGGGGTCACCATTTTAAGGACTCACCAAGACGGCTTTTTGTAAAGTGCGGAACAAGTTTTAATGCTTTTAATTTTGACCATCGCACTGGGATCAGGACTAAAATATCCAATGATATTTTGACTAATATTTGACATTTCATGACCACACATCTCATTAGTGCCACTGGCGCAGAACTAAAGCGCAATAGATCCCTTTCCAACCTCTTCTGTGTTCCGTGATTGTCATAAAACCTACGCTTTATGTTATTATTTTTAGTTAGAAATCAATTTTACACGTTGGGATCGTATATTCATATTCTCTAAGTATTTGTTTACAATTTACAAGCGCAGTCGCAGGCACGGTCACGAAATATCATACCTTCACTTTCCTCCTGGGTTAAGTTTTCTTGTTGTCGTGGAGTGAAAATGATAGTTGTTATATGAATGACTTTATATGATAATTTACCTAAGAAAATTTGGAAAAGTGCAATAACAGAAATGTGGGGAAGGATTCGTAGGATATAAGTCTTTCTAAACAAAAGCTTCTTTAAGTAATTTTTTATTTTTGCAGGGTGGGAATCGAACCAGCGACCCTTTTGGTTCACTAGTTAAGGTCTCTAACCACTAGGCTTCTCATCTCTAAGTCGCGGGTGCGGTGAAACTCGCGACTGAATTGGCGGACAGCGCACACGAAGAGTTCGCATAAATATCAAACCTATATTGCCTCTTGTGTGTGTTTACCGCGACACAGCACGCGGTTTATACCAGTTTGAACTTCGTCCATTGTTAGTGAACTCTGTCTAGACGACCACGTTCCAACGTTTCCGCACAAACACTAGTGGTTTACTGTAAACACGTAGAGGGACTTTTGACCGCGCCCGCCTCCGCTAGTTCACTGTAAACAAGCATTAAGAAGCGAGGCCATAACTGTGCTATGACAATGCCTTTAGTAAAAATCCACGTTTTTTTACAGCGCTTAAAAATAAACTTCATTAACATGCTTAAGATATTTTATAATGTACATAAGTAAAATCCGACGTTCCACTGAGCGCTGAAGCGCTGTATTCTTTTGAATAATTTAACGAACTCGGCGGCGACGGACTGCGCGCAAGTTGTGACACTATTCAGCGATATTCAAATTTCATCCCCGTGGAGAGAGTCTTATGTTGAGAGATAGTTTCGGTTTGTTTTATTGAAAAGAGTATTTAATTTTTCTTGTTCACGATTTTGTTTTCTAGGTGTTCGTGCGCTTCGTCTTTGTAAGTTTTGATATGGAAATTGAGAACTGAATTGAATAAAAATTTTATAAAATAAAATGACATCAAATGTCAATAATAATAAGATTAAATAAATAACCCTTAGAAGCACAAAAATTGATAATGGGAATAAGAATAATTAATATACATTTATCATAATTTAAAAATAATAAAATAAAATCATATTGGAACATAAAATTAATTACTTAATTAAAATTTTATTTTGGCTTAGAAGCTGATAGTTACCCACATCAAGCTGACAGGAAATTTAAAACACACCTAGTTATAATATAAATATAATAATAAAAATATTAGAATAATTGAGTAATCTATTAAAATTACATTACAAATCATATGTAGATAAGATAATTTTTAATTTTTTAATAAACATTTTATTTTACGAGACTGGTAAAAATAATTACAACAATAAAAATAAACGGTTGTTAGAAACGAACTTGATGGTGTGTTACAACTTCCGTTACATGCGCAAAAAACACTCTAATCTTTTTTGCCTAGCGCGCCTAAAAAACTATAACGTCAATAAATAATAATAACACTTGGTAACCCCACCCCACTCACCCAAACATAGACTATTTATTTTGCATCTATTTCCACGACTTAGAACGACCAAATTTTTCATGTTGCACATAGGCTCAAATTGTCAATTCTGACCTGGTAGCTTCTATTTCATTGCGATTGCAGTTGACCAATCAGCGTATTTTAAATTAGCAAATCGCTGATTTGAAATGCGCCAATTGGTTTCATAACAACCCCCCTCACACCCCGCAACAACGTAGGAGTCGCTAAGTTAATGTTGTCGGACTAATCTCGCAGAACATTTTATTTAATATCAATAATGTACTAGACTTAACTGCAGTTATGTTTATTTTTTAGAATTTTTATTTATTTTAAAAAAATATGTGATGTTGGTATTTACACGTTATATTATTTTGTTATATTTGATATAACATAAAAAAATTAATGTTTTTCAAAAACAACAGATTTTGCTCGTAGGCGATGAATCAACTTACAGAGTAGGTTGACAAAATCCGAATGGGTTGGAGTGTACAGATTGCGGTCAGCGGTTCGCAGTCTCAGCGAACGAGCAAGTGAGTGGAGGTTTATGCACTTACAGATGTTTCACGAAAACTTTTGCCAGTGAAAATATCGGAAACTTCCGGAAAATGTGTGATTTTTCATACGAATATACGATATATGCGAAAATATAGATACAGAAAAACATCTGTATAGAAAACCGTTGGATTGAGTTTTGGAGACTGATTGGGAGTACAAGTCGTCAAATAAGTAATAATAATAATAATAAGTAATAATGTTTTTCACAAAACATCTGTATACAGTCGCGCTTCAATGATATGTGTATAGCGATTCCTCTGTCTCATCTTTTTTCGACATCTGGCTTCGTTCTCATCACACACTTGAACACGTCTATGTTAAGTGCGTCGGTATCAATTATCATATAAAACAACCAAAGATAGCACAGCACTATCGTGATGTAAATTTTTTGAGAAAAGTACTTACCTCTAAATTCACTTAGAAATAAGGCAATTTTTTTCCATTTTTTTAACTGTCGTTGAAACCTCAACCAATAATACTACAACTTTAATATTTTCAGAGTAATAACTGTGTAGCATTTTCATTGCAAACCGCTGTCTACCAGCTCAGATTACGTATTTCTGCCAATCAGTCAACCAAATCTCGAGGGCGGGAATTTAAAAAAAATTACAATTTTTTTATAAAAGCGCAGAAAAATAGTTAGCCACAACTTAACACACATACTAAAGAAGTGTGTCACACATTGCAATCATAATGCTATTGCTAATTTTAATCTTATATCTTGACAGAGGGATATTTTCATGACTTCTCCAATCCTAAATGCTAGATCGAATCCTAAGTATGGCATAGACATCGAACTAGTAACTTATTAACACACTATTATCTGATTAAACTGATATGTTATGTTTTGTGCTTTTTATATAAAAATTTAAACGTACCCGTTTAAACGACCGCCCACTCACCCAGAAAGGGCAATTGTAAAGATCAAAGAGCCGTAATTACGAGGAGGGCGCGACAACCGCTCCGTCAATTTAAGACATGGGTATCAATTTTGTATAAGTTTACACAACGAATTCAAAGGTTTTCAAACGTTCGTTACTGATATTACAGTTATGATAAAACATATGTTTACTGTGAAATCTTAAATGACGAATGTACGTTCAAATTCAGAAAAAGTAATTTAAATAGCAATAAAAGTTGTATATGAAAAATACTTTTATTGTTATTCCAATTGTAATTCTACGTAGTTTCATTTTGCGTAAAAATAAAAAAAACAACCTTGGATACGCAACAAAATGTCTAGCAACCAATATTTTTATTTCTCGTTTTAACTCTATATTAATCAATGTTTAATACAACAAAACCATATATAAACCAGCAATAAATATTTCACAATTTTATTGGCCTCTTTGTTTAATTCACCACCGCGTTGAATCCCTCCTACTAATTTCATCGAGACCCGGGCTTTAACAACCTTACAGAATAAATACTTCATTACTGTTTACGCGTTTCTTTGTTTTTGGATGTGTTTGTACATTTCACTGCATGATTCGGCATTTACGCGATGAAATACTTGCTGTCGGGCATTTGCCGACTAACTACCGGTGGTGGCATTCACAGATACATTACTAGCACATTACTACTAGTGTTTTTTTTTTTTTTTTTTTTTTTTTTTTTTTTTTTTTTTTTTTTTTTTTTTTTGTTTAGTGAGGGCCGAATCTGCTTACAGACATCTGCGCGCCCGACCTACCGCGCAGATAGTGCCGGGTTGGGATTTCTACACAGAAGGTGCAGCCCGACCGGCTAACCGACTCCTCAACCTATACTCCGGAGAGCGTATAGGATTTGACATGAACGACGACCGGACGCATTGAGGATGCTTCGGTGCGTTAGTGCCTATTGGCGGGCGGCGCCTTAGGGGCGCCGTCTCGTAGGCTTATGATTAAAATTACAATTAAGAATTAAAAATTCGGCAATGGAGGGCAGTTCGAGCTGGACGGCCCGACTGTGAACAAATAAGGCTCAGATGCCATTCGAACAGATTTGCTACGTTAACTAGGTAATATCGGGTGCTAGGTACTGTTCACCTATGTCAGACTGAAGGTCTGATCTGCCTGCATTCCTGAGACTCTCAACCTCGGTGGTGAGATCGTCAGGAGGATCTGTTAGTGCATTCCGTGGACGTCTGAGAAAGTGGGTGGCGGGCGGGGGCTCGTAAGAGGCCGCTGCCGAAAGTAGCGGATTGGGGTGCGCGACCGCGGCGGCGAAGAAGCGCTCTGACGCGTCCTTCATGTATTTGGAAAGAGTTGGTAAGTCGAAATCGCTGTGAAGCATGCTATTTCGAACGTACCAAGGAGAATTAACTGCTCTTCTACAGAATCTGTTCTGTATGACCTGTAGCGGTTTAAGTATCGATTCTTTGGCGTAAGCAAAGACCGGGCATGCATAAGTCATGACCGGTCTGATAGCCATCACATAGAGTGTGCGCTTGTTGCGCATCGACATCTTACTACGGCTACCTATCATACAGGACAGGCGGGCCATATAAAATTTGGCAAGTTTGCTAACGCGTTTGACATGATCGCGAAAGTGCAGATGCTTGTCAAGCGTAATACCTAAATATTTATAACTATGTTGCCACGGAATGTTGACACCGGACATTTTAAGTGAATCTATGTTATTTGGGAGGAGTGAGGGGTCTTTCGCTTTGGAATGGCGAAAACAGATGGCCGCGGACTTGTCCGGATTTATTTCAATCCTCCATAGGCGAAACCACTGCGTGAGTTCGTCTATAGAGGACTGAAGTCGAGGAGCGATGTGACTATTAACGCGCGCGCGAAAATAGAGCACTGTGTCGTCGGCGAACAGTGCTAATTGGACTCCGTTGCGCGGCAACGGAATATCGTTGGTATACGCTGAGTACAGTATCGGGCTGAGAGTGGAGCCTTGCGGGACTCCAGCTTTTAACGTTTTCCGCGTTGAGAGTGATTTCTCGTGTTTATAGACGAATTGTCGGTCGGTGAGATAGTCTTGGATTATAAAAACTAATCTATCTGGGACTTCAAGTTTATGCAGCTTGTATATTAAGCCTGCATGCCAAACTTTGTCAAAAGCTTTGGCTACGTCGAAAAATACTGCTACGGTTTTATCTTTCCGTTTGAAACCGGAAGATATGTATTCAACTAAGCGGAGAGCTTGTTGAGGGCAAGAGTGTCGGGGACGAAAGCCAAATTGCTCGTCTATAATTAGTCCCTTTCCAAATAAATGATCGCAGAGACGAGTCTTTAAAACTTTTTCGTAGAGTTTGCCCATAACCTTGAGGAGGCTTATGGGTCTGTAACTGGTGGGAAGATCTCGAGGTTTGCCTGGCTTAGGAATGCCGATTACGACGGCTTCCTTCCAGATCGGTGGAAAGTAGCAGTTTTTGAAACAAGTGTTGAAAATGGTTGCCAGAAGGGCGACTAATGGAAAAGAAAAGCATTTGAGTGCTTTGTTATTGATGCCATCGAGACCCGGAGCTTTTTTGTTTTTAAGCTCCTTAATATGTTTACTAATTTCCTCACAAGTGACTGGGGGAAGGTCCGCTGAGGGCGGACGGGCCGCGTGATTGCGTACGTCGTTTTCGACGTAGGCTACGTGAGAGGGGTCGCACGGAAGTGTGCTTATTGAACATTGGGCGTCAAGACTATCTGCAAGACAGTCAGCTTTTTTGTTATCGTCGAACGCGAGGGAGCTATCTGGTTTCTTAAGTGGGGGGGACGCGGCGTGTCCGTCTAAACGGAGCGCTTTGGCGACACTCCAGTAGGCCTTATGGGTTGGCTTAATGCCTTCCATAAGGTCGTTCCACTGTTCGTTACGTAACTCACTTATGCGCGCTCTCACACGGCGTTGGAGGGCGCGCGCTCGTGACCTATATTCGGGCGTGGGATATGCGCTCGCGCGGCGCAGAGCAACGTTTTTGACTCTTATGAGTTCGCGCACGTCAGGCGGCAGGTTCAGGCGGGGTTTAGCCGCCGGCGCCTTCCGCGAGCAGTCCGCGATCACTTTTTGAACGTGCTCAGTAAGAGACCCTATAGCTAAATCTATATCATTATTGGAATTAATTTCCGATGGGATTTTATTAAGATCGGGGGTATCGATTTTTTGGAGCGCGGCTTGGACTTTATCCCAGTCGGTGATGAATTTGGGGTCCTCCGGTGGATTTTCCGGTGAACCCAATTTCATGAGAACGGGCCGGTGATCTGAGCTCAGGGCGTGAAGCGTCTCGATAGAACTCAGTTTCAGCGCCACGTTTTTAAGAACTGCGAAATCCAGAATTTCTGGATGATGAGTATTATTATCGGGAAATCGCGTCGGTGTAAGTGGCGCGATTATGTCTAAATTGAGGGCCTCGGCTAGGACCGATAGCCTGCGGCCGTTCATATTGGTGGCCACACAGTTCCAATCTGTGTGTTTACTATTAAGATCGCCGAATAAGAGAACGGAATCTCCAAGGGCGAGAAGAGCTTCTATGTCGCTCCGGAGCAACTCACTAGTCGGCGGCAGGTACACAGAGGCTATGATAAGGGTCCCGTGACCGGTCATAGCCAATCTGCACACTGTCGCCTCTACGTTAATAAGAGAGGGCGCGTCGATGGGGCAACAGTACAGCGTGCGTTTAAAATACACCGCGGTACCCCCGCCCCTTCCGCGTTCGCGGTCCGTTCTAAGTAAATTATAATTTTTAATTTTGCAGGCCCTGGGCCTTTTGTTTGATAAAAAGGTTTCCTGGACTAATATAATATCTACGCTGTACTCAGACGCACATTCACCTAACTCTATAAAATTTGTGTTAAGGCCACGCGCGTTGAACGACATAATCGAGACCGAACTCGGTTTATGTCGCCCAGCGCGAGTGCCCAGTGTGCACGCGGGTGCACTCATTACAATTTAGTGTTGAAAGTTAAAAATTTAAAAATTTAAAGTTAAAAATTTAAAAATTTAAAGTTAAAAATTTAAAAAATTAAAGTTTATAATTAATGAATTTAATAGAGTGATTCGATCACTTTGGGGTAACGACTAAGGGCAGCCATTCTGTCCTTAGTACATTTACTATTTGAGATTTCCGAGGCCAACGCGGCGACCTCGTCCTCGGAGACCTCAGCTATGGCCGCTTTTATTAGTCTTAAATTTGCGAGGAATGAGCTCGCATCTTTAAGCGGTTTGTTGGGCACGGGCCCGGTAGTACGAGCGGCCGGTGCAGCCGCTTTTGGGATGGGACGCGGTCCCCAAGCCATCGCGGGCGCGGCGGGGCGAGTGGTCGTGGGAGCGAGAGGGCCGTTAAAGTGCGGGCGCCGTTGAATAAGCGCCGGGAAATGGGTCGTGTTGTGGACCGCCGGGGCCCATTGCCTTTGTGCGGGACGCACTGGCGGTGGAGAGAATTTAGGCGCTTTAGGGCAGCCTCTATAATTGGCCGTATGGCCGGTTTGTTGGCAGAGGACGCACGCTGGTGGTCCGTCCTTTGCCTTATCACGCGGGCACTCCGAGGTGAAGTGGGGCGTGAGGCATTTAACGCAACGCGGATTCGCGTTGCAGTTAATGGAAGCGTGGCCGTATAGCTGGCAACGATGACATTGCATTGGGCCGCCGCGGCGCCGCGGAACTTCTGAGCGGATGCCCGAAAGGCCGGCTATTTTAATATTATTATGAAGAATGAGCTTGCCGAGCTCATTTTTCTCTAAGATTGCTAGGACGAGGCCTAGCGATGATCCATCGCGCCTATGTAGGCGGTGGACCGAAATAATAGGATAATTTTGGGACTGAAGGTCCTCTATTATAGTCTTGTCATCGACTTCGTCGGGAATACCGCGAAGGATGACCTTTAATTTGCGCTCTTCAGCGAGCGCGAAGGTATGGAATTGAATTTTCGCGTCCGTAAGGTAACGCGTGAGGGCGCGAAAAGAATCGGTGTCGCTAACGGAGATGCGAATACCTTCAGAGGTATTTACCGCTTTATTATATGTGATGTGGCGTTGGCCGCACACGGCTGCGACCACCGTCCATTTGGATTTGTCCCGAAGGACGACGGGCGGGGGTGATTTACCAGCGGGCGGGGGGGTTGGTTTATGAGCCGTGACTTTATTGTGCGCCGCAACGGCGTCACAAGTGAGCGCGGAGGGCGCGGGGGTGGGGGGCGCGCGGGCAGTGGCTGGATGTGCGGCGGCGGCGGGGGGAGGGTCGACTACCATCGACTCGGTAGAGGCAGCGAGTTGACGACGGTCGCATGCTCGCTTCTTTTTACGACCGGCTTTGACTAACTCAAAGCCGTCGTCCGCGATTACGTTGGGAGATTCTATAATTGTCGAATCTGAATCGGAGGAGTCCAATTCAGATCCTGAAGCGGGGCGGGGGCGCTTACTGCCCGTAGTTGAGCCGCTATCTGACATAGCGTCAGACGTGCACGAGTGCGAGCGAGAGGGCGAGGCGTCACTCTCCGTCTCGCTCACACTCGTGGCCGGAGAGGCCGGCGAATCGGGGATGACGGCGGTTGTACTAGCGCGCGGGGTAGGGGCGGGCGTGCTCTCGGAATTTTCCGGAGCGATAAAGATTTTGGCCAAGTTAATGTTGGCCGGAATGGTGAGGCCATGAGCGGCCGCTAAAGATATGATAAGAGCCATAAACTCTTCTAGTGATTTTGCCTGAGGGGCGGGGGGGGTGTTCGTGGCTGACATATTTTTAGTTTTATGTGGGTGTGTACTGTGTGTATGTTTTATGTGTGTAGTGTGTGAGGTGGGTACCTACACCTACACCTACGGTGCGTCCCCTAGTTTCGCGTGAGCAAAACCAGGGGGTGCGTACCTAACGGCCCTAGCTGCCTCGACCGAGAGACCGCCAAGAGATACTCGATTGGCGATCAAACTACGGCCGAAGAATGGGTAAAAGGATAGGAGAGGTGGGCGGGTGACACCAGGCGTCGACGAGGGTAGCCCCCAAGGTCGGTGGTACCTGGCCCGTCGGTAAACTTGCCGTTCCCGTTAGGGAAAGGCGAGCGGACCGGTCACCGCTCCGAATCGGATTGTTGGCACCGTTATGCGTTTCCACCGATTCGACCACAGTAATAATGTCGTGGATTTGCAAAGCGTATGTGAATGGAATTAGCTTTGAAAAAAGCTGTTTGAATGCACTGCACTGCACAAGAACTCGCGAACGATTTCGGGCGCAATGTGAGACGTCCGCGCGGGTCGGACGCTCAGAGCAAACTGTACTACTAGTGGGGTGTATGAGCGGTCGCCCTGTCGATATGTGGTTCTAATAGAGAGCGGGGCGGGCGCGTTTCAAGTATTCATATCGTTTATTGAAAATTGGTAACTTTACACTTTTTCATGCCGAGAGTATAGTTACAGTAAAAACTAAAAGTAGGTACGCGTTAACAAAAAAGTGTTAACATAAAATAAAGTGTTAACAGTACGTAATTTGAATGTTATACAATGTCTAAACGAAATCTAAAATAATAATTAAAAACTTACCGTCATTATATTTATTTTTTTAAAAAACTTTCCCAATGAATCGCGACTTCTAAGGTTGTAAATAGACCTTATTGCTCGTTGTTGCAATAAAAATTCAGATTCAATGTCTGCTGCTTTACCCCAGAGTGAAATTCCATATGACATTATACTGTGGAAGCAGCTGAGGTAGACCATACGCACAGTGGTCACCACAGCAAGCTGTCTAATTTTTCTCACTGCATAGACAGCCGCACCAAGCCTACTTGTCAATGCCGCAATATGAGGACCCCATTGTAGCTTAGAGTCTAGTGTTATTCCTAGGAAGACTGTGCTATTTACTAGCTCCAAGATTTCATTATTTAGAGTGAGGTTTTTTGATACAATACTTTTAGATAAAGAGAAATGTATACATTTGGTCTTTTTTGGGTTTAGGACCAAGTTATTTGCTGTGAACCACTCGTAAACAAGTTTAAGGGTATCGTTTATATCTTCGACATTGTAGAATTTTCTGTTTATCTCAAAAATTAGTAAAGTACCGTCGGCAAACAGTACAATTTTACATAAGTCTTTAACTACAAGAAGTAGATCATTATGGTAAATTAAGAATATATATGGTCCAAGGATAGAGATCCGAGGCACTCCCATTTTAACTATAGATCCCTTTGAATTAGATCCATTCACGTGTACTGTTTGAACTCTGTTATTCAAGTATGATTTCAACATTCCCAGAGCCTTCCCTCTAACACCGTAATAATCAAGTTTATGTACCAAAGTGTTATGACATACGCAGTCGAAGGTCTTCGACAAATCGCAAAATAAGCCGAAAACATCTTGTGAGTTCTCCGATGCGCAATAAATGTGATTAATAAGAGCAACGCCAGCCTCGGTTAGTTTTATGTTGAAGACACAGAAACAGTGTAAATGTATGGAGATGCAGTAGCCAAACTCGATGTACAGAGTAAAAATACAGTTCACGCACGAATACGCCTTCAATCGATTGGTCTAAGGCAATCTCAGATTGAAATATTATACTAATATGTCGATGGATGCGTAACCTATTGTAAGTATGAGGCTATTGCCGTTGCGTATGCTTTTACGATGTTTCCTTTTATTTAATAATAATAATATTACCTGGACATCTCACGTAGCGCCATTTAGTCCCAAAGCAAGCAAGTGTTATGCTTGTATGGGATACTTACTAAACAACTGGTATACATACTTAAATATTATTTTTATTATATATACATATATACTTTTTACACCCAGACAAGAAACAAATAGACATATTCATGCACACAAATATTTAAGCAGCTTGACGACCGAATGGCCGGGTGGTTAGAGACCCTAATTGCGGAGCCAACGGTCGCGGGTTCGATTCCCGCCTAGGAGAAATATTTGTGTGCATGAACATGTTTATTTCCTTAAGGCTCTGGGTGTGTTGTCTAGTAACCCATAACACAAGCATAATACTTGCTTACTTCGGGACTAGACGGCGCTGTGTGGGTTGTCGCATGTATTATTATGTATTATGTATTAAGTGATACGAATGAAATGCAGCTATAGTTTATCGCGGCCACAATTTGCATAATTTAATCACGTTTCACTCTAAATTTGAATGAAAAACAAGAATGGAGCGGAAATATAATTAGTTTTGGCCAAAGTCGTGGCTCGAATACAGCTAAAGCCATCTGTAGGATTATAAATTACTGTTGCTTGTGGACATTATTTAGAGCTTTCCGTTTACACGAATTTCCGGCGAAATTAAATGATTTTCGTAAATAACGTTTTATGTTCCTTTCTGAACTTTCATACGCGGAAATAGATGAAAGAAGAAAACGGTGACAAAAATAGCATAATGGATTCAAATCGTTAAGTCAAGTTGATTGTATTTAATACTGAAGTACCATTCGGAGAGCCTGGCGACTCAGTTATATTGATTTTTAACACAAAGGGGACTCGTATGGCGCCAACTCAAAATTTCTTATATAAGTTTAGGAGCTTAGTTATTCAGACTTCTTGTCGTTTCCTTGTTTATCTTTTCGTCGGTTCAATTTCGTGTTTTTTTTTTTTTGAAGGCAGTAATAGGAATTTCACTGTATATAATAGAAAGCTATTAATTAAAAAAAAGTTTTTTTCGACATTAGGTAGTAGGTACGATCAAAGTTTTGAGAAAAAAGTGGGTTTAATTTATTTCTGTTATTTATGAACATATAGAATTCTATATTTTTTTCCACAAATCTTAATTTAGACAGAGATACAAAGTTTGAAAATAATAATAATAACGTATACATCATAACAACGTCTAGGCCCCAAACTAAACATTAGCTTATATTTTGGGTACTAAGCGAAGACACCACATATAACAACCACGACCCGGTACCAGTATCAATATTCATCATATAAATACTGACCCGACCTGGGATTCCAACCCGGGATCTCTAGCTTCGTAGGCAGGGTCGCTTCCTACTAGGCTAAGCGGTCGTCAGTAAAGAGGATATACTTTGCTTATAGCCTTAATTCGAATGTAATCGCGTTGACTGACGATTTGATTGCGTGCTACAAGAAAATTTTAACATTCTATAATCAAATCAAAAACAAGTGTTCCCCGATCATAATGCATCACAGTAATTTGATCGTTGTGCACTTTGCCTTCCCAGGTTCAAATTCCGTGTCACTATGTAACGGACAAGTATTTTCTGACATATCTGGATCTTGATGTAAAAGGGTTTATGAATTGTCGTTGCATTAGTACTCATAATACAGGGACTCTAGTTTGAATAATATGCAAAATACAGCTTACTTACTTCACAAAATTAATACACCTTCAAAGTAACGATGTACGTGCACATTTCCTTTGCATACCTCGGAGTTATATATATATAAAAAAAAACTGGGTCAAGTTTATCGATGCGAAATACTGTAACGAAACGATTCAACTCGCCACAGTTTAATATAAACACAATGACTTCATGTATGCCAAGGTGAGGCACGTTCACTTATTAATGCTGAGTACGATTGGGTTCATGAAAAATAATTAACTTTAATTATATATATAGTTGAATTATAATTAATTAAAATTAAATGCACGACATATTGGATATTTATAACAAAGCAATTTTTGTCCACGACTACGCATGTTTGATTGTTTTGGCCATTTTTCTTGTTTCCGGCAATATTTCACGCTAACCCACTGTGTCAGCAGTCCAGCAGGTTGATTTCGAACAAGTGTGTTCGATAACACGAAAAATCGATTTTCATGTTGTTAAAAAGTAAACTTAATACATACATTTTCGTTGAACGTAATATCTCTGTCTTTAGACATTCAGAAAAACTATTTATTGTTAGAACGTTAGTTTTTTGCCCAACATTTTAATATCACTCGTGTTATGCATAGTAATTTTAATGTTTTTTTTTTTGTGAAACTTACATTGAAATTCGAGAAAGAATAAAATAGGGAAGTATCATTTGTAACCAAATACGTAATATCAAGACAATCTTATTCAATAAGGAAGTAGGAAACGTACTCGCAACATAACAGACTATTTTATGGTGACTCAATACTACTTGTACTAGTTTTGCTTTATAAGGCTTACATATTATTATAAGAGACATGGATAATGTTATATGAGCTGTCCATGATATCGCGCTTTTATTTTAAATTTAACTTTAAATAGAAATGCCATCGTTTATTTCAATTTTATTAACAAATTCTCTTTTGAAGATATTAATATGTAAGCTTGCCGTTCACGTTTGTTTTAATGATTAAACACGATTATTTACTTTGAAGTAAGAGCATATAAGGTGGTTTTGTCAGTAGTAACACTGGCTGTGGACGCGACTTCGTCCGCGTGGATTACATTTATCTTAGCCGGTTATATAAAACGCAACGTAATTCCGCCCCCCAATACTAAGGCACGCGTGAAGCGGCGCTGCGGCGCGGCAGTATGATACTGTGAGTTTCTGACTCAATTAAAAATTGAATATCTTTTCATTCTGAGGGGCGATTTTGATGAAATTAACACTAAATGTTACTCAGAATAAAGTCTTATATTTTATTATAATTATATTTTGAATCAAATGAGTCGCTTTCCCCTGACCCGCGTACCAACTGACAATCGGGGAAATATTTCAAAAATGGTTGTTTTTTACGTTTTACTACTTATTTCTAACGTCACATAGTTATTTCTTTGCAATAACAGTTAATTTACTTATATTATTACTTATTTAATTATAAAAAAGTTTAAGATTTCATTATATGTAAAGACATTTTAAAGCACTGGCCTTACATATAAGAAGAACAATCAGGCAAACGCACTAACTGAGAAGACGACGAAGAAACCAAAAGGAATTCGAATGCAGATTCAAAGACAGGAAAAAACAATAGGCTATCAAGATTGGGCGATCGCCTACGACTGAAATAACTATGTTCTCCCATTACCTACTCGTGTTATAAATCAAAACAGAAAAACTTCTAAGTATTTTGTCGTTTAATTGAGCTCCCAGGAAATCCATACAATTTGCATAGATAACGATTAGTATCGGTTGGAAATTGAGCTTCATCATTTCTTTAAAATTTCTACTAATAATTTACCAAGGTCACTCATAGATAACGCAATGTACATATTAGTGAATTCAAAATAATAATAATAATATCTGGGACAGCCCACAGAACGCCATCTAGTCCCAAAGTATTATGCTTGTGTTGTGGGGTACCAGACAACTGATATACATTCTTAAATATTCTTTTTTTAATAATATATACAATAATAGATACTTTTACACCCATACACGGAACAAATAGACATGTTCATGCACACCAATATTTGTCCCGGGCGGAAATCGAACCCGCGACCCTTGGTCAGTCAAATTATAAGTTTTTTGATAAAATTGGAACTTTTACACACATATATTCACAGTATTATATATAAGTCTATGAAAAGCGTCTTCAAACAGCAATAAAGCTCTAGTAGGAATTTTCATATATTTCCAAAATTATTTGTACTAATATTATAAATTTAAAAACAAATCAGAACTTCCTATGCAAGTCAAGGACATACTGAATTGAAGTTTTCAATAGCGCACTTGAGGTCAACAAATAGAGAAAGGAATCGAAATGTGAGGCCGTAACGAGTAGAAAGACGCAGAGGTCGTGTAACAAGGTCATAATTGTGAAATCATTTGTAATTGATTTTTATCCTGTTCTTTTCGGTCAAGAAGATCGGTGGTAGGTACATTCATTTACATATGAGTTGGTAATTTATTCAGTTATCCCAACATATATTACATACGTTGGGATAATAAAATAATTATCCCAATCTTAATATTAAAATCGTGTCTATCACGAACGTGCCCACAAAATAACTAAAAATTTAAAATTCTAGTAAAAAAAATGATACAAGCCTGTAATCAAACCGAATGTTATTTTGTTATTTTCGCGAGTTCCGTGCACTTGGAGCCTGTTTATAGGAGTATTTGTTTGTAAATTAAAAACCACAAAACCAAGCGAACTTGTACCATAATGTAAGTTGGACCATTATTACATACGTGTTTTTATTTAATTCGCAGGCTTATTTACAACACGCTATCAGTTTGGTAACAATTACATGATACTCTTATTATGATTTTATTTCTGATAATTTTCATCGATTTTTTAAAATAATATTTGTCTACCGCATTTGTGCTCAATTGCGCGTACGCCTATATCGCTCGCTCGCTTTCTCTTAGCATGTGAAAGCGAGGCAGCATTATTCATTAGTTTCAAGGCTGCGTTCGCCGCCGTCTCATTTTAACCTCATACGGTGGATAAATTGTAAGTATTTTATTGTGAGTTATATTATTCAGAAAATTTATATATATTTATGTTATTAAATTCTTATAAAATACAAAAGCTTGCGTTGCAAAGATGCCCGCAAATAAGAAACGTTGTGTAAATATAAAGATTTCTCCAAAATTGGTTTAGCGGCTCTTTGTTTACAAATTAATATACTATACATGCCACGAGTGCATGGAGTTCGCGCAAGGTGTAGAATAAATACATTGACCTTTAATAAATACCTACTATCAGTATTTCCGCCGGTTGCAGTACTTGTGATCGTTAAAACAGGTATACCTGAAACAAAACATATAACTCTTATTAATATTTCGAAGCGAGTATCTACTGTCGACCACTTTAGTCAAAGTATAATTAAGCTGTAGTCACTTTTCGTCAGCGTATGTATGTACTTTGGACTTTGAATCACAATTTGATAGCAGAGAGTCGGTCATGATGCAATGTGATTGGTCGTGGCTATTCCGTGTCTGGGTGTAAAAGTATCTATATATGCATTTATTAAAAAAAAAAGAATATTTAAGTATGTATATCAGTTGTCTAGTATCCCATAATACAAGCATATTACTTGCTTACTTTGGGACTAGATGACGTTGTGTGTGATGTCCCAGATATTATCATTATTATTATTGTACGTCGCTAATTGTGAGCGAATGTTGTCGTGCCCTTAAATATACATCATGTAGTTTAATATAACTTTTCAATTAAACTTTTTTTTTACGAAATTCCATCATCAAAGCATCAAAATTATCAGATATTTTAAAATTTTATATTGTGAGGAATCTAAAAGGTGCTCTAATAGTGAATGGTAGGTAATTTATTTATTTGTTAAGTTCAAATTATTCTCATTTTCCAATAAAATTTCTAAGCCTGTTGTCGATCCTCTGCCTTTTTTTATGTTTTTAAAAATAAAAATATTAATTTGTATATATATATACTTTCATTATAAATATTTTATATTCAAAATTCTTGAATGTTACACCTCCAACCTTTGCAGAAAATGGATATCGTTATTATCATACAAGAAAAGTGTTAATGCATTTTACCCCCTCATATGAAAAACGTAAACTTTGAGTTAAAACTCTGAGCGTTGATGATTTTAGTCAGTAATTTAATAAATTTTTACCAACATCTCAACAACGCTTATGCATTTCTTAATCCATTGTGTAGCAACATTCTAATGTAATTTATTTTGGGTGAGTCGTGAATAGAAATACTGCGTTACGGGTTCTTTAAATTGTTTTGAATTGTTATCCGAGACAAACAATTTTTCTGTTACAGTGTAACGTTTGTTGGCACCAGAATATACTGGTAGACATACGTCGCAGTACTTGCGAACGGCCAGAGCAGACAATGTCGTGTGCGGTGGTGAGTGACTAAGTGATCGAATCCGGACCATCTATCTCGAATCAAGCCATTAATCTTGCGTTACAATCAAATAGTGTAGTCAATATTGTAATTGGGAATCCAACAAGGATCGGTGTTGCTTACGTTTTATTTTGGCGAACGTCGTCGCCCAAGAACGATAGTTCGGCTCCGAAACCTTAAGAGTATGTATGTTTTATTTATTTATTTATACAAAAAGGCTACATCATTTAACACTTGCATGTTTAGTATTTTTGAGGTTTTATATATTTTTCTTATTGTGATTCTGACAAATGTATAATTATATATACAATGGGGATAGACTAAAATTAAAAACATATTTTTATATTTTATTCCGAAAATATATCTGTTTTTCGAAATAATAAAATTTAAATACGCAATTTTATTAATAATTTTTTTTTCTAAAATTTGATTAATAAATTATCCCTGTGACGTTTCTGAACAGGTATTTACTGCTTGGTTTATTTTTAAGACTAAATAAGATCGTAATATTTTATTTGATTAATTGATTAATGAGGAATACAGTTTCATTTGATAGTGACTAACCTAAAAAAATATACTTACTTTTTGACTTTTATTTTTACTCTGGAAAGCAGCGAAATAAGTTCAAATAGGTATTCCGATTACGGCACAGAGACAATTTAAACGTCAGATTCTTAAATATCTGACAAATTCGTAAAAATAAAAAAAAGATTGTTATTTCTTTCAATGTTCATAACCATCAGCGACTTTAAAATTTTGACACAAACTCAATTTCTATGCGGCCGCTCGTCACTTCCGCGTTTGGGCGCAACCCACATCTTTTACATTTTTCCAAAAAAGATAACATTTTCCAGTAGTGAAAGTCGGCGATTTTATTTTTAGAAAGGTCAGCAAAGAAAAGTATTGTACAAAAATCCATTAATATTAAAATATGGAAAATTTGATGAGGCTCGGAAAACTCTCAATAATTCAAGAATAGTCAACATAATAACATGGAAATTGTTAAAAAGTTCTAAAAGTTTGAAAATTCTTGAAAGGCCAACTCCAAACTAAGGAAATTTCTCGAATAGAAGGCACAACTTAGGAGAACTTTCTTCAGTTTCATATTGACTTCTACACAATGGAGAAATTTACATCAAAATTGGTTTAGCATTATTAGAGTTATGAACGGACAGACAAACAGATATTCCAAATTATATATGTAGAGAGATAATCTAGCATAATGAAGGCCAATTTAATGCAGCACTAGTTGAAACTTGATTGTATGGTAAATATTGTCACATAATCAGCTAGACATAATCTCTCAATTTGTCACTGAACGTGTCCACACAACACGCTAGTATAGTTATTAATCCGCCTATCTGCCTGCTTGTTTAAACAACTGAATCCTTCATTTATTACATAAAGTAAATAAATTTGACAGCATCGTTTGGTTTTAATCTCGTTTTAATAGAGTCATAAATGTCACTTCACAATATCAAAAATTTCGAACGTAATTTCGCGGGGGTGAAGACCGGTGCGCGGGGACCTCGCGGACTGGAACTCGCCATCTTGCAGCAGCTGAATCACAGCATGCACGCGAATTATATTTATTTTAAAAAAGAAATAAAAACTCTCAACTAAATGACTCAAACAACATACTACACTTGTTTTGTGTATACAGTATGATTACTTTTCGAGTCAATACAAAGTTTACCATATATAATAATATGATAAAATATAAATTATTAGTTTACAGACCAATATTATATCCCTATTCTCTCTTTAAGACCGTAATAAACGGTACAATCAGTATATTAAATACATAGTCGTTGGATTCTGACACGTGTGAAGGGCATTTATTGTACACGAAAGGTCGATTGCTTTCGCAACGCTTTTGTTAAAATGTAAGCATTTATAGTATGAAATCTCAATATTGGTAAATATTACTGACTTTTGATAATAATAATAAATATGACAACTCATACAGCGCCATCTAGTCCCAAATTAAGCAAGTATTATGCTTGTATGTTATGGGTTACTAGACAACTGATTTTACATCCACACACGGAACAAATAGAAAGAAAGAAAGGAAGAAAAAAAAGATTTTATTTGACATGCTTACAAAACAAAACGAGCAAAAAAAAATACAAAGATTAAAATACAATAAATGAAAGTAAAGCCAAAACGTCCACGACTCAGCTCACGTCCTGTGGTCATGCACCGCACAACTGACCGCTACTATAGACAACGTCAATGCAAAAAAAATTTCAATTACTACCAACAAAACCAAACAAAATTGATTAAAAAATAACTTAAATAACTTAAATTTTGAACCCGCGACCTTCGGTTCTGTAGTTAGGATCTCTAACCACTCAGCCATTCGGTTAGTCAATAGATTAACGTATCGAGGGGAGGCCACGTATCGGGAGGCGAAGCGTTAGACGCTCCCCGGCCAGGTGGACAGATCACCTGAAGAACCATACCGGGATTAGTTGGATGCGAAAGGCGGAGGACCGTGTGTGGTGGCGAGCCTTGGGAGAGGCCTATATCCTACAGTAGAGAGACGGGCTGATGATGATGATGAATACTGATTGACTTACTGACCGACATTTAGTAGATAAATTTAGTTTAAATAAGTTTAGTTTAGTAGATAAATCTGATTCGAACTTAAATATCCTTTTATATTTCTTGTGTAGTAACAACGAGTGCTTTCTAATCAAGTGAGTAGATTTATTATTTATTATGACGCTCATCAGCAAATCCGTGGATTATTCTCTTAACGGAATCTCCAAGTCCTTCAAAGGCACTTTCGTCTCATCTGAAATCATTAGGCGCATTAAAGACATCTATCTACTTACCTATGGGTAGGTCCTCAAAGTAGAGATAATCGTTATGTAAAAATTTTCTTTCATCTCCCTATCGTAGATATCTGTTAAATATTCAAATTGGGCAATTACGACTGAAATTTAAATTCATCATGTCTCGAAGTAGGTACTTTTAGTTGGAGGACATCTTGAAGATTAATTATTGT
Organism: Luffia ferchaultella; assembly: GCA_949709985.1. Taxonomy (NCBI): domain Eukaryota; kingdom Metazoa; phylum Arthropoda; class Insecta; order Lepidoptera; family Psychidae; genus Luffia; species Luffia ferchaultella. The sequence continues at coordinate 4,615,878 of OX453259.1, forward strand.
AGAATACTTTTGACACACACACACACACACACAGAGAGATTATCGAAATAAACGAAAAGCTTCAAGTAAGTAGGTGGCGCAAACTAACGGTTAACGAGAAAAAATGTCACAGCATGGACTACCTAAGTTCTCGGTCCTCCTACTGTGAAGATACTGAAACGCTGTATGTCTTACGAATACGAAGCCGTATGTCTTGTATTGTACAAAATTTCGCAATGATTAAAAAAAATGTATTAACAGGAATTTTTTTCTTTTTCAAAAGAAAATATATGGAATAAAATATGGAATAATAACAGAGATACAAAAAGCAAACGTGAAATATTAATGTGACGTCACTGTTACATGTAGCATATATTATACAAGCGCAATAAGTAGAACATGGAAGCTATGTTTAGTGGTAGATCATCAGCTATACACTTTTAATCACATATAAACATTTAAAAAAAAAATACTAAAATACTCCAGATTGCCTGTATTTTCACAAAAAAGTATTCAATTGTAACGTCAAAATATTCGGTTAATTAATACCCATTCTTGAGAATGTCTTCTCCACGTTTGAGGCGTACGGTCACTTTGTTCGACCAATTTATAAACTGGGATCTAAAGTATCACTTAGAGAAAAGTTTAAGGAAATTAATATAATGACATTGCCATCTCAATACATATTTGAAAACATTATGTACGTAAAAAAAAATATTACATTATTTAAAAAAAATAGTGATCGGCATAATGTTAATACAAGAAACAAAGATAAACTTGCTAATCATGTCAGCCGCCTCAATAAAATCACGAAATTTTTTAAAGGGCAATGTATACGCTTTTACAATAAGATCCCAGCTGACATTCAAGATCTACCCCTTAATAAGTTTAAAACTACAATAAAACGAAAGCTTTATGCAAAAGCTTATTATAAAGTATCAGACTACTTAGATGATAAAAATCCATGGGTGTAAGCCGCTCGCCTATCAGTTTGTTTCAATAATATTATTCTTTAAGCACTTATTGTTAAAATTGTTTTTTTATAATGTTGTTAAAAAAAGAGCGTCCCTCAGCTTCTTGCGTATTCTTCTGAGAGGAACCAGCATTTTTGAATGCGCCTTTGTGGTGACGTTTTTCCACAAAGTAATAAAATTCACTCGTAAGACGTATTTCAAGATTATGTTACATAACTACGAAATAAAGATATTTTGATTTGATTTGATTTGATATATTTTCACCTGTTTACGAATATAAAAAGTCAAAAATCTGTCAGTAATTTTGTTAACTACCCAAGAACTATTAGAAACAATCTTCTACAGAAACCGCAGTTTACACGATATTACGCACTACCAGTTTCGTAAATGACTGCGCGTAAATGTAATGCGCGGGATAACGACGCCAGCCACGCATGGAGCGTCGAATGGAGGTGACGATCGCAAATAATAATAAAGTAATTCCTTATATATAACACGTAGTGAGGATCTTGTAGGCTCGGTAACGACAATGGCAGGAATACATTTTACAATGCTTTTACGTAGGTATATTAATTTTATGACGATAATGGGATCGTGTTAGTCTTTATGTGTTAAGCTTCATTATAACATTTACACAATATAACTGACACCGTGCTTCGGAGGGCACGCTAAGCAGTCGGTCCCGGGCGCTATCAATAGATGGCGGTCGTTACAGTTCCCAACCCGCAGTGGAGCAGCGTGGTGGACTTAAGTTCCAAGCCCCCTCCCCCCTCCTCACCCTGGGGGAGGCCTAAGCCCCTGCAGTGGGGTAAAAATGGGCTGATGATGATAACATTTCTGTCTATAGTTACACGTGGCGTGAAACGATTTCGACGAGGAATGCTATTTCAATACAATAACAATAGCTGAACCGATAACAATAACCAAATTACTTTCAATTTACTTTCATTAAAGAACACAATTTTTTTTTTAATTCAAGCTTTTCACTTCTTTCTTTGTCTAGATAAAATAATCTAGCATGATACTATAATATTTGCTACAGATTCTTTTTAAACAATTAAAATAAAGCTCCTCCATTTGACACTCAGAATTGTCTAATGCACAGTAAAAGGCGTTGCTAGTTCATTTTTATGAGTGGGCGTTTGTGGTGGCTACATTGGTAATCCGTGGATTTTGGACGAACCCACCGTTTCGGACCGACTTAGCAAACACTAACGGCCTTTGATAAAAACATTTTCCGAATTTTCTTTCGCTGTCAGACTTTTCCAAGGAAATCTATTGATTTACAAATCCTAGTATGTACTTATTTTCTTGAAGAATGATGACAATAATGACAGGATTTTGCTTATTATTATTTTAGTTAAATTTTTCTAATAATCAATTATAAAACACATTTGGGTCTTTATATAGCTGAATAGGAAACGTAAAAGCTTGTTGATACACGGAAAAGCTTTCTTGGGAAAAGCCATGTTTCCACGCAGCGCGGTCTCAATTCAAAGCGCGATAATTTTCACCCCGACTTATTTGCCCGAAGCGCAAGCGTCCTCTCATAATGTTATTATTCAAATCGCTAAATTGATTTAAGAATTTTTGCTCCTAAACAGATGTTCGGAAATCTGTTTTTTTGCGTATATTTTTCCTTCTTGGTTTATCGAATTATATTGTACGATTTTTGATTGCTGATGAAAATTCACTTTTTTGTCATTGATTTGTAAAGTAGAGAACCGCCCATACGAACATTTGGCTTGAGTGTTCGCCGCACTAGACAAAATAGCTCCATTTCTTTGAACTTCTATATAATTATTACATTGTGCTTATGTAGGTACCCTTTAACATACATAAATAAACATGCGCTTTTGTAAACAACACAACGGCCCGCGACCGACTCTACGTCACAAGCCTAAGTTTACTTTGGTTTCTCGACCCCGATTCCAGTTTTTGGCCAGGGGATAATTTAACGTGCTATCCTCTATCCATCCTGCCCTTATATATACTGCAGTGAAATGGGCATTGTTCAAAGATTAGATGGCCATACTCGAAAGACATTTCTAATTTTGAAAAGTTTTTAGGCAAGTGTTTACCCCCCCCCCTGCCCGACGTTAATCAAGACTAGGAAAAAACGCCACGTTCACGTATTTTTTTGTGACAATGTTGAATCAAGACAATCGATGTGACAATCGATGTGACAATCGACGGCCGCTTAGCCTAGTGGACCCTGCCTGCGAAGCTGGAGGTCCCGGGTTCGAATCCCAGGTCAGGTCAGTATTTATATGATGAATATTAATACTGGCACCGGGTCTTGGTTGTTATATGGATGTGGTGTCTTCGCTTGGTACCCAAAATACAAGCTAATGCTTAGTTTGAGACTTAGGCGTTGTGATTGTGTGTGTGTGTTATTATTATAAGAAAAAAAAAATATATATTCTTCAAAACAGAGGATGATTTTAAAGCACTTTGTTAAAAGATTGTAATTAGAATTTCACGAAAGTAATTACACGCAATAAGTTTTAATATCGTCCTCTATGTGAGCCTCGTAATACCCTCTGTAATTAATTAATATTTTATTATTTATTAATTGATTAATTAATTATTTATTACAAGCATAATACTTGTTTATTTTGGGGCTAGATGGCGCTGTGTGGGATGTCCCAGATATTACTATTAAATGATCAATGGACTACCCTTAAGGTTACAACTGTACGAAAGTGAGTGAATTCACTGTTTTGAAGATTTTATCTATCTGATCTAGACTGATACTTAGCTTCTACATCCCTGTATGTAAAATTTGTATATATATATATATATATATATATATATATACATATAGATCGGTGGGCTGCAGTGTAGTATCTACCTCCCTTGACATGTCATGACTACCTCCCGCGACCTAAGTAATGTTTCTCTGAATCGTGGTACTTAAACTTTGTGAAGCTCTCGGTTAGTGTAACGATTTGTGCGATGGCCCGGATGTGACGACATCCGTTATTGCCACATTCTAGCAGTTAGATAATCTAGAACTTCTGATTAGTTGTCAGCAGTTCGGAGAGATAATTAATATAGTTACAGTGATACTATGCCTTAGACGTCGCTCATTTGCATGTTTGTTTTAGTAGTAACATTTTAACAGAAATTATTATCTATTACTGTGTTAGGGTGATAATATGAATACACGTACAATACAATAGTCATCTGTTCGTCATCTGTTCTCGTCGCCACGACCACAATGTCTGAAGACCAAGGTCTTCAACCAATGCGTCCTACCTACAATGACGTACGGTGCCGAAACGTGGACTCTCACGGCAGGACTGATCCATAAATTCAAAGTCGCTCAGCGTGCTATGGAGCGGGCTATGCTCGGTGTTTCTTTGATGGATAAAATCAAAAACACTTAAATCCGTCAAAGAACTAAAGTTGTCGACATAGCCGAAGCGATCAGCAGGCTGAAGTGGCAATGGGCCGGTCATTTGCCGTAGAACTGATAACCGATGGGGTAGACGAGTTCTCGAATGGAGGCCACGTACCGGAAAGCGAAGCGTTGGACGCCCCCCGGCCAGGTGGACAGATGACCTGAAGCGCCATACCGGGAGTAGTTGGATGCGAAAGGCGGAGGACCGTGTGTGGTGGCGAGCCTTGGGAGAGGCCTATATCCTGCAGTGGAGAGACACGGGCTGATGATGATGATGATGATGATGATGATGATGATGATGATGATGATGATGATGATGATGACAATAGTCTCAGAAAAATTACTGCCTTCGGCTTCAATCGTCAAACAACGACAATGTTCTTGTTTATCGCATTATAAAGACGAAAAAACCAAAGCTGTCATTTAATTATTAATCTTATTACGAATGTCATAAAATTCAATTTTATTTCATGGCTTGTGCTTTTAAAAGAAAATTGATCGGCAAACGCTTGACATAATCGGACGCAATGCATTGCTTTGATAAATATTAAGTCTTTACATTTATTAATATTTAAAGAAAACTAACAAAGTAATTTTGTTTTATCTTTATTTATTAGTTAAATTATTTCGCATGCACTGAAAATTATTTAGAGTGCAATGGATGAAACGAATCATAACTAAAACTAATAATAAAAGTAAAAAAGTTATCATATACTTAAAGTATAAATATGTTTAGAACTTAAATTTTATAAAACACGTAATTTAAAAAAAATTCTGTCAAACTATTCACTATACCCGAACGCAATAATTGTTTGCACTGTAAAAACGGATGACACAACCCACATGTATATGAAAATTAATTAAATAATTTAATTTATATTAAATAGATATAAATACTTTTTCTGTTAAACGTTCACATGGAAAATAAAATTCTTATCAAATTATTTGTTTCGCGCCACGACGCTTGTTATTTTTCTGGGTATACTGTTCTGGATTTCTCGACTGGGATTGATCTATCAAATAGGTTCTAATCTTTGGGAAAAGATGTGTATTTTCAATAGAGGCTGCCCAATTCAAAAACATCTATTTAGATGTATTTAAGTGTCGGAAGTTTGAGGTAAGTTCAATACACAATTCAACTATACTGGATGACTTTTTGGCAAAAGAATGCTAGTTTCTTGCTGATAGGATACTTTTTTATAGTACATTATGATGCAAGTACGGTAAGCTGCATATTATAGTCGAGGTGTTTATAGGCACGAGGCGAAGCCGAATGCTTATATTACACTGATTACTATAATAACCAGCTTACTGAGCACGAGCATCATACGATGTTTTTCAATACATTTACGATTAAAATTAGGTAGACGCTTCAAATGTGACAATGGCGGGAGCTAAGGGCTCGAAGCGCTTTGCTTTTCGCGGTTTTCGCATGTATTGCAAACAGAATTCTTGTTTGTGATTGTTGTAAAGTACAAAGGCCTAGTACTGTAAAATACAACATTACAGTACAAGTTTCGATGTCATAAAGACCGTATTAATAGCAAATGTATTTAAAAAAATTTCAACTCGGCTTCGTTTCGTACCAATAAACACCTCGACTATAATATGCAGCTTACCGTACTTGCATCATAATGTACTATTAAAGTACCATCCATGTCATTATTGCAGCTTTTATCAGTATGATTTTAATATTTAATTATTATTAATATTCTTGGCACATCCCTCATAATGTTACTCGATATAATACTTGAAAAGTAGCGAAATGAAGTTATGTGCGGCGGCTATGACAGAAGCTGAAAAATATTGAACAATAGAAACGAGCTTTAAGCATAAGTGACAATATAAAAGCTGATGACAAGTTAAGGCGTGTGACGGTGGTTCATCACGCGCCAGGTGTATGTTGTAGCTGTAGCTGGAACTATCTTTTTATAATCCAGTGTGCGTAGCCGTGCAACTTTTTCTGCTTAAATTTTTGAATTCTATTCACACTTGGTATTGTACAACAAAAGCTTTCGCCCAAGATAAACCGTTTACTCGCCCTTTTCGTTTCGTTCCGTTTCGTTGCTCCGTTACAATACAAACAAACTGTCCTATTTATATTATTAAAATAAAAATCTACGTTATTCAAATTTCTACAAGTCGTATTGATAAAGCTCTCTTTTCACTGCCCTCGCTGATTACTACAGAGGATAAAATTATCTACCAAAGAACATTTCTGCTGAAAATTACAGTCGAGATTCTTACTCTACGACTGTTTAGGAGATATTTTCCGCTTGAGAGTTGTTTCTCTTTATATTTACAACTTCGTTCCTCAGAACATAAATGAGTACAGTTTGTCTATGCATTACGAATTTTCATTTTGCGTCTTATAACTTGTTAGTCGAGATAATTCTGTCGTACTGTGGTCGTATCTTGAATAGAGGGTAAGCCTTTGACAAATTCTTAAGTCTAGATGGTGGCGGATACAAATTTTTCCGTGTTTTTTTTGTTATAATTATTAAGTAGGTATAGTTTAGGTATGTAAATTATGTAATTTTGATGTACAGGAAGAGCAGGACTCTCCTAATACAGGTATCAACTTAAAGGGAGAGTCCTTAACCCTTATCCTTATTGTAATAAATTATGAAATAAATAAATAAAGAAAAAGAAATATTTTGACGGTAATTACTTGGTCTTCGTTAATTAAACTTCGTTATGTCCGTCGTCCGAGAGATGCTACAACTATAGTATCAACAGATATGTGGTAGTTGCTACTTAAAAAAATACTTAAGGTCTATGTATAGAACTTTGAGTATATAGTGCTAACTTAGACAAAATAATAATTAAGTTGGCGCGTCTCATATTTCGAAACTATTTTATTTATTAAAGTTTTAAATTATTATTATTACTAAATTAAAATCTAATTAAAAAAAAAACTAAAAATACCTACAAATTAAAACACTAGCTAAATAACGATAATAATAATTAATTAATAATCATTTATTTATTTAGATATTTAAGGACAACCAGTGAGTGATACAATAATATATACAATATACTATATAATACAAAATACAATACGTACAACCACCGACCATACAACGATGGAAAACAATAGGTCTATATAAGTTAATACATAAGTAAAAACTGACAGCAATACCTTAATTAGAACGATGATGACTTCCATGTCTAGTACAATAAAGTTCGGACATTAAATACATCATGATTTTGATCAAAGTATATCTGTCCATTTTTTTTTTTGAATAGGCGATCATAAAAGTACGAATTGACTAGAAGCCTTCTTCTGCGCTTACCGTCAAACCACTCATACTCTAGCTAGCTGGTGTACCCGTTTGGCGAGATGGCGAGTTTCAGTCCGGTTTCAGTCCATAAGTCCCCGCGCGCCAACTTTCACCCGCGCGAAATTGCGTTTGATAGTTTGAAGTGAAGTGACGTTTCTGACTCTATTAAAACCAAACGTTGCTGCATAAGCTACCTATATGAGCTACCTTTTAACAAACAATCTTGAAATGCTAAATACTTAACTCTAGGTTGAAGTCGCACATCATATGGTCAGTTGCATTTTAATACGGTTGATGTTCGGTTAGCCGAGTGGTTGGAGAGCCTGACTGCGGAGCCAAGGGCCGCGGGTTTGATTCCCGCCCGGGACAAATATTTGTGTGCATGTACATGTCTGGGTGTAATAAAAAAATATCTGTATATGTGAATGTTATAAAGATTATTTAAGTATTTATATCAGTTGTCTGGTATCCATAGAAGCTTTGCTTAGTTTGGAACTAGATGGCGCTGTGTGGGATGTCCGAGGTATTATTATTATACTTATGTTAAGGCAATGTTCATTAACGGACCGGACCGAAGTTTGGAGTAACATTACCTACTCGTGTACAACGATATGTAAAATGGAAGTAGATACGCCTATACATCCCAGAAAATGGGAAACGCAATACGAGTTAATTGATTCGTAGTCGGCCAATGTCGCTAGGATCGGTGAATGGACGAGCTGTTCGTAGTTGTTCGGAAAATTTGTCTAAAAAAGCCGTTTTGTCATGCAGAATTGTAATTAATGTAATGTAATATTAATGTGTGAGCCATTATTTTTCATTAATTAAGTACAAAGGTAACAGTTTTACATAAAAAACAACATTCGCAATGTAATATTATACGCCAAAGTAAACAAAAACGTTTACCAAAAAGCAGTCGCGCATATTCGTCGGTGGGTTATGAGGCAGAGTTTGTGTAACTTTGGAAGTCGGGGCTGGCGAACGGCGCCACTGGTTTGACGGCCCTGCCGGTCAATATGAACTCAAACTTGACTGAGCGACTGTTCGGAAAGTATTCGTCTAAGTTATGTATAAAGTTACTTAATATAGGGTAATTTTGCGCGGAAAAATAGGGATTTTTATCAATACTTTTACGGACAAATTTCTTTAAAATAAATGCAATATGTACTTTATGTATACGTGTCATAAGTAACATTCTTCGATGTGATTGATAAACTACGGTAAAACCTGGTGTGTCGTGATAGCCGAATGGTGGTGAGCCCGTTTTTATTTAGAAGGTCGTGGTTCGAACGCTCCAGACCATCTGACCACCAAAGACTGGTGGTCAATTGGCATTCCAATTTCTCAACCGACTACCAGTGGCCAAATAACACAATGGTAGTCCCATATCATAAACCAGTGGTGTAAATTGTCCCATTTCACCACTGGTGATAAATTGGATTTATGATTACCGGATGTCCTAGAATTTTTCCTAAGTCATCCTGTGAATTTATCACCAATGATTCTTAATAACAGACATGCTGTCATTATTTTCTGGGTTTATCAGCAACTTCTCTGAAGCATACTATTTCTAATTGTTAAATTATGTATAGCAGTGCCACGTTTTTGTTGTAAATTTATAATGTGTAATCGTGATTCGACTCTCCCGAATTACACGGTGACCCACTTACATATGCATATGAATATCAACACAAAAAGGAGTACAGCTATATTTTTATACGATATGGTATAATAGATATGGGAATACTATTGCATTATTTGATCACTGATTGACAGTGGAGAACTTGAGAGTGCCAACTGACCACCAGTGGTGACTTTGGTGACTTTTGGTGGTCAGATGGTCCGGAGCTATCGAACCACGACCTTCTAAATAAATAGTACCAATTAGTTTTTTCTGACTTGAGTACATAACTATCACTGACTCCGTGCCTCGGAGAGCACGTTAAGTCGTTCGTCCCGGTTGCCATCAATAGATAGCAGTTGTTAACATCCACTAATCCGCACTGAAACAGCGTGGTGGGTTAAGCTCCAAGCATCCTCACGCGAGGGAGGCCTAAGCCTCGGCAGTGGGGCATAATGGGCTGATATGGTAAACCTTAGATAACGTAATCCTCAAGATGGAATGTCACAAAGATGAGCAAAATTATAAATTAATTAGACAGACTGCGACGTTGTTATTATTCTTTTAAACAAATATTTTGTTAAATCACACATGAAACATAATTTCACAATGTTTATATGTGTTTTCATTACGAATTTTACATGTGTGTCACACTAAATACTTCACAGAACTACTGTACTATGTTAAAACGTCCAGTGGGTGGTGGGTATATTTACTCACATTTTGTGGTCACACGGTATATCTATGAATATGTCTAAACATATCCTAACTTATGACAAGAATAATTAAATGCCAACCGCTTAGCCTAGTGGGTAGCGACCCTGCCTACGAAGCTGGAGGGCCCGAGTTTGAACCCCAGGCTGAGTTAGTATTTATATGATGAATATTGATACTGGTACCGGGTCTTGGTTGTTATATGTATGTGGTGTCTTTGCTTGGTACCCAAAACACAAGCTAATGTTTCGTTTGGGGCTTAGACGTTTTTGTGATGTATACGTTATTATTATTATTAAATATTTTTGAAACTCTAAAGGTTTCTTTATGGTAGTAATACGTTTTTTTTATAACGAAAGTTATAGAGTGAATAATAAGAAATATTTGAATTGAAATTTTCGAAAATACTCTATCGTTATTACAGAAAGACATATATATATATATATATATATATATATATATATATATATATATATATATATATATATATTACAACAAGCGTTCATATCTTGTCGTGTCATTTATGTTTTGTCTCCATCAAAAGCTCCCAAGTTCATACAATCGCGTTTAAACTTAATATCGCCCGACCCCAATGTTTAAGCTCGAGTAATGAGTTTACAAGTTAAGACGCGGTACAAACTTGCTTTATACCATTTTACAGCTAATGACGTGCAGTTGTCGAGATAAGGAGCCCGCTTTATGACGGAAACGAGAGGCCTCTACGGAACCACTAACACAAAACCGTTATCGAACTTCGCCTTAGAATACTATACTTAGCCGAATTCAAAACAGACAGCTGTCACCAGACATTATGACCGTGGCATGCGCAAATGATTTTTGTGTGTATAATTGCTCTTAATAATATATGGGACATCCAACACAGCGCCATCTAGTCTCAAAGTAAGCAAGTATTATGCTTGTGTTATGGGTTACTAGACAACTGATATACATACTTTAATTTTCTTAATAATATATGCATACCTATTCTAAAATTTTATACAGACTCGGAACGAAATAAACACGTTCATGCACACAAATATTTGTCCCCGGCGGGAATCGTACCCGCGACCTTTGGCTCCGCGGTAGGGTCTCTAACCCCTCGGCCATTCGGTCATTCATTGGTATTACGCTATACAAACAACAACAGTGCGTTGGTGTCAAAGGCAAAATTATATTGGTTAAGGTACAAGACGGGACATTCACTATCTATATATGTATACATTATGAAGAATATTCAAGTATGTATATAAGTTGTCCGGCACCCATAATACAAGCTTTGCTTAGTTTGGGACTAGATGGCGCTCTGTGTGATGTCCCAGGTATTATTATATTATTCAAGCTAATCGCTTGGTCATGCCAGTTCAAGTCAATTTTGTTCAGTCGCTGTGATCCTGTCCAGAGAGTTAGACATCAGTGAACTTAATTGATTATATTATTTATCCCATGTATTATTATTATTATTATTGATTTGTAAATGAACAATGTCGAATTGTTCCCATACATAACGCTGAGAATGACGAAAACCGGCGTCAGCATCTTTTCGCCTACTAAATTTTATTACATTGCAAAACTACGTTTTTCTTGAGGTTCAGGTAGGAAATGTCTAGAAAAAAATCATATTTAAAAGCGTCATCTGTTAGCGAGTAGAAAATATATGAATATCTCGACTGAGAAATGCTCTGAAAATGCTTCACTGTTATAGTTAATAAAAACGCCATCTCTCTTCTCTTCATCAGCCCATTTTTACCCCACTGCAGGGGCTTAGGCCTCCCCCAGGGTGAGGGGGGCTTGGAGCTTAAATCTACCACGCTGCTCCACTGCGGGCTGAGGATTGCCATTTTTTTTTTCGAATCATTTGAGACGTCTATCTAGAACTAAAAAATCATTATTTGTTGGTCTTTGGCAGCAACGATGTGCAAACGGCGTTAACAGCCATTCATCAGCGTCACACGATAGTTGTCTAATTAACGCAGTCGATTAGAAATTCTCAACACAAATTAGAACAGAAATTGGGTTGTAAACTATTACGGTAGATACGTAGGTATAAGCTGAACGCACTATAACCGTTCCCCAGATTCCTAACAATTAATTTTGCGTCGCCGATCAAGACATGTCAAAGAGTAATCGAAACTTCGGTTGACATAACGATCTAAACACAAAACTAGAATAACATGTCATAGTTATGTCCCGCGTTTCCTCGAATACGATCAGATGTACCTATTCGAATCTAAACGGGACGGCCGATTGTTATCATGTTTGTTATATATGATATGAATCTGCAATTAATTATTTTAAGAAAAAAAGATTTTAGAAATATTTTTATGTCAATGTACATAAGATACTTTTAGCGTAATTATTCACTTAATTATAATAAATAATAATAACAATAATAATAATAATAATAAAGCCCGTTTATTTCCAATCAAAAAAAGTTTCATCTTAAATTAAGTTACATTTAGAAAATAAATAGTTAATTATAACACTTAATTACAAAGGAAAGGTAATAATAGATACTACAGAATATTACAGTATAAAATTACAAACTTAATTAAATTTGCTCCCTTTCAAAATCTTACCGAGAACATAAAAAGAATTATGAAAACACGGTCTAAGCGCCGAAATCACGCTAATATCATATCTACATTATGTGACAGCAATCATATAGAACTTTTCCAATCAAATTCATCATCATCAGCCCATGTTACCCCACTGCAGGAGCTTAGGCCTCCCCCAGGGTCAGGAGGGGTTGGAGCTTAAATCCACCACGCTACTCCACTGCGGGTTGGGGATTGTTACGACCGCCATGTATTGACAGCGTCCGGGACCAACTGCTTAACGTGCTCTCCGAGGCACGCAGTCAGTGATAGTTAATGTACTTAAGTCAGAAAAACTCATTGGTACACGCCCGGATTCGAACCATGGCCCTATGGCCTTATAAATTTGAGAGAGGTTCGTTGCGCTCTGGGCTATCACTATAATAATAATATAATATAGTACAATACCAAAGTACTTTGGGTCAGTAAGTCATCTTCGGTACTAACCTCGGTTTACGTATATTCATTGCGAGACACACGTGTAGGGTTGTCGACATAGCGTAGTTCGTAACAAATATCTTTTTTATTCGTAGCTTCGGATATATATCAAATCTATTAGACATACGTAAACTTTTGTGACATTTTATATTTTTTTTTAAATTAACTAAACCTTTTTTATCCACTCTCCCGACGCTCGCGGTAGTAATCGTCGGGAAACGTCCCCTGACCCACCGCACCGCTTCTTCCCACTTGTGCCGCCTATTTATTGCGAATATGTTATACTTATAGAATGTTAACCTATTTTGACAATACAATGTTACTCTGTTACAACATTCGACGACCGCTTAGCTTAGTGGGCAGCGACCCTGCCTGCGAAGCTGGAGGTCCCGGGTTCGAATCCCAGGTCGGGTCAGTATTTATATGATGAATATTAATACTGGCACCGGGTCTTGGTTGTTATATGTATGTGGTGTCTTCGCTTGGTACCCAAAATACAAGCTAATGCTTAGTTTGGGACTAAGGCGTTGTTGTGATTGTGTGTGTTATTATTATTATTATATTCAACTAGGAACCACCCACCCACCGCACCGTATAGCAACCAGTGTTAGTTACTGCGGTAGATGTAGAACGAAAAGGTCACACAGCAAGAGCCTAAGTTTACATTGGCTGTGGCACTAGTGTGAAGCCGGTGACATTCGTTTTCATACAATAGTGTCATCTAAGCATTACAAGCATGTTTTAAATTAATTATTAAAATAGTTTAGTGTATTGGAAAATTACAATAAAAACAAAATTTGTTTGTTGTTAACAGGACCGCGATCTAGTTATAAATTCACAATAACAGAGTGAAATCATTTCAGGAAATTTTGGACTCCGAGATTTCATACTTAGCGTAGCCTAGTGGGTAGCGACCCTGTCTACGAAGTTGGAGGTCCCGGGTTCGAATCCCAGGTCGGGTCAGTATTTATTTCATGAATATTGATACAGGTACCGGGTCTTGGTTGTTATATGTGTGTGGTGTTTTGGCTTGGTACATAAAGCACAAGCTAATACTTACTTTGGGGCTTAGACGTTGATGTGATGTATATGTTGTTATTATTATTATTATACTAGCTGGGCTCGTTGCTATAAAGCTCTGAAACGTGTGGCCAGGTTTTCTTCGGTTATTTCGCTCCCCAACATTTTACAGGAAAATAAATTCGCTACGCATATTCTATTAACGTCTACTACTTAAAATTTGTATGTCACATTGATACCGAGATCTTCACTTCGTTGTCAACGGTCACATGTCACCGGTCAAATTCGTCTTATGCACTAGACGGTTCGAACGTTATAGCGCTTTCCGACAAACTTTTATCTTTAATTGGCTGTCGCCTACTTTTGGACCTTAGGCACTTTCTGAGACTAAACTAGTGATGGGGAAACACATCGTTAATCTATTCAAACGATGTACATGTAACGACATTATAAGGTGTGCCGTTCACATACAATGTGCTCATGAAAATCATTGAAATAAAAGAGAGTGCGGTCGAATAGTCGTTAATCTTAGGGTAGGGATACACAGACAGCTCGGGCTGTTGATTTATCAAGAAATTACTAATTGATATTTTAATAAAAGTGAAAAAAAAATAAAAAATAAATAATCAATAAAAAAGTTATGAATGTTAGACAGGGACAGCAATATCGCACAGTATGATGTCAGACCATTTAAAATAATGTTAAACATCTTTTTCAAGAAAGAGATAGACTTTTAATAAGTTCCATATTTTTCAACAGATATAATTTTATTTGTAATATTTGTTATACTCGTAGTATAGAGTCTATTTTAATATTTTCTTGATAAATATAATATTTTCGACATAATTCCGCTACTGTATTGTCCATGAGAATCTAAGCTGCCACTCATCTAATATTCCGCGGGCTCAGCAGAACGCGTTCCCAATAACCGGCATCGGACGCGAGAAATGGCCGCTAACTTCGTAATAAACTGCCTGAGACCAATAAAAACTAATGAAACAACAGGGCGACGCTTAGCGACAACCGACGCTCTCTCCACATATTCGGTTTTGCGTTTTTCTTATTCTTATGGCTATGTAGATAACTAACTCGGTTAGCTAGAATTTATTTACCCGAGCTTGGAATATTAAGGCTGACGCGTCAGTTTTATCGTGTGCCTAAATCTCTATTGAGATATTTGACTAAGTGTTTCTGAAATAGAGTTACGCTAAGAAAGCTCATTTGCATAGGTTTTAAACTGTCGAGTATACTAGTGCAACGATGCTATAGTAAAATTTAATTATGTGAATTTAAAATAACAAATATGCAACGAATGACTAAAGTATTCAAAGTATCGATTTTAATAAGGCAGCGATACAATGTGATCCCACAACTTATAAATAAACAGAAAATTTTCATGAAAGTACGGAAAAAGTCAATGTCATTAGTTTTCAATATTAAAATTAACTGTTTAAAAAATACAACATTAGCTTTCAGCCCGCGGTTTCGTCTGGGTGGGCTACACGTGCAGCCTGTGGATGAATTACGCGTAAAAATCATGAGGCCCTCCGTGTCCAATACTATAACGCGTTCAGGGTCTTGATAGGGGTGCGTCGACACTGTAGCTCGTCGGGCATGTTTGCGCAGGCGCGCACCGACTGCATCTATGCCAAGATGCGCAAGCGGTGCGTATCTCTGGTGCTCCGGGTGCAAGGCAGTCCCAACACCACCCTGGCGATGATACCAAAAAGGTATGATTGTCCTTTTATTGGTCGCTGTTGCCGCCTCCATATAGTATGAATATGAAAGTTGGTCGTAATATTCTGAAACTTGACTTCCTAAGAAATCTCTATACCAAAGTTCATTTTAGCCATTTCTCAAATTCGGGTATATTAATTAAAAGGATAACATCTTTAATTTACTTCTCTCTTGGTTCTCCTTCTCATCATATACAAACAATATTTTCATGTCTTTCATTTTGTTGGTTTCTTTTGCTTGGTATCTCACAGATATGGATAGGCAAGTAAATAAAATTTCAGGCATTTTTCCTCTCAGAAACCTTTCCTAATTCCGGGATAAAAAATATCGTACCTGTTAATAATTTTATATAAGTTATATAATATCAGTATGCCAAATTTTATCCAAATCCGTTCAGCCGTTTTTACGTGATTTAGTAACAAACACACAAACTTTTATTTATAATTGTACATTATAGCGAAAAGAAGACAAGGGTGTCGTGTACTGACTTCCCTGGTCCCAATTCGAGAAAGAACTATGCTCCCATGCTTTCTTTTTCTTCTCAATTCTCTTATATAGGTACTTTAGTAATTTGTTTCGTTGTATCTTTCTATTGAATTTTATTTATTTATTTATTAAACACAACCCTCAAAAACCATTTAATGGTCTGTCTGTGGTTGTGAGTTCGCGATGACAGCATGTGGATCATAAATAATTATCTTAGCATAAGAAGAAATCACGTGAAATACATTGTAAAAAACGCAAAAACAAACTTAGATTATCGGCCGTAGAATGCGTTAAAGAAGATTTTCGGTGTGGAATATTATTCGTAAAATTGTTTGAAGTGTTTCCTTCTGAAAATGGTTGCGTTATCGCAACTGAATATACTGTACAGGGCGTGCTATGCTTAATGATTCGATAAATGACGTTATGGTTCTGTGTGTGTGTGCTTTTGATAGCCGGCCTATAATGTAGACAGACAGTGTGTGCACGTGCAGGCTATAAAAAAGAGAGGGAAAGGTAGGCCGCAGACTAACTGGATGACAAATTTCCGGAAGGCTATGCAAAAGCTTAGCCTTATAGATGACAATGCTTACCAGTGAAGCGAATAGCTCCAATGGATATTAAGAAAGCCAACCCCATGTCACCCGCCACCATTCGCCACCGACACTTGATGAGGCAAAAAGGTTCTCAAGTGGAGACCATGCACGAGAAAGCGTAGCGTCGGACGCGCCCCCGACTTGATGAAGCGATGACCTGAGGAAGGCGGCAGGTCGCCGTTTGATGCAGCAAGCAGAGGATCGCGTCGCGTGGCGTGCTATGAAGGAGGCTTATGTTCAGCAGTGGACAGACAAAGGGTGAAATGATGATGATGACGGACCCCACGTAACGAGAAGAGAGGATGGCAAAGAAGAAAAAAGACGTATTATCAAATCTTACGAGTAAGAAACTTATCGTAGTTTTTGAGTACAGCAGAAAAACTGTCCACGTAAATCAAACTCATTTTCAAAATGAAGCCGCCGACAAACAAAATACGTGAAAACAGCTTCCTGTTGAGAATTCCTTCTTTCATTCTTTCAGTCCTTTGTTCGTTTAGAATGAATGTTTATGGTAGGTATTTACCTATTTATACAGTTCTGACAGATCTCAAATATACAAATGCTTCCGAGATATTTCCTCCACATACAGTTCCCTCTCATAAAAACTAAAATATACAACAAACATGCGTTCAATATTACACAACATTTCGTGACGTGACAGCTGTGCGAGCATGGAAAATATTAGAGGAGGGGGACTTACACGAGCAGCGAAATCAAATGACCTCAAGCTATTTTTTTTTTTAATAATAATAAATTAAATAGTTGCTACGCTGGACGCTGTCAATAGATGGCGGTCGTTACAGTTCCCAACCCGCAGTGGAGCAGCGTGGTGGACTTAAGCTCTAAGCCCCCCTCCTCACCCTGGGGGAGGCCTAAGCCCCTGCAGTGGGGTGAAAATGGGCTGCTGCTGATGATGATGAAATTAAATAGTTGTGATAAAGACCTCTTGTTTCTGAAATATATAAAAAAAGGTTTTCATCCATAGACAGACAGACGGAAAACGAAGTAATCCCATAAGGGTTCTTTTTTCTTTTTGACGTACGGAACCCTAAAAGGATGTGTACATTTCGTGTACGTGCTCCTTATACTAAATCCTTGACATTCTGGTCACGTTTTTGACCACTACACCTATTACGGAGCGAATATTGTTGCGTATAACTCATAATGAAGTTTATTAACGTTGTCAAATAATATCAAGTTACTGTAACGTACTTCGACTTACTTCGGAAGTACGGTCAGCACATAAAGTTTGTAAATTTATTTCGTTTCGTATGTAAGCAATGTGATGGAAACGTTTAAAAACTGGTTTCGAATTACGGACAGTGAAGAGTTCCGTAGTCGGGATGACCGCTCATGGTTAAAATTCAAATAATAAGTTTAAAAACAGATAATACGAAAACTGCTCGATATTATCCTAAACAATTTTCCTTGAAAGTGTTTCTTGAGCTGTATAAATAAAAACAGAGCTCAATCTAATACTTGAATTTAATTTAAGTATCAAGCTAAGGAATAACTCTGTAGCGACAATCAAGTCACGTGTCCGATTCTCCCTCAGTGCATGCGACACAGGTGCCGCGCACCGCACGCCAATCGTTACGGATACAGCCCGATAACGGTTGTCCTGACACTCCATCCTTCCATCCATCAGCCCTTTTTATACTCCACTGAAGGGGCTTAGGCCTCCTCTCAAGATGAGGGGGTTTGGAGCTTAAATCCACCACGCTACTCCAATGCGGGTTGGCGAATTCTAACGATTGCCATCTATTGAGAGCAACCGGGGCCGACTGCTTAACGTGCTCTCCGAGGCACGGAGTCAGTGATAGTTAATGTACTTAAGTCAGAAAAAACTCATTGGTACACGCCCAGATTCGAACCACGGCCATGAGGCCTTATAGATTTGAAACAGGTTTGCTGCGTTCGGGCTATCACAACACTCCTGACGCTCAGTATAGTCAATACATACAGAACACGTTTATTGATAGTTCTCCACCAAATAATATAAGTGCAGTTACTACAACTCAAAAAAATTTAAACTTTTAACACAAACCCCATAAAAATATATTAAATCTCACCTAACATATTATTGATAAAGTGTCTTCACGTCACAGTGTATTTATTCTTTAACGATAGCTCTACGAATGTTACTTAATGTTATCTCCAGATGTTAGCCCATAATATGACAAGAAAATCCTGATACAACAATAAATAACATCTTCCCAATATTAGTGGCAACAAAAATATCCAATTAGAAGCTGAAAACGACAAAACGCGATGATAAATTCTTACAGAACGGACAACGTTTGCGGTAAACTAACAAAACGGTTTTTGTTATTAGCTCTAATATATCTAATAAAATATTTGAAGAAATATATATATATAATAATAATAATACCTGCGACATCCCAAACAGCGGCATCTAGTCCCAAACTAAACAAAGCTTGTATTATGTGTACCAGACAACTGATACACATGGTTAAAAATTCTTTATAATAAATATAAAGATATTTTATACCCAGAGACACGGAACAAATAGACATGTTCATGCACACAAATATTTGTCCCGGTCGGGAATCTAACCGGCTACACTCAACCAATTGGTCAGTCATACTGGGTAAGACTTCCATAACACAAACTAATTAATATAGACTAACAAAAGTAATACAAAAGTTATCTCGGATTTTCTGAAAAAGCGGCAACGATGATGCTAAAATTCAAAAACCAAATTAATCTACTAGAAACCTATAGACATATATCTATTGTAATATCTAGAATAAGGTTCCAACTTTAAATATTCAAGTAGTGCGGACCATTTTACATACAGCATCCAATATTCTGAAAGCGGTTTAAATACTAACTCAGCATTAAACCCAACTAGTAGTAATATTTGCTGTAGTTTAGTTAGTCTGTTTGTAATACTTGAATTGCTAATTAATGTACGCAGTGTAATTAAAACGAAATTGAATATTAAACTAAGGGTGCGTACACACCTGTGCGATTTATGAAGTATATCTAAATAGCGTATGCGTAAATCTTTACTTTTATATCTAGGTTGATGTGGAGTTATTACCACGTCCAAAATCGTTAGTTAGCAATTGATATAAATAATTATGGAAATAATAGCATTTCCTTAACAGCAATACGTAGATTTTACAAATCAGTATAGAAATAATTACAAATTATTTTTACAAATGAGGGGGGTCTTTTAAAGGGGACTTATTTTGCGTTACGGTAAAAAAAAATTCATTTCGAGAAATACGATTCTATCGATACTAGTTTGACGGATTGACCGAGTGGTTTGAGACCCTGACTGCGGAGCCAAGGGTTGCGGATTTGATTCCTGCCCGATACAAATATTTGTGTGCATGAATATCTCTATTTCTTCCGTGTCTAGGTGTAAATATTTATAAAATTATTTATATATGTTTATTATAAAGAATATTTAAATATGTTTATCAGTTGTCTAATAACCTATAATACAAGTATAATACTTGCTCATTTTGGGAATAGATGGTGCTGTGTGTGACAAAAAAA
Organism: Luffia ferchaultella; assembly: GCA_949709985.1. Lineage (NCBI taxonomy): Eukaryota > Metazoa > Arthropoda > Insecta > Lepidoptera > Psychidae > Luffia > Luffia ferchaultella. The sequence goes on from OX453259.1 coordinate 4,636,255, forward strand.
ATACATTCCGTAATTTTAATATTAAAAGGTGGCTACAATTACAAACTATAGCTTATTTCAGGCTGTTTCAGGCGAATTATTGTTCATGCAAATAATTCATTGTTAAGTAATTTAATTTTAAGGTAATATTTTGCTTAAGATGTTTCGCTGTATTCTTACTACACACTCTACTAGTCTTACTCTAATTAATAGTAGATTGTTGCACTGAGCAGAAAGTAATTTATTACTGCACCGAGCGCTAATTAAGAGCGCGAGCGCTAGGCGATGGCTTTAAAAAGCACGAAGCCAATATAAATTACTAAATGCGAAGTGCATAATCTGTTTTTCTTTCATCTGTTCTGCAATTAAATTTTACAAGGTTAGCACGTTTAAATTTTTCACTGATTTGCTCTGTTGACGTTCCGGAATTATTTTCTCTTAAAATAAAAGGCAATATCTTATATTTCTATATTGCCAATATTTTTAACTGTCAAATCATTACATGTAGCCGTCAGGTTTGCCAGCCGAAAGCATGCGCGATTAAAAAAAAAAAACTAAAACAGTGCAGTAAAGGATTTTCATACATTTTATCTGGTACAAAGCAACAAAGTGCCGCTTTGTGCTGATATGTAGTGCAATAATGATAGAATTGCAGCATAGTTGGATGAAAATATATTTCATAGCTACGTAAGCTCCATAAAAGTACGAATTGACTAATAGCCCGCTTCTGCGCTTGCCGTCTCACCTCTCCTACTCTAGCTAACTTGTGTACCATTTTGGCGAGATGGCAAGTTTCAGTTCAGTTTCAGTCCACGAGGTCCTCGCGCGCCAGCTTTCACCCGCTGCGAAATTGCGTTTGATACTGTGAACTGACCTTTCTAACTCTATTAAAACCAAACGCTGCTGTCAAATTCATATACTCTGTGGTAAACTCCTTATTATAAATTCAAATAATATACGTGTATACGTACGAGTACATTTGCGTTGCATAAGTTACGAAATTTTGACTTTTCTGTTTATTATTCAGTTTTCGCCATCCAAATATTTGTTGCCATGTTTCCAAATAACACATCCACTCCCCTTTTACGTAGCGCGCCACATTATAAATTCATGGACCGAACGAAACAAAACGTGCATACGAGTATAGTCTAATGTGTTTTATTTATATTTAGTCGTTTATAAATATTCGAGCATAAAATTACGACTTGACTTTAAGCCCTCTTCTGCGTTTACCGTCTAACCACTCATACTCTAGCTAGCTGGTGCAAGATGGTGAGTTTCAGTTCGCGAGGTCCCTGCGCGCCGGTCTTTACCACGCGAAACCCCGCGGGGCGGTCTTCAACCCCGCAAAATTGCGTAATGTCACTTCGATCCTGTGAAGTGACATTTATGACTATTAAAACCAAACGCTGCTGTCAAATTTATTAATTCTATAGTTTCGAGACATGTTTGTATGCATCTGAAATTGATTGGTAAGTTTTAGGTAGGAATTTCACTATGGTCTGAGTGCCTGCCAGCAAAATCTGATTTTATACAAATCGTCTTTTAAACCTTAACTGACTACTCAGGCACAAGGCACTCAGACTATAGTGAAATACCTACCAATAATTCACCAATCAGTCAATTTCACATGCATTATTTTGAGTTTTTTTTTCTTTCAATGTATCAAAACAATTAAAACAATAAAAACGGTTGAACCTAGTTTTCGTTGATCTGAATACCATTTAATTTTTTTGTGTTTTTATACATACATATAAAAGAAGTCACAATCGGGCACCTAGTCCAACACTTTTTTCCTCTGCGAAAATTTTCGTAAAAACGGTTTTTTTTTCTCCAAGCTGTCTTAAAATCGACTATTTTATGATGTCTACAAATTTATACTGTTTTTTTACAAAAACTAGTAGCATGCAGCAGATTGTTACCATACGCGCGAGGCCAGACTTATCTTACAAAATTTTTGGACTATTAAGGGTGTCTATCATTCCAAATCTGCCAAGTTACATCTTCCAAACATTTTGTATATAACCAGCAGATTTTTTAGGATCACTTAAGAAAAATATTTAGAATTACATGGTAAAATTGACCGACTTTATATTGTCGATTTTGCAGTCCGACCGACGCGTCAAATATGTCTATTTAACAAAAATTTATAATAGCCGACAGACAAAGACATATTTATGTGCGTAAAACAACTTACCTACAGTGTGATACAGTCGGACAAATAAATCGCTTTACAAGAAGTTCTAAGAGGATTTTATTATGTAAGAAATCTGGTTTTGCCGACAGGCATTCAGACTACTAGACATGTAAGAATAACTGAAGGCGCCCCGACAACTCTGAAAAATAAAACATATCAAGCACCCTTTACCTTGCAATGTTGAACGCAAACAAAGCTCAATATTCCAGAGCATTTAATGGAATCACTGGCACGTTTTTTCACGAGTTGTATATGAAAATAAACCGATTTCAGTTATGAATGAAATATTTCAATTTTATTTTTGTAATCGTTTTGTAATTCATAGACTTAACGATTATTGCCTAAATTATGACTTTGCGTTGACAGTTATTTTGAATTTAATTTAAAAAATTTCGCATATTTTTAACTTTTTACAAAAATTATCACAACTAACTTTGTAAATTTTAACTTTATTATATAGGTATTATCCAACAATTTTCTGCTTACACGTAATAAAAAATGTTAGATAAAATAATTATATAATTTCGTTTGTTTTTAATTTCAGCTCACCATTCATCGCATACAATGCTTTTCTGTAAGTAATGGGGCACTGGCACATGTAAAATTTGAATTGTATTTTTGTACTGCATTGTATCCATTGTTGAAGAGCCAAATAAATAAATAAAAAATAGAAATTAATCAAAAATAGAGAATTTTATCAAATATTATATACGAATGAAAATAGAAATGGTCTTTAAATAAATATTTTACTTCTATGCAGTGGAGTGACGTGACATTATATGTGAGTTGGTGGTTCCTAAAATATGTCAAGTTTCAAATTTTATTACTCTGTTATTTATAGAACAAAATATTTGTAAATATTATTCACTAATAGTAAACTATAAATAAAAAATAAAATCTAAATTAATGGAAAATTTTAAGGAGCCAACAGGTCCAGATCGCCAAGGAAACTTATCAGGTTACCGTGCTGGATTGCGACACTGATCCTCTGAACAAAGTATTCCTTCCTCAAAGAATCCTTTGTCAACAAACGCAGCGCGGCATCCAAATCATTGGCAAGTATTTCGGCATCCTTGGACCAGGGACCCATGGTCTCGTCGACAAAAGGTATGAAGTGGTTCTACTAGTTATTTATTGACGAATTTGGAATTTTATTTAAATGATATGTGTTAGTCTTTTTTTTTAGTTAAATGTAACAACATAATATATAATCACTGATCCATATATCAATCATAATTCAAAGCAAATTATAAATTTATGGCGTATTTAAGTAGCTGGTAGGTCTGTATGGATCTGTGTCAATTAATGCTACAGGATACGCAGTACTACGGATATATAGGTTGTCACCGTAGCTAGAAATGGGCCAAAATCATTTCTAGGAACTTCAATTAAGTTTCGGAACAATTAAGAAAAAAATGCATTACCTATACACAAACTGAATTCTATACACTACCCATTTTCCGACGCGCACCTTGATTTTTTAAATGGTCGCACCTTTTATACAAAATTTTTACTAAATACGTAAAGAATGTATAAAGAAAAATACACTTTAAACCTTACAACACGCTCCATCGCAAACGGCCACGTTGATCTAACGTTTGCCGCTCGTTACGTACCCACTAACGGCGTAATCGTTACGATATCGGCAACGAAAACTCGTTTCCAATATCACAAGCATCGTACAACGAAACACTGCAGCGACACTCCTCTCTCGATGTATTGCGATCGGCTTGTCCTTTCTTGATATATACACTATTGAGAGTGTAATTGTATTGCACACAGTGTTGCGCCGTGCACGAAACGAGAAAATTTTGCCATCACTATTAGAGCACCTAGGGTTTGCTAAAAATTGCGATCACAATTTAAGGTAAATCACTAATCTGTTGGTGTAGTGACTAGTTATGAAAGTAACAAAGAGCAGTAACCAAAACCATTGACATTACATTTGAATACATTTTTATAAAAATATAGATAATCTGGTGTATTTTTAGTGTATGATTGGATTTTCAAGGAATAATCGATTGTAGAAAATGATAGCTGATTACTACTACTAGAAAGAAAGAAAGAAAGAAAGAAAGAAAAAAAGAAAGAAAAAAAGAAAGAAAGAAAGATACTAACTATAGTTACGGTGTTCTACGTATTGAATTTGTATGTATACAGGTTGAGGTTTTAATGACCAGCCAAATTTTAATATAATGATCTTTGGTAGAAAACCGATAGCCGTCTTGTATCCTTTTAGTATCTTTCTATAGAGAAATATCGAGATATGACTACACAAACCTTTCCCGAAAAAACCAATAACTCTAGTCACCATTCATACCCGCCGCCCCGTTCCGTTTCAAGGCCTCGGGCGCGTACGTTTACTATAGCGTTAAGAAGGCAACCAAACGTTATAAAATAACACTGTAGGTAAAATAATTTATTATGAAAATGTAACCCATATTTTTTATTTACGCAATGAGATCTATTGGTGATACCTAACATCTAGAAAATTTTTGGCCGGTTACCAAAATATCACCTTGTATAGTAGTAACATCACATTAACCTTTCACATTTTCTATTTATATTTCTGTTATTACGCCTCCAAAATATGTCATATTTTTTCTGTTAGATAAGGACACCTATTCCTATAAATACAAAATATTTCAACCATGTAAAATTTTGTAAAATTCATACTTTTGCGAGCGATTTGCAATCGCTAACGGTCCAAACGGTGGTCATTGGGCTCTAGAAGAGAGGCTCTTATGTGACGTGTTAACCATTCTGAAGAACAACAGCTGTCATGTCAACGCACCATACAAAAACGAAACGACGTCTTTGTTTGTGTGTTTGTTTTTTCTTTCACGATTTAGTGTCACAAGCGGGCTGGTTCTGAACTGGTATTCGGACGTCAATCATTGACAATTCTCCATCACTAGTTTTGTTTGTTTTGTTCCACTAGTTGTGCTCCGGAAGTACTTGAAGGATTTTGCCCAATGATTTCTGAGATTAAGATTTAAAAAAAGAAATTACCTTTTTTATTAGCAAAAAAATATTGTTCAGCATTGCTTATTATTTATTACGCTCCTTTGCACTACGAAAAGTAGAAATTGTAACTTTCTTTCACTTTATTTTTTTTTCTTTTACTTTTTCTTTCATATCTCTAACAATGAGCTACAGACAGAAAAAAAGTTTTTAAATTATTTATTGCTAGCATTCACTGGAAACTTCTGCTAAAATCCCTCGAACACCTCCGGAGCATTTGTTTTAGAAAACGCGTTGGATAAGAACAAATTAGAAGTCAATGGAGTCGATAGTTTAAATTTAATGTCAAGTATAGAAAAGAAATAAATTGAGAGGATATTTTAGACAACTAAAAAAATATAGTAGGTTGGAAAGCGAAATAAATGCGAAAAGAACTTGTGCGTTTTACTGCGTAAAACCAACCCAGGGTTGTCTTCATCTTCATATGTTTATATCATAAGTCCTCTACAAATATATCAGAAAAGTAATAGGAATCTGTTAACAACGGACGAGCAGGTTTTAAAAATAATTCTAAAAAGAAAAAGTCATTAATTATAATGAAAATACTGTAAAAAAAACTTTATTACTAAAGATATGTGGTTCAAATTGTCTTGCGAATTGCAGGTACGTCCAGTCAAATTACTTTTCTGATAAATCTGTACCTTAGCTATAGTTGAAGATTACGGCCTACATACCGATTTCTTACGTGTTATAGTATTAACACGTCCTATATACCGATTTCTTATGTGTTATAGTATTAACACGTCCTATATACCGATTTCTTATATGTTATAGTATTAACACGTCCTATATACCCATTTCTTATGTGTTATAGCTTAACACGTCCTATATACCGATTTCTTATATGTTATAGTATTAACACGTCCTATATACCCATTTCTTATGTGTTATAGCTTAACACGTCCTATATACCGATTTCTTATATGTTATAGTATTAACACGTCCTATATACCCATTTCTTATGTGTTATAGCTTAACACGTCCTATATACCGATTTCTTATATGTTATAGTATTAACACGTCCTATATACCGATTTCTTATGTGTTATAGTATTAACACGTCCTATATACACATTTCTTGTGTTATAGTATTACCACGTCCTATATACCGATTTCTTATGTGTTATAGTATTAACACGTCCTATATACCGATTTCTTATATTTTATAGTATTAACACGTCCTATATACCCATTTCTTATGTGTTATAGCTTAACACGTCCTATATACCGATTTCTTATATGTTATAGTATTAACACGTCCTATATACCGATTTCTTATGTGTTATAGTATTACCACGTCCTATATACCGATTTTTTATATGTTATAGTATTAGCATGTAATCATGATGAACAGTAAATATCCTCAAACGCAACCAACAACGCAACGTTTAGTTTGAGTGAAATTGCCAATTTCACACACAATGTTCATGCATTTGTTCCCATGTGAACACGACGGCAGCGCCGTGAACGCTATTTTTCCTCTCATCACAAGCGCTGTTGATTGCGCTACGAGCACTAGTGGATATTTTTCGATGTATAACGAATACGCACCTTGTGTAGCGCCTTTTATCAAGCTCCCAAGGCATCAACGAAAATTTTGTTTACGAAAGGCCTTTGTAGTTTTTAAGTTTTCTTTTTGAATATAATTATGTAGTACATTTATTTTCATTGTTTGAACAACTTGATGTGTGATTCGAAACGATTAAAGGTATATATAAAAACAAATCTTGTAAAAGTAAAAAAGGAACAAACGAAGCGGTGCTATCACTAGAGCTGTCTAGTTATAGTGCCATCTGTGGTAAACTATAGAAACTAATTCGATTTCAGTTTATTTCGTTGCGCATAATGGATGGTTTATGTACTAGACTATTCGATTAGATAAAATAATCTCCCATTCGTATTAGTTGTATTTATGTGGATATTATATCGCGACCGCGTAGCACCTCAAGCGAATTATGGTTACGTAACATTGTTTTTGTTGTCGAGGGACGAAGATTCGTTTATTCCCGACAGGTATTATTCCGTGACAGGCGTAATTAAAGGCAAGACAACACGGCTATCCGTTAGCGGGTATGACGGACGCAATTTATGAATGGACGTTATGAAAGAAGATGGAATAACAAGAAACGTTACTTGCAATGACGGTATTTCTTAATTCACATAACTATTTAATTATATAATTATGTTAAAATGATTCAAAATTGGAAGACACGGCTTAGTTGTTTTTTGACCTAGAGGCCGTCAAACGAGAACGTTAAGGTTGCTTTTGTAAAAGTGTTTGCGATAAAATAGATTTTAAAAACCAGCCGAGTGCGAGTCGGTTACGTGCCCCGAAAGTTCCGTACGACCATACATTTGAAAACAATTTTCTTTAGAACACGTTCGCAACACCAAGAATTTTCTGCCTGTTAGTAAAGTTATATCCAATTTTTATTTTTATTTTGTTTTTCCATTCCATTAGCCATTTTTTATACCCCACTGCATGGGCTTAGGCCTCCCCTCAAGATGAGAGGGATTATTATATAAAAGCTAAAAGTAGTTGTCTGAAAAAGTTTGAGTGGAGTCAAACAATGTCGTCGATAAAGTTATCAATCAATGATTTTTTTCATAACTTGAAACGAAAGTCCAAGATTCAGCAGTAACTATGTCTTTGAAAGACTTTTAGATATGTCGAGACACCGAATTTATTAAACTTGGGCAAAGAGTGAAGTTTAGAAGCAATTTTAATTTTCAGTTGTTAATTTTCCAGTTAAATAAATTTCAATGTGTCAGTTGTTTAAATAATAATAGCTTAAGGCCATCTAGCCCCAACCTAGGCAGAGCCTGCAGAATAAGTACTAGAAAACTGATATATATATTTATATTAATACATATTAAATATACTTTGTACAATACAGCACTGCAATGACGGCCGCGCAAGTATGTGTGAGTGGCATTACGCAGCGCATTGGCGGTCGACTTACTATATGGTATGCGTGTGTTCAAATTGATGCATGCGTACACAGCAAGCTGACTTACTAGAAGTGCGTCGATAGTTAGTTCGCGATGATATGTCCGGGTTCGTGAATACATGAATGTATAGGTATTTTACACCCAGACACGGAATACACATTTTTCTGCATACAAAAATTTTTTCCGAGTAGGGATCCAACTCGGGACCTTCGGCTGTGTGGTAAAGGTCTTCTACCCACTCCGCCAATTGGTCAGTCATATCCCGGCATTTGACGTGATAACGTCTTACACCTCACGTTTATAAATTACAAAGTTTCACGATATTTTCTGTAAGAATTACTCGTTGAAAATGCGTTAAATAGAAATAAATGTAAGTAAAAGTCTATTCCTTTGATTTTATGTCTGGATGGACCTTCACAATAACTGCAATGTCAACAAAAATGACACACAAATTTTTACTTTTTAACACATTATAACAGTGTGACTCGACAGACCACATACTCTCGCTACGCCATACTGACTATGTATTAACATCTTTGTTTTATTTATAACCGTAGTTAGGTGATAGCCTCATCTACGTTTTTTGGTATTCAGTCTCTATCGAGACATTATACATTCTAAGGTCTACTCTTTAGCTTTATATGTCCAACACAAAATTATAATTTTAACATCATCAGCCTGCGGTGGAAATAGCAAATTCGAGCAATTTTGTCTCATTTAGTATACTTAATAAGACCGCGCTAAGAGTTGTTACAAAGTTCAAGCTAGTTGTAGAAGTGTATTGATGTGACGCGGTACAGCTCTATCGATGCGTCACATTCCTACGATTGCACAGAAGAGAAAACTAGAACGCACTGGAATCTGGAAGAAATATAATTGTCAGCTATTGGGTACTGTGCATTTTATTCTATTTAATTAAACTTTGTGTAGAAAATAAATATCAAATCTTTTTGAAACAGATAACAGCACATATAATTTTAATAGCAGGAATAGTGCTCGATAAGACGAATCAGACACATCACATACTAATTTTAATCATGTTATAAAAAGGGCGACTAGTAAAAAGTAATTATTCGTTCGAATTATATAATCAAGTCCTTAACAACAAAAATCATCACAACAGATCAAAAAAATATGTTACATTTCACTATAACTCCATAGTAACATTGATCCATATTACCGATAGCAACGTCAAGCGACGACCGTGAATTTTCCAACGCCATTATAACAACAGAGGCTGACGCCCTTGTCAAGGTCTCCGTCGTCATAGTACGCCCGTCACGGCCGAGTCAACGAACCAACCGTCTCTGTGGTACCACGCCGTGCTCTAATACACTAATGGAATAACACCAGGCAACGACATGGTGTAGTGAATATGATGAAAGACGTGAGGTTAAGTGAAATAATTTAAAATCTTCATAAAAGGGATGGTGCTCAGCCAATATACAAGCAGCAGAAAAGCTATAAGCTATGAAATTCTTTTACAACTGTTGTACAACTGTTTTACAGACCCAAAAGGTCCCAGATTATCCAGACTTTGTAATTATAATCTACACATGTAGAAAAAAGTATAAATTATACAGTGACTGGAAAAGAGTCAGTACAATTACTCTTTGTAATTACTCCAAAACGCTTGAGAACTCTACTTCCAAAAAAAATATTTACAACGCCAAGAATTAATTTATTCGTGTAATAATAATCACAGCATAATTTTCCAGGTAAGTGTCTATAATAGTGTAATAATGGATTTTGGTTTAAAAATGCACCACATAGGAACAGATTAAAACATGAGTATGTTGTCCTAACTGTCTCGAAATATCAAACACTAGAGATCTTGGTGGGTGGGAGCTTTTAGTGCATTTCCTGTACCGCTCGTGAGCACTCTAACGTCTGAATGACCTCACTTACTCAGTGGACATAAATGACATCGGATGGTTTATTCACTTCACTACCTGCAACTCCGTAATAACCATAAATTCGAGTGATAAGCATGTCCTTTTGTGTCCGAAATGTTTATCGGTGTAAGGGCGCAACATTTATCCAGATAATACGAATCTATGGAATTTTAAAACTTTGTATAAATGGTTATTCTTTAGTAGAACTCAATAAATATTTTTAACTTAGATAAGTTACATTCAGAATGACTTATACAAAAGTCGAGTTTTAATAACGTCCTACTAATATTGTAAACGTGATAGTTTACGAGGCCAGACGGATGTTAGTTACACTTTCACGCAAAAACCACTGAATGGATTTTGATGGAACTTAACAGTAAAATAGCTTATACATCAGAATAATGTATAGGTTATAATTTATAAAGATACTGGCTTACACTCGCGGCTTCATCCGTGTGGACTACACAGTTTTATCAGGATCGCTATAACTTTTTGCATAGATATAGTTTACGAGCTGGAGATTGATATAAATTACTTCTTTTTCCGGCGAAAGCTACCATAACAATAAAATATATATGTACTATTACACATATATATATGTACTATTACACATATATATTTATGATATGTCGTTTATAAGGAGCCTAGAGTTATATTATGAAATTCAGCGATAAATCAATAAAGAATTTACAATGTTTAGTTTAATTTAATATGTTACTAAATTAATATATTTTTTCATTGACTTTTTCAGACAGTAGTTCCGCATCTAATACTGAAATACATACTGAATACGTAATTGTTTTCAACGAAAATCATAACAACAACGACGTCATGACGAAAATATTACAAATATACAACAAAAACAATTCTTTTATAAAATAAACATAAATAGCTACGGAATCTATATTAACTAAAACACGTATGACACGTTTTTCACCATTTTTTTTCTATACATACACATTAAAATAATCAGATCCAAAAAATCACGTTCGGAACGCAAAAAACTTCCCAGCATAGTAATAAAAAGAATAAAAAAAATACATTTACCCAACGGATTTTCCCCGACCGCCCGCGGTACAACAAACCGTGCACGGCCGTTAACGATATAACGATTTCAACGAATTAACGACAAATGATAATCGGCGAGCGAGCGTACAATCAGCAATGCCGTCCCCCAACGGAAATGAATTCTCGCATGGGCTGGCGTGACGATGGACAGGTAACCACATATTTTGAGGATGGATGTGGCATGTCTCTTTAAAGGTTGTTTTATAAAAATGATTAGCTATATTAGTTCTGCTCACACTATAGGACGACGACTCCAGCGGCTTCTATGTCGTTGCGGGGAGCTAGCTAGCTATTATCGGTAAATTTGCGTGTTTTAAATTAGCAGATCGCTTTTCAAATAGCGCTGATGGCCCGATAATAAAGCTCCCGCAACGATGTAGGAGCCACCAGCTTGAAGTTGTTAGATTGCATACAATAATATTATAAAGAGGTAAATTAAGTTCGGATGCAGGAGGTGATCCCCGAAACTATTTATGTGATTTCAAAAACTTTTTCATTAATATTTGGAATGGGCCTTCAGGATGGACATAGAATATATATTCTTTTATTAATTTCAATTTTGTTTTAGTATATATACAAACATGTACTCCATTCGGACGGAGCTGCAGGCGGTCGCTAGTAGTAGTATATATTGTTGTTTAAACCTTATAGAGCTTTTCTAAGCTACCTCACGCCGTCTTTGGCCACCTGCTTCCAGTGTGTTCCCGCCATATCAGTCCGTCGTCGGACACCTAACACTTCGTTTGCCAATGCGTGGTCTCAATTCGAGAATCTTTCTACTTCACTGATCTAGTGAGTGAAGTCAGTACAGTGATTTTCGTTCTTTTATTTTTCAGCGATTTTCATGTTGAAGATTCTATGAAGCGAAGTTTTCCAATGTAGCTTTTTCCAAAGTTCACTATGTGATATTCTTTGCAAACAAAGTTTACAATCAAAGGCCACGTTTACCTTGGTTGAAAACATACGTTTCCAAGCATTCGCTTCACTTTACTTCATCAGCCCATTTTTACCCCACTGCAGGGGTTTAGACCTCCCCCAGGATGAGGAGGGGGACTTCGAGCTTAAATCCATCACGCTGCTCCACTGCGGGTAGGGGATTGTAACGACCGCCATCTATTGACAGCGTCAGCAAAATTCATTGGTGCACGCCCGGATTCGAACCAAGGCCCTATGGCCTTATAAATTTGATACAGGTTCGAAGCGCTTTGGGCTATCACGACACTTCCAAGCATTGAGCCGTTAGAATTAGCTCGGTCGAATTTCGTTTACATATTTATGTATTCCTTCGGGAATCTGGTCGATATTTTGGAACCTCGACTGCTTATATAACAACGGAAAATGCGAATTCGGTATTTTACTGGAAATGTGAAACATACAAACAAACAAAAACACGAACGCAACCTTTATGATGAGGCTTTATTGTTGTATGCCTGTGACTTCTAAACCGTTGATCGTGGAAAGTTGAAAGACATTTTAATTTAGTAGTGTTTTTCACAGATAATGTTTCTCAACAAGCAATAATTAATTTGAAATTCTTTCATCAAATCATGTCAAAGAGTGTCATAGATTGTTAAGTATTTAATTTTTTATTATTAAAGCTTTTATAAAATTTATGGTACTGGCACTCTATTTCTCTATTCTATTTGTCTGTGTATGCCAAGTTAAAAGGCGTATGAAGCAATACAATAGTTTACAATGTTAGTACAGTTACAACTACGTAATCTTCTGGACTCGTTACAGCGATATATGGTCGATGACTCCGACTCGCACTTACTTCTCTTTTTTTTTATGAAAAAGCTTTTTCCATTTTTAATGGAAAATTCATCTCAAATGAAACCAATAATCATCGATTAATAAATTCTCAAACAGACGAACAGACTTGATGATATGACACTGAAACGCCTTCCTGCCTCGATGGACAGGAGAAATGTAAACGGAAATTGACGCGTATTGATAAATGATCAATGTATACTTTGATAAGCGATTTGTTCGTAATGTTTGTAGGATATCGATTGCCAGGCCAGGCCAGTCTTTGATTGCCGTACATATGTGTTTAGACTACACGAAACTTAAGCGGCTATTCAGACATGTCAAATTACTTAATTAATTAATGAAATAAGCAACTGAATAAAAACGGTGAAACCTTTTTTTCAAGTTATATTCAAGGACACCTTCCTCGCATCAAGTCGGTATATTTTTTCCAGCAACTTCCGTAGACGAGAGGAAGAGTTTTATTTAACCTTCATGTACATGGATTTCTTGTAACGCTAATACTGACAACGTGAGACCTGAGAGGCTGCGTATATTGTGGAGTGTTTTTTTTTTCAAAGTAATGATTTATATATCTGTCTTTACATTATGATGGAAATAAACTTAATTTTAAGTTTTATCCAAAATCTCATTTGGATAAAATGAAGTAAAAATGAAAATCAACTTAATTTTTTTTTATTTATAAGACTACAATAGTATTTGCCTTGAATTTCGGAAAATCTGATTATTAGATATAAACATCAAAACACAAAAAATACACTTCTCAAAATCATAAAAAAAAATGTATTTCTCCTTTAAATTCTAAGCACTGTTAGGACACTTGTTTCGCGCACTGTAAACAACCAAATGCGCGCGCGGCGACGCTACTTCCTACTCCGACGTCAACGTGGGCAGTGGGCACTGTCCTTAAGTGTCCTTGCAGCTACTTAAAAGCTGTGCTCGGTATTATAGTAAAGGGGTAAACTAGCGAGTCAAGTGCCGCCCGGAACCTCTCAGACCGCACATGGCTAATGAAAGGTTAAAAATACAATTTCTCTATACATGTGATATCACTAACAATAAATAAATTATGAACAAAGCATTCACTTATAGTCTTCGACAGTAGACATACGAGAGTGAAACCATGTTCAAAAGTCTATACTTCTGCATTAGTAACCGTTTCAAGGTTTTACTTGGACACCATTCCGACCTTCAGGCCAACAAATAAACATTTTAGTGTCTGAATGGTACTGACCTCTCTAATTTTTTAGGTCTTCGAGTGCGTTCGATGAATTTTTAACATAACACAGTTGAAGCCGAAATAGGGAGCGTTCTGAAAGAGGGTCTAGAAGATACGAGTATTAAACAAGGATGTTTAAAAAAAACCTTGTGGTGGCTTCGCAATACCTGTTTCATCAGTCCTGCTTGTACTGTTCTTGACATGACAAAGGAAAAGGTTTATGGGGTTAAATTATTTTTTGTAAATAAAAATAAATACAAGCTTTATTGTAGTTATTCAAATGGCAATGCCCATCGCGTCATATAGAACTGACGCTAAGCTTTTAGTAGATGTCTTTGACACTATGTGTCTTTGAAAAGATCGCTCTTATAATAATTGTAAGTAAAATATGATATTTTCGAGAAAACCGAATTTTTGAGAGATCACGTATTAAAACTTATGTATGTGGGCACTATCTTTATGTTACAAAGTTAAAATCGAATGTTATGTATATAATAATATATAATGTAAATATATAATAAGTATTTTTCCGAAATAATACGTGTTTGAAATATTTAATTGTTTTTTAATAATTAAAACGGTTCTAGTGATAGCGCCATCTGTTGTGAAGTATAGTTACTAATTCTATTTCAATTTATCTCGCTCCATTATAATTTCACTACCTTTTTTCAGAGTTTATCTAACCTTGCTGCACAGAATATCACAAAATCGAAATTAAAGGCATTTTCACGTAACTTTATTTTTGATATTGATTTACTTGACGGGCGGTTTGTTTAAACAAATAACCAATAATGTGGGTCAATACTGGACTTTGTTCTTTGCGCAATAAAACAAAGCAAGAAGGCTGTTAAACGAATTCGTTGTACTAAAAACGTCTATCGTAAACTGGAGTTCCGTTCCAGCAATCGTCTCGATCGGACGCGTTTTACGTTTCACGGAGCTACAAACAGCTCGGCGAAAGAATTTCTGCTCCCCACACAGAGTAGAGTGCAAAGTGGCAGCAGCGCGCGCGCAACCACTTGACATACCAGGCCGGGTCGGGCGTAAGCTCGACCCCGTCTCTGTAAAAAATGTCCCAACAAGACTATAAATCACTTACCCTTAAATCGTTAAACAGTATTGAGGGAGTGAAGTGCTGCGGCGAAAGCTTAAACTGTGACAATCTAAAATGGACCGGTAACCAAACAGAACTAAAAAAGACACAATGTGTAAAGTGTAAACGTGTGAACGTTATTAAAATATTCATATGTGTAGTAATAGAAATAAATGACAATAATAAACCTAATTACAATAGTGAATTTATAGTATACTGGACACTAGAAACTAAGTGTGGTAGCACCCGTGAACACTGCAAAAAATGTGGGAAAACAATTTTTTCACAGGTGATAAGACAATTTGACTTTGTTTCAAGTGAAACAGTGAAATGCACAGGCAAGCTGTGCAACGAAATGAACTTTATTGAAAGTCGTGGTCCCACGGAGGACTCGCCATCAATTTCGCCTACTTCCACCAGGCGAGAGATACAAAAAGAAAAAAGGAGACAACGCGCTATTGCTGCGAAAGCCGACAAAGCAAAAAGCGCGGAAATCAGAAAACGTTTCGAGGAGGAAAGAAAAAATAGTACTATAGGTGTACATAATAGATATGAACAACTAGCTTTAGACGAAGAAAACCAAACTGAAATTGAGTCTGACTTTACTCAAGATGAAGAGGGTTATAATACAGAAACTGCCAGCATGAGCAGTAAAAAAAGGAAAATTATATCAAACGACATAAAAAATGGAGCTAAAAAGCGCATCATGGAGCAAAAACAAACTTCATATATCAAGATGCACGAAAATCAAATGATAATTAATCAACACGTGCCAGCAGTAATCAAGTCAAATTCTAACAGTAAAGAGGAGGAAGTAAAGGCATTCCCATCCCTCCCTAGCACACAGAAGTTACATGGAGTAACCATTAATCAATATCAAGCACGCAAAGGCCCCGACCAGTTTACCAATGCAACACCAATACAAATAACAAATAAAAATGACACCAAAGATGCAGGCAAGAAAATTCCCATTGTAACAATCAAATGCAGTAGGTGGAATACCAATGGAGCAGAACCAGCGAGGCTGGCCAAGAGTTTTGACTGTACGTTCTCGCGTAACACTGATAGCGAGAAATACTTTTTTCGCCCAAACTCTATTGAAAGCAGAAATAAGTTGTTGGAAGCTCTTAAAAAAGATTCAGAAATTGAATACTTCACTTACGCAGTAAAAGAGGAAAGAAAACCCTCAAGAAAAGTGATAGCGCGCGGCGCCAAACCCTTTGACTACTCTGAAAAAGAACTGATAGAAGACATTCAAGCCAACTGGGGTATCACACCTGAAAGGGTAGTACCTCTGAGAGGCAAAGTCATTCTCCTGATATTTCCAGGAGAAATAGACATAAAATCGATAATACAGATGAACATTCTTGTTAATCAAAGAATTAAAATCGAGAAATACAAAATAAAAAATACTGCAGTAACACAATGCAAGAATTGCCTCACATTCGGTCATGTTCAAGCACATTGCGGGATGAAAAAAGCCGAAGAGAAAATAGAAATGATCTCAGATAACGGAGATACTCATGAAGTATGCACAGCTTGTAAAGAACCAAATCATACCGCGAGGCAAGCAAAATGTCCAGTATTCAAAGCTGAAATTAAGCGCAATAAAGAACGAAGAGAAAACTTTCAAAGAAACAATAAGAACAAAACAATAATTCAGTCATCAACAAGTCAAAACAAATCAACAAAAACAATAACACAATGGCCAGTAACCGCCACACCAGGAATATCATATGCACAAGCTACGAAAAACACGCCCACATCAACCGTGGAAGTATTAGCAGATGATACATCCGCTTTACAAGGCCTAATGGCCTTCGCCAAGCTTATCACCCCAGATATGGTGAGCAAGATCACTAAACTTCTCAATTTACTTACGTAATGGCTAAAGAAATCCGAAGAGTCAGAAAACTTCGAATGATCCATAGTAATATAAATGGTATCAAAGGGAAGTTTGGAGAGCTTAAAAATCTAGTAGCAAAACATTCCCCTGATATCGTCATAGTTAACGAGTGCTACCTAGATCTTAATACCCACAAATACAATATTCAAGGCTACAACAAACTATTCGACATAATAGAACCACATCTGGGGACAGCCACCTATATCAAAAACAACCTCAGATGGGCTAGACTTGAGTTACTACCAGATACACAAGGCGAAAAATTGATCGAAGGTTCAACCATCAAGATTCACACTGCCACGGGATGGGTGATAATTAATACTGTATATTTCCGAGCCAAGCAACGAGCCGCACACGCACGACAAATGGCCGAAATCTTAGAACAGGAGGACAGTATAACGATAGGTGACCTAAACATTAGGTCGACCCTATTGAATCACAGTAGAAACGATGCCACCGGGAATGAATTAAACAGATTGGTACACGATGGCTCCGTCACAATACACAGTACTGGAAAGCCCTCCAGACCTTACAGTAACAGTAACTCCATATTAGATCTTGCTGTTCTCACAGGACAGCTCAGATATAGACACACAGAAAGTAAACAACTCGAAGACATAGGATCGGACCACATTCCTTGGCAATTCACCATAGATCTAAATTTTGAGACGGTAATAACAAAAAAAAGAAACGTCAATGACCTCCTGAGTAACACAGAAAAAGTAGCGATCTATCAACAACTGATTCAAGACTCTCTTCGAGCAAACCCAGATATCAAGCACAAGTACAAGTCCCCAGTAGAGTGTGAAAAAGCTATAGAAGCCCTCGAGATCGCCATTACAGAGGCCCTAAATACAGTGATACCAGAAAAAGCTATACATCCAAGAGATCGCCTTCCCGGGGTACTAAGAGAGAAGCTAGAACTCAGAAGATTAAAAAAGAAACTGAGTTACAGAGATCCTACAAACTTTACGCTTAGAAGAGCCTACAACAGTGCTAAAGATGACTTTGCTAATTCTCTAAAAGAATGGCAAGAAAATGAGTGGAGAAAAATTTTAAACAACAAGGAAGATAATAGACGCAACATGTGGCGTATTCAAAAAAGTCTTAAGAAACCTTGTCACCAGCTCCCACAGATTGAAGGCTGTGACACGGAACTCAAAATCTTAGAAGCACTCACTCGCGCTTCCATTGTTCAGGAAGCTAATGTAGACGTAACCCTACAAGCTTCTATCGAAGGTGGTCCCGTTAACAACGACAATAAGGTCGACGCCATGTGCGTAAAAAAAGCAATTTTTTCGTTTAAAAATAGAAAAGCTCCAGGCCCAGATGGCATCCAAGGCTACGCTCTTAAAACAGCAGGTTTATTTTTATGGGCAAGGCTAGCGGAAATCATTAATTACGTACTCTCAACTGGCTACTATCCTAACCGGTGGAAACTCGGGGAATGTATTTTTTTGCACAAACCAGGTAAAGATAATAGGCTAGCAACCTCTTACAGACCCATCACGTTACTTGATACGATGGGCAAAGTTTGTGAAAGAATCATGTATGAAATAATACTGAGAGAAACGAGAAAACTCATTCCCGAGTTTCAACATGGCTTCATCCGAGGCAAAGGCACAGGCACACAATTGCTAAGAACTGCGACCAAGATAGCCAAAGAACTGGAGGAAGGCAATTCTGTTGCAATGATAAGCACCGACCTCAGTAAAGCCTTCGATTCTATCAATCACAAGGCCTTGATATTCAAACTAGAAGAAGCCAAAGTTAACAGATACATAATAAGAATGCTGCAAAACTACCTATCCGATCGTAGAGTTAGAGGTAAAATAAGAACGACAACAGGCAAAGAAATATTTGTACCTCACGGCGTCCCACAAGGTTCGATACTCGGGCCTCTAATATTTAATTTATACATGTCCGACATAGGAGCAGGCAACAAGATCGGAGAAGATAGAATCGAAGGCTTATACAAATCACAATACGCCGATGACCTATGCATTCTTAACTCGGCCAAAAAGCCGGACACAGCCACTTCCAGAACAGAATGGGCAGCCAAAAAGATAATGAAGTATTACGAAAAATGGGGCCTTAAGTGCAATGTCGAAAAAACAGAGTGTATCATGTTCACGATGAAAAGACCACGCACTTTAGCTAACTCCAGGGGCTACAAGCCATATATTAAAATCAAACAAAATGAACTACAATATAAAAACTCCGTTAAGTATCTCGGGGTTCACCTAGATAAGAGACTCTCGCTCAACGAGCATGTAAAATATATTATTGCAAAGGCAAAGAGAGTAAAAGGACTCCTAAACCCCATTATAGGCTGGCGCTCCAAGGCCAGCGTGGATATTAAAGAACTCGTCATAAAAACATGTCTCGTACCCATCGTCGATTATGGAATAATTCAACTGTTGCCGAGGGTGAGCAAAACCAATCTTAACCGATTAGAAGCTGTGTTGAGAACAGCGTACAGAGTCGCTGGCAATTTCCCACGCAGCCTTAACAACAACAGTATCTGGGAGATGCTCAACGAGGACCCGTGGCACGTGCGTATCGCGGATCTGCATGTAGACATGCTGAACAAGGCAAGAGCGAACCAAATTGAAGGCCTCATCGATACTGGCGACAGGTACACTCGCCACAATCAATACAACCCGATGCTCCCTGCGCGGAGGATCGGGCCTGAACCTATACCCTATATTCCACGCCCCGAGAGGAAAAAACCGCTCGACAAGAGAATTTTTCCTCCGAGGGGCACATTCCTATGACCGGCATAGACATCAAAATTAACATTTAACACACCGTAGTATTCATTGAGTACATCACACACCTGTGGACCGAAAAATAAAGGACGCAGAGAGTTAAGTTTATGAATACAGTTCCGCTAGGACATAATATTCATAGGTACATACCTTTACTAAGAGGTACAAAATGTAAAAAAAAAAAAAAAACGACATATAATAAAGATTTTTCATTTTCATTTTCATTTTCATATCGTAAACTCTAAAGAGAAATTACACGCACGAGTGTACTCTCATAAGAATGCTAATAATACTATGGTAATATGTGACATGTGATATATCAGATATGTGACGTGATATATCAGTAAGCATCTGGCAATGATGATGAAATCATTTATTAAAACATCATGAATATGTAACGAAATTCGTGATAATTACAGTTGAATTCGTCAAGTCTTAATGGATTTTGGTGCAAGCGGTTCTCCACGTTCTAAAGGGTAATGTAGTGATGAAATAATCTAAATTAGAGGTATCGCTTCATCTCGCGTCACTTACGTATATAAGTTCAGTAATTTGATGAAATATATACTTCTGTAGCACCTACTCGAACAGACTCGTAAGTAAATACATTTTGAATTAAAGCTCAAGTTGAGTTGTAAATATTTTAATATTTTATTTATATTTAACTTCGTTTTTCAACTTACAAGTGTAGGTACTTAAAACTTTTTTTCTAATACTTTAATTAAATTATCTCATTTTTCTATACCTACATTAGTCCATCAATCTCTTTTGTATGTATGTATACGTTCACGCTTTTCTTATAAGGGATGGGCAAAGACTACAAATCTATACTTGGCACCGGGATTTCTTGCACTCGATGCCAAGTGCATTTGTAATACCAAACGGACCTCTATAGTTCACTTTTCACTCAATGCGCTGAGAGTCTCTCAGCACTGCATATGTATAATTAGATCAAATCAACAGTCAAAGTAAACGGCGATGTGTTTTTTACGAAATAACGTTTCAGTGAACGAATGTAAAGATGTAGGAAAATCGATTCGAGCTTAACAACATAAGCTCAAACTTAGCTGAAACAGCTACGGACATTAATTACGCGTAACGGTGCGAAAGGCGAGCAGTTAACTTGCTGAACTCATTATAAATTTATAAGGTACACATAGAACATGTTGCGTGAGCCAGCGCAGCAGCGGTGCGAACTTTCACGAGGTAATACTTGAAGTCTAAGTAATTTATTATGCATTTCTTAATTCGGTTAAGTTCAGCCACAAAACCCATCTCGATGTAAGCCAGTTTCGTCAAGTAATTAAAAAGTATGTTATTAACGCGTCTAATGGCTATATATCTGTTTGTATAATAAGTTTTATTTATGATGGAAAAGATATTAAAATATGCGTCTACGCTCAGTTTACGCTTTGAATTTAAAGGTATTCAAAGCTTTACTTTCGATATTAGAGTCATGAAAAAAATAATGTAATGTGTTTAGTATACATCCCGGAGAAACGACGTTATAAACGCTTAAAATAGGAGTAAAATAATTTAAATATCGATAAAAACTTCTACATAATATCATTTCGTGTAAAAATAACAAAAACCATAATATGCGCAACAATTCGGTGTCGTGATAGCCCGAACGCAGCGAACCTGTTTTAAATCTATAAAGCCAAGTTGCCGTATTTCGAATCCGGGTGTGTACCAATGAGTTTTTTCTGGCTTAAGTACATTAACTATCACTGTTTCCGTGCCTCGGAGAGCACGTTAAGCAGTCGGTTGTTGTCAATAGATGACGGTCGTTACAATCCGCCAACCCGCATTGGAGCAGCGTGGTGTATTTAAGCTTCAAGCCCCCTCATCTAGAGGGGAAGCTTAAGCCCCTGCAGTGAGGTACAAAAAAGAGCTGATGGAATGGAATGGAATGAGCAAAGAAAATGTCTAGCAACCAATATTTTATAATTAAACAATATTTATAACAAAAAACACTATTTTAAAAGCGACAAATATTTCACAATGTTAGTGGTCTCTTTGATTACTTTGGAGTTTGAGTACAGCCGCGTAGAGTCTCTCTCAAATTACTGTTTATCAAATGTATCCAGAACCCAAGAAGTTAAAACCAAATAAAAAACGTACCCATAAATAATTTAAAAAATATTTAAACAATAATATAAATAAAAAATGAACATTTGACAAATAAAATAATGGAAAGTGAAGCTTATCGGCCGTGCCGCGCTCGCTTGCACTCAGGGTGGACCAGGTAAAGGGAAAACGGGGTGCACGATCATGCCTAGATGCCCGATGGCGAGAACTTACATTTTTTTAAAGTAATTTCACTTTTGATTGTTGGTTCTATATGAGGGACCGAAATATTTCAGTAATCCGATGACTTATATAGAGATATATTTTTCATTACATATATCAATTGTTACATCGTCATCAATCCTCGCCTTTATCCCATTATCATATGGGGTCGGCCCTCCTTATCTTATTGCGCCAAACCTCTCTATCCGCCACCATCTCAGGGCTTACACCCGTCGTCTTCATGTCCCTTTTTACAGTGCTGGTCCAAGTTGTGAGAAGGCGCCCTCGTCCTCTTTTTCCTAAAAACGGTCTTAGTCATATTGTCCTCTTTTCTGCGCATTACGTGGCCATACCAGCGCAGACGACCCTCACGTAACTTTTCCTGAATTGGTGCTACCCTGAATGTCATACATATATCAATTGTTACGTTTGTGAAAAATCTGATTTTCACTCTTTAGTATGTTTGGAAATAACTCAATTTGATAAAGTTAAATAGTATTAAGTTGGTTAAAGAACTAAAGAGATATATGATATTATTTTGAATATTTGTATCTAATTTGATTGTTGGGAAATTTGACATAAAAAAGTATATTTTGGAGGGACCTTGTCTTATATAAATTTTCTTGATAATCCAAGGAGTGTTGTTTTTATCATAATTTTGAAAGTCCTTTTGACAAATTACAAAGTTGCAACTAACCGTTTCAGAGTTATAGGATTGTAACTAGCAACAAACTATCACTATGAAGTGACTGACCGTTTAGCCGAGTGGTCAGATACCTTAACTGCAGAACCAAGGATTGTAGGTTCGATTCCCGCCCAAGACAAATATTTGTGTGCATGAACAGCCGAAGTAATAGTGGGCCGGCCGCATATGTCGCAGAACCGACACAATAAACTATTTTTTTTTCTTCATTCGTGAACATCTCTATTCGTTCCATCTGGGTGTAAAAAGTTTATATACATACTATATATATATGTATATTATAAAATGGTGTATTTAAATATGTATACCAGTTGTCTATTAGTACCCCATAATACAAGAATAATACTTGCTTACTTTGGGACTAGATGGCACTGTGTGAAATGTCCCAGATATTATTATTATAAAGGTACCGGGTTTTAGTCGTTGAGGTACGGGACCTTAAAAGTCATAACAATATAATTTTCTTGAATATTGTAAAAGCTTACTCTAGTAGCTTAAAAGCTTAATAATTCTGGCGTCGATTGACCGCGTCGGGTCGCCACAAAACTGTCTCGTAGCTGCAATATTTTCATTGAAATTCACTCTAGCAAAATATTTTATCTACAACGCAACGTGAAAATCATAAAGATAGTATTGAACTGCACTAGGGTGCTATTCTAAACTACACGATGAAAGTTTTAATTCTAATGAAATGCGTAACAAGTCTGTCGAAAAAAGTAGGTATTATAATGTTTGTTTGTAAACCAATCCTGTTTCACCAACACATTTCTTTCAGATTCATGATTTATTTTTGTGTGTATAGGTCGACTGCGTTTGAAATTTTGCCATGAAAGTTTTTATTCAATACCTATTTTAACTCTTATATTATACGGAAAACATCTAAACTTTTTTACCAAGAAATTGAGCAATTCTAAACCTAGTTCAAACAAACGTGCCTTTGTAGTCCAAAACTGTGTTTTTCAATTTACCTTTTGGCTACGAACTAGAATCTAAATACTTTCGGTACACAAAACGCTTTGTGCGTTTGACACAAACCTGTACGGGATATCCGACTACCGTAGAAAAATATTACTATCTCTATTTAATTATATTAATATGATTTTGGTGTTTGATAAAATTAAAAGAGGTTTATTAATCAATAGCAAAATCATTACAATACAAAGATTATTCCATTTCTTATTCAGACTATAGAATATTTTTATTGACCAATTTCGTAAGCGTGGCGTTTGTAATAGTTGTAAGCATTTTAAATTAAAAAAAAAAAAGAAATAAATAAAATAAACAGGGAGGAGTTTTTTGCCGGTTCTTCTCCTTCTAGTATTTGAACCGGTACTTAATCAATTCATTTTGACTTTGAATAAGTGTGTCTAAACGTATTATATTGAATAAAAACTTTTTGAATTTTGAAATTTTTTGAATTTCTGTAGGTATATATTTAACATACTGAACGCAGTCTTATCTATTCGAAAATTAAATTTTAATTTTAAAGCGACTTTAATACTTTTCACATTACTATGCGACTTATGTTTGCTATATTTATTTATATTTATGTTCCATGTGGACTGCATGTTTCAATTCTAAAACTTTTTGAATCTATAGATGTCTAAAAGCTATCTCAACATAAAACACGCCCCTTTATCTTTATCTTCCACTGCTGTAAAAAGTAGCCCATGTTCTTCCTCAGGATTCAAGCAATCTCTACATCAAATTTCATGAAAATCTGTTTAGACGTTTAGCCGTAAAATGGTAACAGACAGAGAGACAATGGCATATAAAAATTCTATAATATTCAAGAATATTTAAAAATCCTTATTAAAATCTGTTAATATGTATAAATAAATAAACATACGTACATACAAAGAATATTATATATTATAGATACGTCATATATTTACAAATAGATAACAAAGGAGTAAATATATGCAATTCACGGGCTCACGCTGCGCGGAGTCTTCACATATCGGATTATTTGGGTGACTGGGTGCACGTTGGGAGATTACCTACGATGTGGCCTGTTACTTACATAAAACTCAAGTTCCAGTAATCTTATATACGGTTTATGTGTTAGATTATTTGAAAAAAAAAATGTTTTAAAGGGAAGTTTCATAATGAGCAGTTCTTATAAACTTCTTCCACTAAATAGTTTCTTCTTAATTTTTTACAAAACACAAAACGTCCCCGCGCGCTAGTTTTCGCCCCGTGAAATTACGTTTGACAGTCTCGACATTATGAAGTGACATTTCTGACTATTAAAACTTAACGCCGCTGTCAAATTTATTTACACTATGGTTCTTACCAATTCACGTGACTATGCATGTTGTATTCTCAATTATTCTGCATTTTAACTAAATATGTATCTGTGAACTTGCCGTGTTTAATCGGGTATATTAAGAGAAATTATGATTCTGTTACAAAACTTCCTAGTATGACATAAAAGTTTGTATGCTTGGATGTTTTGCAGTCAATCACGCAGCAAAGAAGCAACAGGTCGACGTGATTTTTTCACAAATATAGATTATGAACAGGAGAGTGACATAGGCTAATTTTATCCCGAAAAAGACACGGTTCCTGTATTACAAGACAAATTTCAGCTTGGAAAAGTCCAAAGTACCCGTGGGATAGCTATTCTTCCGGCTAAAATGGCTAAACAAATTTTGACAAAATTTCGCATAGAAAATTCATAGGTTAAGTGTCAGAAAGTCTCACATAATGTCTTGGTCCCGGTACAACTGTATAGGCCATGCGAGTGAAGCCGCGGGCGGAAAGCTAATTGTTTATATTTATGTATAGGAAGGATTATTGAATAATTAATATTTCCATTCCATTACATCAGAGCCCATTATACCCACTGCAGGGGCTTAGGCCTCCCTACAGGGTGAGAGGGCTTGGAGTTTAAATCCACCATACTGTTTCAGTGCGGGTTGGTGGATTGTAACGCCCGCCATCTATTGACAGCAAGCAGGACCGACTGCTTACGTGCTCTCCGAGGCACGGAGTCGGTGCTAGTTATGTAGAGTACTCAAGTCACCAAAACTCATTGGTACACGCCCGGATTCGAACCACGACCTCACGGCCTTATAAATTTGAAACAGTTTCGCTGTGCTTGTACCATTACATAATGTAATACCATTAGTTAATGAACTTTTGAACCAGTGAACAAAATCTGGCAAATATTTTAAACTTATTTTTGAAAACCGATTACGAAAATCGGATCAGTGATTTCTAAGTGATAAACAGCCGAGTTCAAAATCAATCAACACCTTTTACGTTTAGAAAATCACCAAAATACTGTAACCCTGTACTATTTATTCATTAAAAAGGCCTCAACAAAGGCACGCAGTTGACATTCGACGACACGGCATTGCTAATACGCAAAAAGACAAATTAACGACGCCCACTTACCGATTTCCACAACATTCTATACATACTGTTATGTTATCTTGTGCAAGCCCACGCATTCCGAAATTCAGGTATGTTTTAGAATCTAGCGTTGTACAAAGTCGCTTGATTTACCTGTAATAAGAAAAGACGTGAGTGAATAAAACACGTGGGATAAATTTTCCAATGGAAATACGCAATAGCTACGGCCGAGTCAAATTTTTTTACCATAATCTGGGTAAAAAGAAATATAGAGAGTTAATAAAAACAAAACACTAAGTCATGGTCGCAGTAATCGTCTAAAAACTTTTGACATAAATTTAAAACGTGAACACGAGAAAACTGGATTTTCGCAAAATTTCACCACCGACAGGCAGTTGACAGTCAGCCGTTTGCGGCGCGCGACATTTTCCCCGTTTGGAAGTTAAATAAGTTCCCAATCAATATATTATGTCATATTGTCATAGTCTCGTGTTCCGGTAATTTTAATGCATTGTTGCTTGTCATCCGCATTTTTATTTTCTGAACTGGACCGCTCATTCCCTAGGATCCACCGACAAGGCTCCACCGGTGGATCCATGGATCCCCTTCAATCCACCAGTTTAGGGCAAAAAAGTGGATCTAAATTAATCAGATATTTCTTATTGCACCTCGATCTACCGCTAAAAGGTAGGTATTGCCAAACACAGAGATATGATCTCGACGAATAAAAAAAAACAATGATTGTCTCAAAAACAAATTAATATCTGTAAATAAACAAGTGACAAAAGTTGTTTCACAACTACGTTCGTAGGGCCAGGAAGCTCGGGATCTTGAAAGTATGAAAATTACAGTAAAATCTTTCTGGGGATCCATAAAAAAAAAAAAAAATATCCATAGAGCCACCGGTGGATTAAATAGAAAAAAATTATGCATAAATCCACTGGTGGAGCCTCCTCGGTGGATCCTAGTGGAATAAGAGAACTGGAGGACATCGGTATTGGAACCTGGTTGAAGTTACTTAAAATGCTACTTAACAAGTTAAAATCTTAAGAAAGCATTGTGTATTTCAGTGAATATCATATCACTTTTCATTATTTGAAAAACATACTAGATTTTTGTAAAGCGTTACTTGGTTACGATTTAATAAATAAATACCATTAGACTTGCCGATTGGCCGAGCGGTTAGAGACCCTAACTACAGAACCAAAGGTAGCGAATTCAATTCCTGCCTGGGACAAATATTTGTATGCTGAACATGTTTATTTGTTCCGTGTTTGGGTGTATAATATATATATACATACGTATAAATTATAAAAAAAATATTTAAAAATATATATTAGTTGTCCAGTACCAATAATACAAGCTTCGTTTAATTTGGGACTAAATGGCGCTATGTGGGATGTCCCAGGTATTATCATTATCATATTCAGTTTGAGCATCCTAAATCATAATTATTACTGCAGTTATATACTACGTATAACGAGAAGGTAGATGACCGTGTTCATAAGTGGTGTGAAGTCTCTACACATGGAAGTTAGGACACTGAAGTCTGCAACTTGTCGAATTAGGCCAACAACTTGTGTTTAGAA
This sequence comes from Luffia ferchaultella, assembly GCA_949709985.1. Classification (NCBI taxonomy): domain Eukaryota; kingdom Metazoa; phylum Arthropoda; class Insecta; order Lepidoptera; family Psychidae; genus Luffia; species Luffia ferchaultella. The sequence goes on from OX453259.1 coordinate 4,664,073, forward strand.
GTACGTTGCAATTTTGGTAAACTCGTACGATCTTTTGTTTCAGAATATTCAGATATTTAAAGAAATTTCACTAATTAGCTAATAGGTTCTTGTCTGACTGACTAATTTGCCAGATGGTTAGAAATCCTAACTGCAGTATCAGAAGTCGCGGGTTCATTCCCGGCCTAGACAAATATTTGTGTGCATAAGCATGTCTATTAGTTTCGGGTCTGTAAGTAAAATATCTATATATGTATATACAATAAAAAATAGTTAAGTATGTATATCGGTTGTGTAGTACCCATAATATAAGCATAAAACTTATTTACTTTGTGATTAAAAGGCGCTGTGTGGGACGTCCCAGTTATTTATTTATTTATTGTTGTTTATTTGATTGCATTTCGTGGTTAATTCTGAATGCGATCTGTTCGTAACAGCCGTGCGTATATTTAATGGCTGCCATTTTCACTACAACTTTTTTTTGCGATTGTCTTTACATGTCCTTGTTTATACGTAAAATGTCATTTACGGTTCATCGTAGTAGTTTTTCATTTGAAGTTATATCTCGGCAATTTGACTTTGATCATATACAAATGGAGATTAGACGTCAAAAAACGTAGATAAAAATATCACGTAAACGTACGGTTATAATTCACGCACACAGAAACGATCAGTACGCGGTTCGTATGGCGTAGCAGAATCATGTTGTCAGTTCAGTTATACACACAAACATATTCACACACAAGCACATGCACACAATACTTTCCGTAGTCATTGTACCGCATGGCTAAATAATTAAATCTGTTTGATTAGAATCGAGGTATTTCAATATTTTTTTATTTAACGCATATAGAACCTCTGCGCTAAATTTCATCAATATACGTTGAGTTCTGAAACCGTAAAATATTAATAAAAGTAGTTGTACCCGTGACACACCGTCCGGCAACACAGTGACACCCGTAACCCGGCGCTTCAGCGCGGCGTACCTAGGTGTCAGGTGTTTCTAACTAAACTCAAAAATTTATATATTTTGATTCAGTAGGTCGATTTTTATGAAATAAACAGTAAATATTACTCAGAATGAAGTTTTATATTTTATAGTTATTAGATATTGAATCTAATGCGTGGTTTTAACGTGAAGCCCTAACAAACGAACAAACAAACCGACATATAGATTTAAATTTCAAAAATTGTTTTATTTTACGTTCTATTCTCGCGCCTCCGAGTAGTTTTTTGCAAAAATCGTTAATGTACAGACACGGAAAGCCTACGATTCTATTATTAGTATATTACATATATATATATATATAAACTAAAATAGAACAGAAGACCAAAACACTTCGGTCCTTTAATGAACACGTTCATTTCAATTTCTCAATACCGCTAACCGTACACACTCTGGTTAACCGCTATCCAATTAGTTAGACGTCAATGCATTTACCGAAGCGTGCGACACGATGCGTTCCTAGTGAAACACACGAACTGAATGACCCCAAAGTGAATTCGGATCATTGAAATTTGTAATTTCCAATCGAAAAACACCTATTCTATTAAATCAATTCCATTTCCGCCAATGGATTTCAGCATAGAAGTAGCGATAAGTAGCGAAACGTGCCCGCCCCATTCCCCACTAAAACCACGCACGCTCGACAGGGCGTCCGTTCATATCCGCGCTGGTAGTGTCGGTCGTCAGTCGGCAAATGCCCGTTGGTAAGTATTTCATCGCGAAAACGCCAAATCATGCAGTGAAAAGTTGTAAAAACACGCCCAAGAACGATGTCAAGTGGTGGAACGTTTCATGTTTAAATATGAAAAATTGTGTGGACACAAACGCGTCTCACCCCCCCCCCCTACACCCTGCCGCAGAATGAAACTCTTCGTCTCGTACAGTAAGTGTTTTATCGTAGAGGCGGCGGGGAGGTTTGCTGTTTCCATAGTATTTAGAAAAAATCTTTAATTTATTGACCGATGGCCGAGTGGTTAGAAATCCTAACTGCGCAGCCAAGGGTCGTGGGTTCGATTTCCGCCCGGGACAAATATTTGTGTGCATGAACATGTCTATTATTCCGCGTCTGGGGTGTAAAACATCTATATATGCATATAATATAAAGAATATTTAAGTATGTATATCAGTTTTCTGGTACCCATAATACAAGCTTCGCATAGTTTGGGACGAGATTGCGCTATATGGAATGTTCCAGGTACTGTTATTATTATTATCAAGTCCGCACGAAAAAGAAAAAAATTACTGAAAAGTTCTAAGAAAGTAGAATATTAATTTATATTAAAAAGTGATAAAGACAATAATTCATCATCATCAGCCCATTTTACCCCACTGCAGGGGCTTAGCCTCCCCCAGGGTGAAGAGGGGGTTTGGAGCTTAAATCCACCACGCTACTCCACTGCGGATTGGGGATTGTAACGACCGCCATCTATTGACAGCGTCCGGGACCGACTGCTTAACGTGCTCTTCGAGGCACGGAGTCAGTGATAGTTAATGTACTTAAGTCAGAAAAACTCATTAGTACACGCCCAGATTCGAACCATGGCCCTATGGCCTTATAAATTTTAAACAGGTTCGTTGCGCTCTGGGCTAACACGACCAGACAGTCTAACTAATCGACATTAACTATAAGACAATAATTAATGTCTATTAATTAGTCAACAAGATCATTTAAATCTTACTGAAGTTAATCGTAAACATTCCGGTCAACCCCCATCCAATTAGCGAACATCAATGCAATTACCGATGCAAGGTGACACGACGGGCGCCCACTGAGACCGACATCCACGGACCAAATTAAATTCGGATCATACGAAATTGCATAATCCATATTCGTGTAGTTGATATATGGGATATTCGGTTTTTAATTACCAAACGAAGCGTATTATATAACACAAAACTCTCGTCCTCTACACAAAACTACAAACACCATTCTTAGTAATAAATTAAAATAATTGATGTCCAAGTTTAACAGGTTGACGCTGTATTAGGGGTCGTCCTTTAATAACGTGATGTGTTTTTTTTAGCATTTTTTTGCCCCCACTTTCTGGTGATACGTGGTGAGGTTTATGACAAACCAAAAATCTCATGTATTTTTTAGTACAAAGTATCTTAAGAATTTTAGGTATATTATTTCGTAATTCAGGTAAATATAACTTAATTTAATCGAAACAGATATTCAGATTGCAGGTTGTTTTGGACTGGCATAAAAATAACAAAGGAAACGTGTAATCATCTGAAAAACGAATAATCGTACTGGTACATGATTCGAGCGCACTCCGCCTTTCGGTTATTTAGAAATCACTAGTTCAACGACAAAATAAATACACTTGATATCTCACTAAACCCCCCCTCCACCCTTATGTGTTGTTGACGCTATGGAATAGGTTTCGATCTTTTGTAGCGCCAATGAATAATCCTTAAAATTACTTAGCCTATATCAAACTTTATAAAAAATTATGTCATATTTGTATCTAGGCTTTTAAAATATGAACATTATTATTATTACTGTGCCGCATAATGTTACGTAAAATTACATCTCATTTGAAAACTGACGTACGGTGCTCAACGTTAGTAGAATCTTTTGAAAACATTATAAACACAAAACGCAGCTCTTATAGGCAACCATACGAAATTTGCATCTTTCACTATATTAATATTCACTATATATGTACGATTTGATTTTTGTTCGTTTGTAACGGATAAACTCAAAAACTACTTAACTGATTTCACAAATTCAATGAATTGTCGTTTTTAGAAAGCAACGGATCCGTATTATTCGTTTGTCTTCAAAGGGAGATATTTATTTTAATTTAGGGAAAGACAGGAAGTCACCTGAAACCGCAACTAAAAAAAGAAAGAAAGAGATTCAGTTTATTTACAAGCACTAAGCAGCAATCAATATTCATTAGGAGCCGAGAATCGGACGAGGCTGAGTCGGGACGCCCAAAAACCAATAAATGTTACCCTGATTCTTGGGAAACTGTCTTTTATCCCCTTAAGTAGATGAAAAGTAGCGAGCTCCAGAAATCCAATACCGAGACAAAATGAAGGCGTCACGGTGCAAACACGTTGCATTAGCGGAGCTACAGGCTTAGCGACGGGCGTTTACACGACATATTTAGAAAAGTTTTAAGTGTTTCGGATGAAATTTTAAATTCAAATGCTTCGAAGTCGCGCGACGCTTGAGAGTTTATAAAGTTTGAAGATCTTGAAGACAGAATGTTAGCGTTGAGTAAGCCACTGTAAGAACACTTTTCGCAGCTTAAAATAAATCAGTGATTTAACAAAGTTTGTTTGCTTATTATTATATATGCACAACCGTACGTCTTAATTTATCTGTTAATCTAAAATGAAATTCAATAAGAAACTTCTAAATATAACTAATTAGTATACTTTTCATGGACTTTTCTAAGTATTATTAATACAACTTAAACTTAATAGCCCAAATTAAGTTTAAATAATACATTTAAAAAATTCGACCGCCGTTCCGGTTCCTTCCTGGTGCAAAGAATTGCCATTGCAACTCAGCATCATGGGCACATTTGCGTCGGGGGCGACGAGGGGTGGATTATTAGATTAGTTTCATTTGATCACCATTAGAAATAATTTCTTTTAAGTTATTTTGTGTTATTCAAAAAATATACGTAAATCGTAGATAGGTACGTATTTCTATAATTTCTGGAACAATGATTAGTAAAAAACTATTATAATCTTGTACACCGAGGAAGAAAGTTTCTTGGAAATATTTCATTGCTAGGCTATACATGTAGAACTGTTACGCACCAATAATATGGATTTTTTTTAGCGTGTTAAAAAAGATGAATTTAAACCATTTGTACAATACAACATCAATTGATTCAAAAAAAAAAAGAATATGGAACATTTTATGCATTACTCGGGAAATATTCGAAATGTATTCTAATTTTTTTTTATTGTAAATTCGAAATATACAATCTCTATTAACGCTTTATCTGCGTCATTCAAACGTCTATATTATAAACACCAATATCAATAATTTTCATATTTCGCGCGGTTTACACCCGACGCTATTTCCATGACGTCACATCTCAAAAAATACTTGAAATATAGAATCGCCGAACGCGTGTAATGTAGCACAACATTATCAGTATAGTCTGAATTAAGAGAATCCTTCAATATTGGAAACGTCTCCTCGTGGTTTTGTGGTACTTCAAACGGACCTATTTAAATATTTGTTCACAGGTGAGATAGCAGCGATTTCTATTCGCCGCAGTAGGTTAATCCCGACCTTTTCATGTTTAATCTATTAGCACTTTTAAATATTTCTGTCCCATTTACCGTTATAAGCAACTGGGGTACTCGACTGTAAAATAACGATTTTAAACTCCACGTTTTGGAAAAGATACATAAAGCGTTTTTTTTTATTTGTAGGTTTCGACCATAATCGAGGTACCGCGACATCACCGCAAAAATATGAGCAAAAAATTATGCCATTCGATGTTAGACTGTGGTGCTGTAGCACTGTGATATCGAAATTAGTGTGATGCTAACGTAAAAATCCACCAACCCGCATTGGAGCAGTGTGGTGAATATAAGCTCCCAGCCCCCTCATCTTGAGGGGAGGCCTAAGCTCCTGCAGTGGGGTATAAAAAGGGCTGATGGAACGTAAAAATTGTACTTGAAACATAAAGATTGTGATTTATATAGGAATTACACATTTCTCAATTATTTAAATAATATTTTCTCTGAAACAGTAATTTCAAGTATTTATGTGCCACAAAAATATATAAATACGTTCTCAAAAACAATAAATGGGAATTAAAATACTCGTATAAGTAGTTAACAAGTTTGATAACTTAGACACGAACAAATCAGATAATCGAAATGGCTATCCTTGGGTGAACTTCACATCGTGTCTTAGGGAATTCGAATCCAATACAACTTGTTAACAAAAGAAAAAGGGAAGTAACTTAGAAACTAAAAAAAAGCCGATACGAAAGAAAAAGGACAATATCTCGCGTGAAGTCAATTAGGGTAGAGTAAACTTCTTTATTTTCGTCATAAGTGTAAGATATTTCTTATTTTGTATAGTATAGTATGCTCAGTGTTTCAATTTTATTGTGTGTTCGTATGTTGTTGATTTCTAGATTTTAAATTACGGAACTGATTTCGATATTCGAGGCATCAATCCGTTAGTTTGAATTATGCAAAAAGTAAACATAAAAGATGTGTACATCAATTAAATTATCAAAATGACTGAAATAAAAGAAAAAACAATTATACGTGATGAATATTTTCATTGGACGAACATTAGTTGTAATTACCATGTCTTAAAACCATTGTTTTCTGTCGAACCTAGCGCAAGGTCCCCATAACGCTTGGGGCATTACCAGGTTGGATCACTATGGCTGGTTTCTGCGTCAAGAACGACCCAAAGCGGGGTGCATACTGGCGTGGGAACCTGCTCGAGCATCTATTACAGCTCAGGGCGAGGTGATACTTGGCTTTCTCAATGGCACCACATGAGCACTGGTAAAGTTCACACACACTATATTGCAATCGCAGCGCTATTGCCACACGAAGGGACTCATCATTGAGGATAGTACCCACGGGCGGCAATGGTAGAGGATGCAACCAGGCACCAGATTCCAGCCGAGCAACCGCCTCTTAGTCTGGTTGAATATACTCCAGAAGCCTCACATACTAAACGCTCATTTAAAAATTTTGTGCTGGTATCGTCCCTGAGATATTAATTAGCATTCTAGGGCATTCGGCATATCAGAGGACAGACTTCCTGGGCAACTTGGGTTTGCCTCAGACATAAAGGAAAGTAAACTTTGCCACCGTTATAATAAAGTATTTTAGTTACAAGTTCAGTAACCCCGTGTGTAGAATCCAGAATAGCCGGTAAATTCACGTATCACTTTCTCCGAACTCGCAAGCCCCCGTGACGAATAGGTAATGTTGTTTAGCACACTGATTGTAGGAGACATTCAGGATGTTTTGGACATTGCTCCTTAGAGCCTCATCAAAATGGGAACTATCCTGAGGGAACCAAGTGGGTGACGTTCTAAGAAGATATGTAAACCTTTGGAATCGGAAAACATAACCGCAACAGTGTCAGAGCAACTTCGGCGGGAAAATCCAGCAAGTGCTTTTCGAATCAAAGCAAAAGCTGTTTCCTCTTCTCTAGAGCCGACGGGATGGCCTGAGCATTAGCCAAGGAGATTAGAAGATTTTCTAATCGGTTAAACAAGACCCAGTTAAAGAAGATCAAATCCAGTATTTCTCAGACAGGATTGTGATGAAGAGCTGCAGAGGTAGAATTTGTATTTCACTGTAATTGTATTGAGGCTATATAGAAAACATAGCAGAGATATACTTTCGTCGTTGGATTCAACTTGAATCGATAATAAATTTGATGATCGTCGGCTATGATGTGGTCGCTAACAGCGTGGATGCTGTGGCAGGAGTTTGACATATTTTTTATATATTATGTTTATATGTATTTTTATATTTTTTTCAATATGTTTAATTCCATTTAATTTTTTTTTATTTTTAAGCTATGAGCGTTTCCTTTTGGCGTGCCAACGTTCTTATGAACCAAGATCATTTTCAATTGATCCAGACTTACGATCTAAAAGGTTTGCACAGATCGCATGCACAGATATGTTTCCGGCGTTAACATACTGTTCCATGTTGACAACGCACGTTTTCAGCACCCGTAATCCACTCTCTCCCTCGAGAGACTCAAAAAATTAAAGAAATCGATCCAGATTCTCTCATGCAAACCTGAGGGAGCTAGCAACTCAGCTGCATGTAAACTGTGTGAAAATATCGAAAAATGCATGCACTAATCACACCGACCGACACGACGACTAGATTTCCCTTTTATCGTTCTCGTACTTGGCACCGAGGGTCCCAGAAAACAACGTCCCGGTTAAACTTACAACCAAAGTTATGGAGATATAGCAACCGTACACCATGATGTCTATTCCGTCAAATAGCTTTCTACGCCGATTTATATTGTAATGTTTATTTTAAATATTTTATGATTTGTATCAAAGAATGAAGACTGTTTTTATGTTTTTATTATTTTGCACTGTAGCACATGTTGTTTAAAATAAGTAGCATTGCTCCGTGATTCCATTTTCATTTATGACTCTATTTAAATCAAACGCTGCTGTCAAATTTATTTAGTCTATGGTATTAGCGTATTTATTTTTATAAGAGGCGGAAGTTTCCTTCCTTTAATTTCCGCAAAGATCCAAAGTAGGTAGTACATTCTTCCAAGTCCGTGTAGCGCTCCGAGCGGTTCCAATTAATATTCCTTTATTTGAAATCTATTTAAAAAAAAGCACCGTTCTGAACCGTCGAGTTTTCATTTCATTTTGTAAAACAAATATTTGCTCTTTAAAACGAGAGTCGGGAAAGTCGAATTGCTTTTCGCCTATATAAGACGGTCGAAATCAACTTCTTTAAACTTTTCTAGCCTCTATCAGGAAAAAATATCACAAACTATTTTTAAAAAAAAGTTATATATTTGGTTTCTAATTACTTAAATCAGTTTCTTTGCATTGAGAGTATAAGCTTTTATATGACACGATATGTTCATTATAATATATATATAATTCTGTCGTTCGAAATATTTTTCAGCAGTTTGAAATTATTAATTACGGTTGAAAAATTCTAGATGTTTATTTATTTATTTATTTAGATGTTAGATATCATCAATAGACCTCAATATACGTACATAATGTAGGTTACATTTTCATAATAAATTATTTTATCTACAGTTTTATTTTATACCGTTTGGTTGCCTCATTTTTTACGAAGCGCCCGAGACCTTGAAGCTGAAACGGGGCGGAGCGTGCTACGGCCGTGAATGGTGACTAGAGTTATTGATTTTTTCGGGAAAGGTTTGTGAAGTCATATCTTAACATTTTTCTAGTGAACAATACTAAAAGTAAAGAAGATGGCCATCAATTTTTTACCATAGATCATTATATAAAAATTTGGATGGTTGTTAGAATTTAACCTTGTATGTAAAAAGTAATATTATACTGTTAATATACTGCCTCTTATACATGCAAATACAATAAAGAGATACCACAGAAAGTTCATGTAAATACGAAACTTTTTCAAGAAATCACAGATCCGGTATAATTTTCATATAATGTTGACAAAATGGTTTATGTTTTAAATTGTTTCCCAATACTTTTTAAGTGTTATTTAGGGAACAAAAAGGACGGAGTGTATTTTTCCCATACTGATAAAACGAAATTACTTTTAAATTATATCAAATTTTCTTTTCTCTGCACAGAGTAAACTTTTCTTAATTTACGACTTACTAGGAAGTTATGACTGAGTGAAAATTGTAAATTTGTGACAGACACATGAACGGGAAAACGGGAAATTCCATACGTTTAGTTTTTTTTTTCTTAACATTAAGTTTATTCAAATTTATATCCATTAGAATATTGTGATAAGATAAAAGTCATATTCTAATTACTACATAGCTTCCAAAGTAATACTAATTACTCTACTTTCATATAAAAATGTAGAATATTAAATCAAGCTGTTGTATAATTTATTTATTTCATTTAATACAAAATCCACAGCCCATAAAACTAATATAATTTTTATTATTATTATAATACAAAACTTTAGGCCAATAATGGATTTACATTTTGTAGAAAATCGGAATTTTTAAGACAGCCAATCAGCACCAATTACAGATGTCAAATGACCGTGAGGTTATGGGGCGCGACCGGGACCTCAAAATGAAACTATGACATTGAAATTGACAAAACCAAAGGAAATATTAACTATTAACCATTAAATATTAAATATTAACCAAAGGAAATATTAGATTGACAAAACCAAAGGAAATATTAACGTTATATTAGTATGAGGCATATTTTATTTTCATGATTTGTGTAGTTATAGCACGAGTAATAATATATGTACTTTTCTTTTTGTAGTCTAAGAAAAGATTACCAGCTAGTGTTATAATAGCGCCCGTCTGCGGTTTTGCCCCCGTAAATTTCACCTTTGTATTATCCATAAATCATATTAGCGCATATAACATCTAAAGCTACGTGTAAATAAATTTATATAACTAACATTCATTAAAATCGGTTCAGAGCTATGAAGCCGTAAAAACTAACAAGCATACGTACAGACAGACACCCTTTGGCGTAATATTATTCACAATTAGGACAATACGAAACATTTTGTAAAATACAATTGAATTTATTTGTTCCTTTTACAGTAATATAGGCACATAAAAATATTATTCAATATTAATAAATAAAAAAAACTGCTCTGATCGAAAGTAATAACATTTTAAATATATCTTTTAATTTACGTAAACAAAGCTCGTAGTCTCTAAATCTACCGCGGCGCTACGGCGCTAGTGTCAATAATAATAAGTAATATTAAAAATATGAACAAATTTAATTGATAAAATTTTTTTTTATTGATTATAATCAAACTAAAAGGGTTTGTATAAATACTGAGTTATGTACATTCCAATAATGAAATTATTAATAAAACAAAATAGATCAATTGTGTCTTCTAAAAGTTATGTTTATGAAGTTCGTAGTTTCGTACATTATGAATGACATTACAAGTTTTTTACGTTGAAGTTATTATTTAAAAAATTTCTAATCTATAAATCATGTTAGAATTAATTTCTAATATGTTATCTTTGTAATGGTATACGCTTATCTTATTTTAGTACACTGGAACGAGTGATGAAACGATCTCAGTGGATCAGTCGAATAGACCGTTAGCGTATCCTCCACGAATTCGCTTGAGATGCGCAAAAAGAAAAAAAAATTTTTATGGTTCCATACCCAAAGGGTTCTAACGGGAACCCTATTCCTAAGGCTTCGTTATCCGTCCGCGTCCGTACTTCCGTCTGTCACAGAGCTGTTTCGTCTGAACCGTAAATAGATAGACACTTCAAATTTTCACTAAGTGTGCATTACTATGGACGCTATTACAATAAACTCTATACCAACAAAAGAGAATAAGTATTTCGTAATAGAACCACGCATAGGCATTTGAAGCTTTTGACGAATAAACGACATTTGTTTATCCCAACTCTATTGAAAAAATTGTCTTTCATAAATATTATAAAAGACAATACAGTTTGTAGCTTCACGAAGGTTGTGAAAGCTCGGAAAATTGCAATTTATGATTCAAAGAAAAAGATTTTTTTCTTTTCTAGACGCCTCCTCCGTCCTTAATATTATTGCCGCTTCAGTTTTGGATCTAGAAATAGGAACGGAGATTCATTGGGTGGAAAATTGAAGAAGTCTCCGAGAAATAAGATTTACCTTGATAAATTTATCATAGGAAAGATAGATTAATTTAAAAAGAAGTTATGTTGATATATTAACCTAATATTTCTTACTTATATTTATAAAATTACGACGAGATAGAAAAATATAATCTAAAATGTATAAGTATTTCAAAAAATATAAAATAATGATCCTCACAAAAAAATAATTGAGAAATTATAAAAAATTTTGTTTACGAAGTTTTATTTGAAAAGAACATCTTAAAATTTCAATTCATACTATAAACTATTACAAAACTGTAATGAAAAAACGTCTGTAAGTGGAAGAGATAATAATAATAATAATATCTGGGACAACCCACACAGCATCATCTAGTCCCAAAGTAAGCAAGTACTATGCTTGTATTATGGGTTACTAGACAACTGATATACATACTTAAATATTCTTTTTTTTATAATATATACATATATAGATACTTTTACACCCAGACTCGAAACAAATAGACATGTTCATGCACACAAATATTTGTCCCGCGCGGGAATCGAACCCACGACCCTCTCAACTCGACTCGAGATCTTAAAGATCGAGTACTTATTATTCCTAAATGCAAAGGCGTTTAAATATTTTTGGTCGGTTTGCTGTTTGTACCATGTTTGTACCTAAAGATACGGTACATCAATTTTGATAAAATTTTCATATTTTTTAAAGCATTAATTACCTAAACAAATTGCGTAATAAAATGCATTTGTGCAACAAAAGGATGAGATAACGTAGACAACGTTTACTATTAATTTCAATTTAATTTAATTTTAAAGGAATTTACAGTATTAAAAATTCCTAAAACTATTCTGAAAAAGTAGTTTCTCTTTTCTAGTCAGTTTTGTTACAAGCCAAAATATATGTCGCCGAAATTTACAGCGTCGATCGAATTTCCATACAACGTTTAATCCAATTACTTAACCATGTAGCGTGATTCCTTTAACCAAATTGAAATACTTAAGCTACGTACTAATGTTTGTATCCCGTTTACTAATACAAAGATTCGAAGGCACCTGGGCTTTCCACTTGGGGTTCCCTTGATTGAATACCCAACTAATTTCGAATAGTCCAACTCTGCAACTTTGCAATACAAATTGGACAGTTACACGTTATGCAAATTCAAATATCATGTACTAAATTTGCAATATTATATCAAGCCGCACCTAAAAACCATATAATCAGTGTAAATAAAGATATCTTACCGTAGATAAAATAAAAAATAAACAAATATAAATTTTTCTTTGACATAAAATAGGACAAAATAAGTTAATTAACTACAGTTAAAGTTAGTTATCTTGATATATTTCAATTTAAATCTCTCTCAGAATAATCTACAGGTAATTGAATTAGCAAGACTGACAGACGTACAGACTATAAATTAAATTAGTCGTAAATTTAAATACAAAACTCAAAAAAAGAAATATGTCGTTTTAGGTTTCGCACATAGACTGAAAGAATTTAATTGAAATGTGAAACACAACTCAGTAAGGATTTAGAAAAAAATTACTTCTAAGGGAAGCGAAATGGGTGTCGTCAATCCAAAGCGATACTTAACTATACGTACCTACTATACTTATCCCACCATTTTCTAAACACGCCATCTAACTGACCTAACATAACTCATGTATTCATAACCATGACCTCAAAAATACCCTATTACCACCACCGAACTTTTCATCATCATCATCATCAGCCCGTTTTACCCCACTGCAGGGGCTTAGGCCTCCACCAGGGTGAGGAGGAGGTTTGAAGCTTAAATCCACCACGCTACTCCACTGCGGGTTGGGGATTGTAACGACCGCCATCTATTGACAGCGTCCGGGACCGACTGCTTAACGTGCTCTCCGTGGCTCGGAGTCAGTGATAGTTAATGTACTTAAGTCGGAAAAACTCATTGGTACACGCCCGGATTCGAACCATGGCCCTATGGCCTTATAAATTTGAGACAGGTTCGTTGCGCTTTAGGCTATCACGACACCGAACTTTTAATGTAACAGAATAGAAGGCGCATGCTTGCTAAAATCGATGACTCAAAGCCGACTAATTTTGGCAACTATTAAGTATTTCATTTTTTTTATTTTTTTTATTTCAATGGATAACACGCGAAGACCCAGACACAACACAAACATCTAGGTATCCATTCGCGTGGGCTACGCGCATCCCGCCCGTCACCCTTCCTCAAATGTGTTAACTTTGGTTTTCGAAATAAACGTCCAGTGTTTGTCCTCTATTGAATTAATTAAAGCTCAGTGATTACCACATATAACATATTAACTATTTTGTAATCAAAACGAAAATTAAAAGACAAATGATAACGGAAAGCGTATGCAGCGCGGTATTACATAAATAGCATGTAGTATACCCACCACGCTATCCAGCACGAGTTTGGGATTATGGGACCGACTAATTGGTCAAGTGGTCAGTGACCGCAATTCTGCAGCACCAAAGGTCGTGGGTTCTATTCCCACCTGGGACAAATATACATGAGGATAAACATGTATATTTGTTCCGTGTCTAGGTGTAAAATATCTATACATGTTATTAAAAAAATATTTAAGTAGATATGTTAATCAATTGTCTGATACCCATAATACAAGCTCCGTTAAGTTTGGAAATAGATGGCACTGCGTGGGATGTCCCAGATATTATTTTTATAGCACCACCGCCATAAAAGCAATACTGTAGTGGGAGCGTATAAAACTCGTATTTATTTGACTAAAACTTTTTTTTAAAACCCAGTGGTCAATATGCGTATGACGGGAATCGAACCCATGACCTTCGTATTAAAAGTTTGGTGCTTAACCACTCGGATACCACAGTAACCAAAACTTAATAAAAATATGTCTGTCTGTATGTATATGTATGTAGGTATAATCTATACATACAACGAAAAAAAATGATACTTTTTATTATTGTAAATATACTGGTGTTAAAACATGGACCCCATATGCATAAGGACTCAAGCTTTAAACATCCGGTCGTCGTTGTTAAAACAGCCCATTAAATACTCACCTGCAATTAAGGCTGACTTTCTAGAAGTGTGTCGCAAATTGTGTTAGAGTGAAATTCCATCGCAAATAACAGACCGAATTTTTATGGGTCTAATTAAAACACAGCCTCCATGAAAGACTGACTCAAAGGTTTGGATGTTTTCATAAAATACGTTCGTAGTTAGGAAACCTTTTTAGGCTGCCATTTCATAGAAACAAACGATATTTATTTGAATAGAGAACGATTCCGCGAAAATTAATTACCTTATGAATAATATTTTTGTTTTATTTTCCTGCGAATTTGATTTTTGGTTTCTTGAAAATATTTAATATATCAAACGGCTTATGAGTCCTGGACTCGATTGCTGTACGACTTTGTTACCTCGGCAACACCATTTTTTTTTAAATTACAAGTTAATATATATTTTAGCCATAAACCCGGGTAAACTTGGATGTAGCTTCGCGAATTAAGTATCGATGCAACCTATATACGTTATATATACCTTATTTCTATGTTATGTATAACATATAGTAATAATTTTTTCATTTATAAAATCAAAATATTTTCACACTTACGTATTTTACTCATGATAAATCATACTGTATTCACATCATTTTATTTTATTTCTGGAATGTCCTAAAAGCTGCTGGAACGCATAAAAAGTTTTAGACGCATTTCGATACTTCTGGATTCTTTCAGATTTGTTTTGAGTTGTCTGGTTAGGAACTTATAAATGGTTTCTAAAATATTCTCTCAAACAGATCTTCCTAGATCCTTGAAAACTATTCCAAAACCACTGGGAAATTTTAGAAGCTTTTAGGATAATCTTAAAAATGGAACGAAAATTTACTCTCCTTTTATATACCGTATGTATATTCTCAATATCTATACGACGACACAACGAATAACTCGTGTAACAGTTTCCGTTCCGATGTGACTAATTCTTTGGTCGTACGGAATGTATTTCGAGGCCCTTCTTCGATCCCCTCCCCCGTTCGATGACGTGAGTACACGATAGCGGAAGTGTACTAACAGGTAACACTATTTTCAAAACATATACACCACTTGGCGGTATCGATTTTGAGTCACGAGATATTTTTTTATAACGACAACAAAAGCGTTTTATCGCTAATTATGTCAGGACTTTAGCCTTTTTAACCCCCAATGAAAAAAGAGGGGAAAAAAGAGGGGTGTTATAAGTTTGACCTGTGTGTGTATCTGTGTATCTGTCCGTGGCATCGTAGCTCCCAAACGGATGAACCGATTTGGTTGCAGATTTTTTTATATGAAAGGTGAATTAGTCGGGAGTGTTCTTAGCTATGTTTGATGAAATTCAGTCCAAGATGGCCGCCGCCACAAAATGGCGGACATCATATTTTTTCACTACTCCATCAATATGGGTATCAGATGAAAGGACTTGACTAATAGAATACTATACACTATGACTACTTTCGAATCCAAGATGGCCGCCACTAGAAAATGGGGAATTACTTTTTTTCACAAATCCCTCAATATGGGTAGCAAATGTAAGGGCTAGACTGGTAGCATAATGTTCACTGTATTGAAAGGGAATGAGGAATATTAACTAACGAAATGAAAACTAAAAACTTGATAAATATTTCTTTGTCTGATCATGTATGAATTAGTTTAACCAAATAAAAGTTTAAAAATTTTGAAATAAAAATAAAATAAAAAATTTAAAAAACCCCCGACACAAAACAGTAAACTTAAAATATGTAATAATTAGCGGTCCCAGACGCATTTAAGGATTATTTTTTTGTGTTGGGGGTTTTTTAAATTTTTAATTTTGAAAAACGTTTTCACATTAAAAGGAAGCAAAGGCCTGAGCGCGAGCATAGTCCTCATATATTTCCATTGCATACGTTGATGACAGGCCATAGAAACACTTCGCACATCCCGAATAGAGCGACACTTTGCGAGCGTAACTCGATTCGACCCGCGCTACCCTTTTTCATTTCCAATCAATATCAATAACTGAGTCAGTTCACTGTTCAACTAGAATGATGAATAGCGCTTTTTTCCATCGCCGTCGCGACGACTCGATGCGAATCGATGGATTAATCTGTACTCTATTACGGTGTCGGTCGACTTCAGAACTACTTAGCGGCAACCCGAGCCGGTTCAATTTGGAGCGGGGATTCGATTACGCAATCGGTGTAAGTGTTGATTTTACATCAACTCATCGATGTTGCGCCCACGGCTGCGACCGTTCTAATATCGGATGAGCAAACCAAACAAATTTTATGTCTAGAGTTTACTTAAACAGAGTATATCATGATAAAGTCGACAGTACACTTAGTGGGGAGCCGTCTCGTTCTTTTCGAGCGGTTATCGTTTCTGCGGGCGATGTGTGCATTTAAACTGCTACTTCAACTTGCTACGTCTACTACATCGGTCAGATCAATTCTGATATGACATGAAAGATAATTTAAAAAAAAACTTCATTATTTTCAGAGATCCTTTTTACGTATATACACGCGTTTAATGTTACACAACATTTCGCGACGTGACAGCTGCGCGAACACGTACAATATCAAAGGACGGGAAGGTTTAAAGGAATATTGGAATTGAATTATATCCATTTATATCTGTTTGTAGGTTTTTGCCGGTAAACTATAATTTTTATAATATTTTTTTTCGGCTTATTCAGAAAATGTTTTCTACAAAACTAGAAATGGCCAAATATATCTACGTCACCTTGTTCGATTATCCGAATGGTTAGCGACCCTAACTGCAAAACCAAAGGTCGCGGCATCGATTACTGCCCGAGACAAATATTTGCGTGCATGAACATATGTATATATTATTTAAAAATTATTTAGTATGTATGTCAGTTCTCAAGTACCCATAATACAAGCTTTGCTTAGTTTGGGACTAGATGGCGCTGTGTAGGATGTCCCAGATATTTTTATTATTTTTAATATTAATACCTTTAAATACATTCATATATGATCTAAACTGACCCTAGAGCGTCACCATATTGCCTATCTAATAATGACACTGTAAGGTCAATCTATTATTTAGATATTGCACAACATATCTAAGCTATTGCATTAAAAAATAAAAACTATTTTACACAAAAATGTTAAACATAATAAAACACAAAATGCTAGTACGTTCAAATGTGAAAATTCTTCTATATTTCGATCTATAAATAGAATACTCATTGTACGTAACATTAATACACTTGGAATATTCGTTTTCTCTGACATTTTTAGGGTTTCCTTCCAAAAGGATGGAATGGAGCCCCATTGTTGTCGGCACAATATCTTTGTAAACCCTTCTAGCTTGTAAACGGAATGCGATAGAGTCAGATTACGCATCTGTTTCTTGGATGAAACCAACATTAGAAATAATACGTACATACACCGTGTTCGATTGAACGTAGTCCAAACTTATAGAGCGTGTAGAGTTTATCGAACTAAATAAAAAGTTACAAATGAGTATATAGCGCAAACTAACGGCTACCGAGAAAAAACATTTTTAATGTTATATTTTTTAAATCATTTTTTTATATGGAAACTTTTTGTGTAGTCCGGTAAACTCTGCATCCTCTACAAGTTTAGATATATCTACAGAAATAAATAAAAACACTAAAATGACTTGTTTCAGTGCCCTAATTTTCGGTTACGTAATTTCTTTTAAAGACATAGGAATGAATATATTTCGTAATTAGTGCTTAACTAGAATGAAAACTTCTGAGACACAAGCCTTTCTGGTTAGGAAGGCTTGTGTCGCAGAAGTTTTCATTCTTCATTTCTTCATTCATTCTAACCAGAATTAATAATTCTAACCAGAATTAATAATTCTGGTTAGAAAGACACTCTTTCAATACCTATTTTATACGACGCACATCGCATTGTAAAAGAGCGAGCCGAGACGTGGAAGCAAAATGCCCGACAATTTGAGCCATTCAATGCTTGAATGAACGAATCAGTCAGCGTCCAACCGTGACTCTCCGATATATGACCGGAATAGAGTTACGTTGTCCGCCCTTGTGAGAGTTAAACTTAATTTCTGCCAATTTGTAGGATTTTGTCGTCAATCTGTACACTAGCGAACGTCAATTGATTTGCTTGAAAGAACTGCTCCGCTTAGTTTATCGCAAAGTTAAGACTGATAGACTAATAGAAACTTTTATTAAGTATCGCTGGTAGTTGTCTTTAACCTTTAACTTTGAAAGTTTTGGAGCTGATTGGAGGATTTAGAGTAAAGAAGGATTTCTTTTTTTTTTGTGTTTCGTCCGTCATAACAAAGGTTTGAAAATGACAGAATTTAGGTTCAAGAAATGGTTATACGTATAGTTTTGTCCTTCCGAAAACAGCGAGCATATAAAATAAGCAGGTCTATAATGTGCACATTTCATGCTTCTAAGTACATAATATTACCGCAGAGTAAAACAAAACGTCCTATTTCTTAGTCTAAGTCTAATTTCGTCTATTTATTCTTTTTCTAAGGACTTTTGGTGTACAATAATAAATATTATTATTAATTTAGTCGGCTATACTATTAAATAAAAAAATGTATTTTATGTAGTACGTGCATGACCAGCCTTCATTTAGTCAGTGGTAATTTCTAACTCATGCGTAGGCTCCTCAAGTCATATAATATTTTAAATTTATGAGCTTACCCTTGAGAAATTATAACTTTAACCCAAAAACATCTAAATTACTCTCAAGACGCATCTAAAGTAGTTTTACTTCAATAATTAAATAAATATAATAATGCGACACTGAATAATGTGATAAACATTATAACCACATGTCAACTTTTGTAAAGAATAACACTAGATACTCCTAAGCTCTTATAGTTTTTCTAGAGCTTTTGATATAGTAGAAATATATCAGTAAATAAGTGAGATTTTCTGCGTACAGATACCAAAACAATATTTCCTATTTTGTTTTGTTTTACCTTGCTCTGCAATGTCATAAGGTGACACTATAGAATATTAGATGCTCTAAAGCTCCTTAGATTTTTAGATTTTCTGAAAAAGTAAAGACATATCAGTAAATAAGTGAGTTTTCTGTGTACAGTTAGATACCAAATCAAGATCTGACACATTTTCTATTTAATTTTACTTTACTTTGCCCTGCAACGCCCTAGATAACACTATAAGAATACTAGATATACTGAAGCTCTTTTAATTTTTCTATACTTTTTGAAAACATAGAAATATATATCAGTAAATGAATGAGGTTTTCTGTGTACAAATACCAAAACAACATCTGACATATTTTCTATTTTATTTCATTTGATCTTGCTCCGCAATGTTATAAGATGACACTATTGAATAAATACTAGATGATCTAAAGCTCCCTAGATTTTTAGACTTTTTGAAAAGTTGAGACATATCAGTAAATCAATGAGTTTTTCTTTGTACAGATAGAAAAATCACATCTAACATATTTTCTATTTTATTTTATTTGACCTTGCTCCGCAATGTTATAAGATGGCACTATTGAATACTAGATGATCTAAAGCTCCCTAGATTTTTAGACTTTTTGAAAAGTTGAGACATATCAATAAATCAGTGAGTTTTTCTGTGTACAGATAGAAAAACCACATCTGACATATTTTCTATTTTGTTTTATTTTACTTTGCTCTGCAATGTCCAAGATTACACACTATTAGAATACTAGATAGATACACTAAAACTCTTCTAGTTTTTCTATACTTTTTGAAAAAGTACAAATAAATATCAGCAAATAAATGAGGTTTTCTGTGTACAGATACCAAAACAACGTCCGACATATTTTCTCATTGGCATGAATTTCGGAATTACAGAGGTCGAAAAGCGAGCGTAACGACGTAATTAAAGATATTAATTACAAGAAAATTCGTAGAACGTTAATTGCGCTCACAGAATGGCTTTAACAACGCATCGAAAGCTCGAAAAGCTAAACGCGTCTTAAACTAAAGCGTTTGATCAATAAACATGTGTACTTAATTAATTTTACGAATATTATTTATAAGGAAAATGTTTTAGCGTCGTTTGTCTTTCGATTAATAATATATCTATCTCATCTGTTTGGGAAATGTGCGGATGTATTTTATACTAGCTGTGCCCGCAACTTCGTCCGCGTGGACTTGGATTTATAAATTGACGTTTATCCGGCTTCCCTTCGCATGGGTAAAAGAAAGAATATCTTTTGATTCTGTGCTAAATGTTACCCCGAATATTTTGGATTCGGATTGGATTGGATTTTGAATCCAATAAGTGGCTTTTACGTGATGCGCGTATAAACGAACAGACAAACCGATAAACAAACATTTTCAAAATTGGTTTTTTACGTTTTGTTATTTATTTCTCGCGTCATCCAGTTCTTTTTTTTGTGAAATTTGTACGGAAAGTATAAAAATTTATTATATGTATAAATAAATGTAATAAATAATTTTCACTATAAGCTCTGCAAAACGCACCACAAGTTTTTTACATTTTACTTAGAGATTTCCAAGAGATTACAAGAATTCACTAATCCATTGTAAAATAGACGCGTTACGTTAACTCTCACTACTCTTAATTTGTTCTCTTTGATTTACCTTCACTTTCTTATCATCATGCACTCTAACCGGACTGATTGTAAACTCCTTTTTGAATATTC
Organism: Luffia ferchaultella; assembly: GCA_949709985.1. Taxonomy (NCBI): domain Eukaryota; kingdom Metazoa; phylum Arthropoda; class Insecta; order Lepidoptera; family Psychidae; genus Luffia; species Luffia ferchaultella. The sequence goes on from OX453259.1 coordinate 4,685,000, forward strand.
GAAGGGTCGGACGTTCTAGTGCTTTGCGAAAAACATATAACGAAATTATTTTTTTCGTGTTTTTTATTCCCTGATAGGAGCAGAAGAAGCTCTGGGAAATCTACGAATTGGGTTTCTTAATAACAATACCTAAAACATCCCACACAGCCCTATCTAGTCCCAAATTAAACAGAGCTTGTGTGGATACTATACTACTGATATAAATACTTAAACAGTTTTTTTATAATACATATATACAAAGATATTTACACTCGGACACGTATCAAATAAATATGTTCATGTTTAAGAATATTTGTCCCGGACGGGAATCGAACTCGCGATCTTTAGTTACGACACATTAATCCCTTTAAAACTTACCGAGTCGTTATTGTACGGATGGAGCTGAGGTATTTTTACAATACTCCCATTATGTCTCCACCAGATGAGTATTACTGAAAATCGATTGCGAGCGTTGATTCATTCGGCGCAAATGAAGGCCGTATACCGTGCGTACAGCTTTCCATTTAAGTGTGTTAGCGCTTTTTATTGCGCCGTTAAAGCATCCCAATAGGGATGAGGCGCGCCTGCTTGTTTCCACCCTTACGTCATACCGAAAAAAGCCGTCAGTATCACCGGTTGCGTAGGTCATATTCCTAGAAGGATAAACCTGACACTATTATAGATCCCTGCTTGGTATAGTCCTTACCAGTGGCGAAAGGTGACCTATGAGAAGGTGAGTGGTATAAACTAAGCGATAAAGATCTATTGCGACATTTTCGACAGACTATTTCTAATGTTTACATACTTGATACTTGAAGGCGGGCTCTTTTTCCGCAACTCGACGTCAAAGCGCCTATTTTGCGTATAATGTTTACATAATAATGATAATACCTGGGACATCGCACAGACGGCCATCTAGTCCCCAACTATAAGCAGAGCTTGTTTTACGGGTACTAGACAACTGATGTAAATAAATATTTCTTATAATCCCTACATAAATACATATATAAATATTTATGTGTACAAATATTTGTTCTGGGCGCGAGTCGAACCCGCGCCCTTTGGTCCAGTTAAGGTTTCTAAGCACTTTACCAATCGGTCGGTCGAGTCGAATCGAGAGTTATATACTAACAAAACTTGAACATTAGAAGGTACCTATCGCCTAGATTATTCCGGCCGACTTGCATTCTTATGTGTGTTTTTCCATTGGACGGCACGGCAACGGTAACGGCAACGGTACGGCACAGCACCGGTTGTTCGATTTGCAGCGGCGCAGCACAGTATCCACAGCATTATCCACTTTAGTCACTAAGTCATGTTTCAAACCAAATTAGTACTTTTTAATTAATTTTTAATTAAGTATAAGCTTTTATTTTTAATAATTTAGGTTCATTATTAAATGCATTATATATTATATAATATATGCCTAATTAGAAAGAAATCATTATTAATCAACATCTTCTCATGTATTGCGAATCAATACATTTCTTCCATTTTTGAGATAATACTTTAAAAGGCCGTGCAGAGTCCGCTGGCTTGCATACAGAACAAATTTCATTTTGGTTTGAAGTACAAAAATATTGGATTTCGATTAAGTGTTTAAATAAATATAGGTACTTTTCAATGTAAATTTTGTATATATAATAAGAAAGAAGGCCGTCAGCGTAGTCACTCGCTCACAGATCGAGCGAAATATTCTGAGGGTTATTACTAGCGATGTACGAAAATGAGGTAAATTTACGATTCGAAACGAGGGACATCCGTCCTGATAACGACAAAGATATCTTGGATGAATACACGAAATATATTCGCAAAAATACATGCTTAGTTTAAGGTAGTTGTCAAGAAATATTATTCGTCTTTCAAATGAATTTTCACACTATTTGGTTGATAAAACTTGTAAAATGTAAAACGATAAAAATGTAAAACGATTAATGAACGTCAATAAAGCGAAAGACATACGTAAGGACCATACCATAGCATAAAAAAATAGTTCTAGAAACAGTACTTTATCTTTGTACCAACTACCGACTCGATAGTGCCACCGCTATCGTTTCGCGTGCACGACGCTCGAAACTAGTCGAATATTTCATTAAAAATTGACATCGTTTGTAGGAAAACAAAACTACTCGTAAAGCTACAAGTATTTACACACAACGTAATACTTGTTCGAATGAACCCTCTCAGTTGGTGATTCAGTATAATATTTTGAAACCTATAAAAGGAAGTAAATAATTGTTAATTACTATTTAATCTATATTAATAAAATTGAAGTGTCTGTCTGTCTGTCTGTTCCGGCTAATCTCCGAAACGGCTGAACCGATTGCAATGAAACTTTGCAGACGTACAGAGGGCATTACTGGGGGTGACATAGGCTACTTTTTGTTTGTCTGTCTGTCCATCTGTCTGTCTGTTTGAGCTGATTTCAGAAACGGCTGAACCGATTTCAATGAAACTTGGCAGACGTGCGGAGGTTATTATCAGGGGTGACATAGGCTGTTTTTCGTATGTCTGTCTGCCAATCTGTCTATCTGTTCTGGCTAATCTCCGAAACGGCTAACGTGATTGCAATGAAACTTTGCAGACGTACAGAGGGCATTACTATGGGTGACATAGGCTACTTTTTGTTTGTCTGTCTGTCCGTCTGTCTGTCTGTTCGAGCTAATCTCCGAAACGGCTAAACCGATTTCAAGGAAACTTGGCAGACATGCAAAGGGCATGATCAAGGGTGACATAAGTTGTTTTTTGTATGTATGTCTGCCAATCTGTCTATCTGTTCCGGCTAATCTCCGAAACGGCTAACGTGATTTCAATGAAACTTTGAAGACGTACAGAGGGCATTACCGGGGATGACATAGGTTATGTGTTGGTACTCAAACTTGATGTTTTGGCAAGATCTATGTGACCACGTGACCAAATTTTGAAAAGCTTATATTTTCGAAACTATTAATCGCAGACGTATCGTTTTCGTACTCAAACTTGATATTTTGGCGAGATCTATGTAACCGCGTGACCAAATTTTTAAAAGCATAAGTTTTCGAAACTATCAATCTCAGACCTGTCGTGTTGGTACTCAAACTTGATGTTTTGGCAAGATCTATGTGACCACGTGACCAAACTTTCAAAAGCTTATATTTTCGAAACTATCAATCGCAGACCTATCGTATTCGTACTCAAATTTGATATTTTTGCGAGATCTATGTAACCGCGTGACCAAATTTTTAAAAGCATAAGTTTTCGAAACTATCAATCGCAGACCTGTCGTGTTGGTACTGAAACTTGATGTTTTGGCGAGATTTATGTGACCCCGTGACCAAATTTTTAAAAGCTTATATTTTTGAAACTATCAATCACAGACCTATCGTGTTGGTACTCAAACTTCATGTTTTGGCGAGGTCTGTGTGACCACGTGACCAAATTTTTAAAAGCTCATATTTTCGAAACTATCAATCGCAGACCTATCGTGTTGGTACTCAAACTTCATGTTTTGGCGAGGTCTGTGTGACCACGTGACCAAATTTTTATAAGCTTATATTTTCGAATCTATCAATCACAGACCTATCGTGTTGGTACTCAAACTTCATGTTTTGGCGAGGTCTGTGTGACCACGTGACCAAATTTTTAAAAGCTTATATTTTCTAAACTATCAATCGCAGACCTATCGTGTTGGTACTCAAACTTGATATTTTGGCGAGATCTATGTAACCACGTGACCAAATTTTTAAAAGCTTATATTTTTGAAACCGTCAATCGCAGACCTGTCATGTTGGTACTCAGACTTGATGTTTTGGTGAGATTTATATGACCACGTGACACGTGACCAAATTTTTAAAAGACTTATATTATCAAAACTATCAATCGCACACCTATCGTGTTGGTACTCAAACTTGATGTTTTGATGATTTCTACGTTTTCACTTCTATCGGCAGTCCCTATAACTGCCAACAAGTTTTTTGTCTGTTTGTCTGTTCCAGCTAATCCTCTAAACGGCTGAACCGATTTAAATGAAACTTTGCAGAGATACAGAGGGCATCACCGGGGGTGAAACACAGGCTACTTTTTGTTTGTCTGTCTGTCTATCTATATGCATGTTCGAGCTAAACTTTTAAAGATTTAAATGAAACGATACAGACATTAAAAATAGATTGTCAGGAGTGATATAGGTAACTTTTCGTTCGTGTGGTTGTCTGTCTGTCTTTTTGTTCCAGCTAATCTCCAAAACGACTAAATCATTTCTATGAATCTTTGCCGACATAAAAAGGTTATCAGGAGTGACATAAGTTGGTTTTTGTCTGTGTGTTTATCTATCTGTTTGTTCGGGCTAATCGTCAAAACGGCTAATCATATTTTACTTAAATTTTCCAAACTTAAAGAGCGCGTGGTCAAGAGTAAAAAGCATTTCTTATGTACATATAAAAAACTGTAGTGTTTGTTAGTATGTCTGTCTGTTTTCATTAATCTCCAAAACGGCTGACTGATTTTGGGACCGACTTTGGGGATAACTATTCTTCATTCTAAAATAGCTAAATGGATTTTTACGATATTAGATATAGAGATTTCTTAGGTAGTTAAGTTTCAGAATGTTCTAGAAAGTGCTACAATGTTCTGGAGCGTCGCGTTCCTGTACCTGTCCGGGTACAACTGTGTAGTCCACGCGAGCGAAGCCCGCGGGCGGAAAGCTAGTAAATAAATAAAATTGCTTACACGAATTAAGAGTTAATACCGCGCTACTAGAATAAATTATTTTTGAAGTGTATGACAGTGCGTAGCAGCCTATTTTCTAAGAAAAATAATATTTGATTTTTTTCGATAATCACAATTATTTTTAAAGTTAATAATTCTTTTTATACTTGTTAGTTGATGTTTAATCAACTGTATCGGTTTGGTCACACGTGAAAAATATAGCATAAATGTCTACATGTAAAAAATGTCGAATGTATTTAGAAAGGTAAGAATATTAAGCGTACCTTTAAATCATTTGGATTTATTTATTTTTCTGTCGAACGACCTTCGGGGTCACCTTTCAAAATAAAGCTACGAGTTTGTGACAATCCTGTTGTCAAGGGAATCACGTTCTCTTTTGTTCCGAATAGACACCTGTATTCGTCTTGAATTGAATTGGTTATCGAATTTCCGAGAGAATTATTTTCAACTTTTTTATTTATACCGTAAATCAATAAAAAAAAGGAGCAAATTAAATTATTGTACAGAATTGAAACAAAGAGAAATTACGGGTACGAAATTAAGCTCGCCAGACGGTGCCACCCGCTCAGCGAGATCAGCTGTCAAAAGTTATTATTGTCTGTGGATATTTTGACATGTTATTTTTTATTTGGCGGGGTACAACTTTTTACGCTTAATTTTGGCAATCTTACTGAGGTTAATCGTACAATAATGTTCAATGATAATGGATTGACGATATTTTACATTTATAGATTACGCTCCCCAGTAGCGCCGCCTGGTGGTGAACTTATTTATGTGAGTTATATTCCTTTTAGGGTTACATAGTCTAAAAAAACGGATCTGTCATAAGTTCGGCTTGTCCATCTGTCTGCCTGTCACGGTCAATTTACTCGGAGACTATTGGCACTGTACAAATGAAAATTAAAAGGTAAAAGTAACCTATGAACCGCTAAACACTGGTGTGGCGAAATTACCAAAAAAAAATTTGTACTTCTAAATTTCCAGCGAACATTGGAAAATTCATGGAAATTCTGAAAAAAGCACTACGGAACCTTTTCACTGTGCGTGGTCCAACACGCACTTAGCCAGTTTTTTTTTTTTGTTAGGACGGGTCTATAAACATCGAAGGCCGCACACGGTAGACTTGTACTGCGACACGTCGTCGCTCGTCACAGATAGTTTTTTTCGCGTCATGTATGCAACCCTAGTTTCTCGTTCTAGTATGTACGAATGATTAAGTATTGCGTGTATTAATTACCAGTCCACGGAAAAAAAAAACGCCGACGCGTTATCTCGACGCATTCAATTAACACATCAAGTGATAACGTCGTTTGTGCAACCTAAAAGTTTGGTAAATTTCTTCACTACTTGACGACCGAATGGCCCAGTGGTTAGAGACCCTAACAGCGGAGCCAACGGTCGCGGGTTCGATTCTCGCCCGTAACAAATATTTGTGTATATGCATATCAGTTGTTTAGTAACCCATAACACAAGCATGATACTTGCTTACTTTGGGACTAGATGGCGCTGAGTGAGTTGTCCCATGTATTATCATTATTGTATTATTATTATTGTAATCAAATCTAAAATCTAAAATCGTATTTAGAATACCAATTTCTACTCATACTGTATACTGTTAGTTGGATGCTTTATTTGAAAAATTATACATCGAAAGAAATAAACGAAAAACATATATTTAGAAGTACGTATAATACGTATTTATGTGAAACCTTAGTATTTTTTTTATTTATTGGAAAATTTATACGGTAAACAGATGTTGGAGCTTTCATTTCGTACTTTATCGTATAATTTTACATTCATTTATTTAAATGGAGCAAACGTATTTTTCGATAGACGTGAGTGCTCTAAAAATAAATGGTGTTGTATACCATCTATAGGGTGTTTGATTAATATATTACATTTATTAAGAAAAATTGTATATTTAACAAAATTTATAAATACAATTATATTCGCTTGAAGAATATGGAATTTATAAGCTGTTACAATTTTATCTCTGTCTGTTTCTTGCAAAACGAAATTTAAAATTACTTGAAATGGTTTGACGTCAAAACTAAGTACGCAATGCGATCTAACAGGACATTTTAAACATTCATAACTTTGTTAATAGTGTTTTATTTTCTAGAAAACTCTTTTATATAAAATAACTGAAAAAATATAGTCAAATTGCCTATTCAATTTATAATACCTGTATAATACGCATCTGATAGCCGTCGTGATAGCCCAGAGCGCAACGAACCTGTCTCAAATTTATAAGACCCCATAGAGCCATGGTTCGAATCCGGGCGTGTACCAATGAGTTTTTCTAACTTAAGTACACAATATCACTGACACCGTGCTTCGGAGGGCACGTTAAGCAGTCGGTCCCGGACGCTGTCAATAGATGGCGGTCGTTACAGTCCCCAACCCGCTATGGAGCAGCGTAGTGGACTTAAGCTCCAAGCCCCCGTCCTCACCCTGGGGGAGGCTTAAGCCCCTGCAGTGGGGTAAAAATGAGCTGATGATGATGATGATGACGCATCTAATTAGGTATAAGTGGGGTGACGGTAAGGATATTATAATAGATGAACTTTGAGAAACAACCGAAGGTATTGCGTCATACACGAAATCATTACTGCCAGCACGTTGATTCAATAATCATATTTGTTTTGTAACATTTAGTGGGGAGCCGTACCACGCAACGACGTGATTCGTCACCATTCGAAAACCTCATCCAGCGGTTATCGATTCTGTGAGCGATGTCGCTGGCAAAGGTAATGAGTCCGCCCACTCTATCTACTACAGAGAGAATAATCTCTGACATCTGTATATATGTAAAAGACAACGCATGAAAATTCCACTGATAGACAAGGATCACATAACACCAAGATCAAGACCAAGGATAATTATTATTATATTAAAGGTATATTAATTGATTTGATTTTTAGTTGATAAATTATCTCTGCTTCTCCCGGTTTTCTTGGGGTTTACTGTCTACTTCGGCAAGGTGTGATAGATGGCGGTATTTAATAATCATATCATCCCATTATGGAATGAGGGTGCTTGGAGCTTAATCAACCACGCTGCTTAAGTGCGGGTTAGTGGATTTTAACGACTGCCATCTGATAATGGCAACCGGAACCTACGGTTCAACGTGCTCTCCGAGGCACGGAGCCATTAATAATTACAGTCAGAAAAAACTCATTGCTATATGCCGATTTCTGGAATTCGAACCACGACCTTCTAAACAAGAAATCTGTATCTTAGGGTTGAATTTTCTTTTTTTCTATCACTTTAATCACTATAGTGGAGTACCCATTTTCAAGAAAATGCGACCGGTGGCTAGCGTCCTCAATTATAAATTATAAAGAAAAGAAATAGTATTAAAGGATGCGTAACTAAAAAAGCTACAATATTGATTAAAAATTTTTTTTGTTAAATGTTTATATGGTTTACTTAAATAAAACCGCCAATTTTTGTTCGTTTCTTTTTGGACTTTTTTTTAATTCCTTTAATTTCTCAAAAACGAAACGAGAAAAGCTGTTCTGGAGAATTTAGAGGGCTTAAAATGATACTATTTTGGTTTCGAAAGGATTATAATTAAGGGTATTTACCCCTTTCGGAGACACTTTTCTGGTGCTTTCACATATTTCGTTCAGAATCTGGTCCATATCGAGACGACTGTTGTAGATATCGTTTCCTTTTACGAGAAATGCATTTCGCGAGTTGTTAGAGGGTGAGCAACCCTTTTGGAAGAGAACCCTTGATGTTTCAAAAATTTGTGTTATTGTATCTTTCTTGGTCGATCAGGTTGTTTGTACTAGCGATCGATTTATGCGTACAACAATAATGTGGAATGTAATTTTTTTAACTTCTCTACGTCCCATTAAACCTTAACCGATTGGCCCAAAAAAATGGTATTCAGATCAGCAAAAACTAGGTTTATACTTTTTTATTTTTTTAAATATTTTGACACATCATTAAAAAAAATTAAATGCCCGGATTTCGTTTCGTTTTTCACATGTTTAACACGGGATCAAGTACATTTTCGCACAATTATATAATATAATTAATTTGCTAAATTTTTTTTGGGTGAAATTTTAAATGGGTGAAACCATTAACTACACATTAACCATATTTGGTCAGATAGAAACGAGCCATTTAACCTTTTGATTTGTCATCAATCATTATCAAACAATTGTCTCGTCAATTAAATGACTCGTTCCATTCTATCTGACCAAATATGGTTAATCAGTAGTGAATAGCTTAATTGACAGAGGCAATTGATTGATAATGATTGATGACAAGTCAAAAAATTTACGCCGTTTGAAAGGAAATTTGCGCGTTTTAGTCATTCTTTAGCTACGAAATATTTAAAAAAATTGTATCATATTATAGAAATATTAGCGATAAAAATATATTTTTACTGAGAAAAAAAAAGTACGAAGATTTTAAAATAATTTGAACGTGACGAATTTAATGAAGTAGAGATTATTCTGGTTCCATTACAAATGAAGAGCACGGATTTTCGGAGTAGAATAAATAACGGATTTATTATTCAAAAGACGCAAATGGATTGTTATTTCACCGAAAACTTCTCGGGGCTTTAAACGTCTTACGATAAGAATCTAAACCAAAAATACCCCATTTATAACTTAATACAAAATTCGAATGTACTTCTATTTGATAATATTACGCCAAAAAAGTGTTTTTTCATTAGATAACTAACATTTGTTCATAAACGATTTCCCCACAGAAAACTTAATTGTGAAAAAAATTACACATTGAAAAAACGAGACAGCTGTCATAAAGCATGATGACTGGCAGTTAAGAAAGGGCTTCCTGCGTGATAGCCTATACAAACGTTTTTAAACGATTACAACATGAAAACGCATTTTAATATTGTTATATTTTGAAATATAGTCTCAATTACATAAGAACTAAGTATGTATAGGGTTAAAACTTTGAAATTTCTATCACTAGGAGGTTTATAGCAACGAAGTTTTGTCTCTATACAAACCTGGTTCGAATCTAAATGAGAATACAATTCAAAACATACCAAGGTTAAAATGCGTATTAAAGTCGTCATCGTTTCAGAGCTTTAGGCTATCACGCGGGAAGCCCCTTCTTAACTTCAACTCTCGTTTTACCGACACGAACTTATCTTATTTCTAGTGAGACGAAGCGCGAAAACGTCAAAATCGCCATGATTTTGGTATTGTAATTAACGAAAACTTCTTTTCCTTTAAAAGTATGGCTTGAATTCAGGAAGCTTTTTTAAAACTATAAACTACCTGTTGACTTGAACTCGATTTACTTTGTTGCTTGAACATAACAGATTAACAGACAATTTTGTATCACTTAGCCCAACTTGTAAGAACACAAAATGAAAACTGGCTATGTCTGCTTTTTCTTTTAAGTCTTGCAGAAATCAATTTTGTACTCCAGCACTACGTAACGGATATCGCGTCATTAGCTCCGCCCCAACACTCAAACGTCATATCTTTGGTACCGCGTGTTTATTGGGTCATGCTGTCTGTATTCCTTAATTATATAAGTACAGTCTAAAAATTTGGAGAAAACAAAATGAGTTACAAGTAGGTATGTCTTCTGGCGCGCGCGTTTCGCCTTTAACGATACTCACTTTACGATTCCCGCCGATTCCATTCCGATTTTACAGTTCGGTTTATGTCGGACGACGTCGGCCTATTTTAAACGAGAAAAACGATACGTAAGTGTGATAAATACCTGTGAAAGACAGAAGGACATCTGTCTTAACGTATACGGGTCCTTTTCACTTTTGGGGTCCGGAACACTGAAATAAATAAACCTGCCTATTTCTTATCGATCCATCTCGACTTCCCTCATTTCGGTGTTTCACGTAAAGTAGAAAAGGCCTCCGCTTGCGTTCCAGAGTAGATATCTCATAAATAATTCTCACAGGTGAATCACCGCTCATGCTTTGTTACTATGCCTTACTTCTAGGGATTCACGAATTACACTAGATGCTGCATGTGGGAAGAGCGAAATGGTATATTTTTACAGAATCCACTTGTATGATTGCTTCGTTCTATAATATTCTTATAATTTTCCAGCTTCTATTTCTGTAAGAAATTTAATTTAAAAAAATCTATTAAATATACTATTATTATAAATGAGAAAGATTTGATTTTTGTTTGTTTGTTTGTTACGGATAAACTCAAAAACTAGTTAACTGATTTTTTTTTAAAATTACACCTATAGAAAGCTACATTCTCAGCGATTAACATAGGCTATATTTTATTTTCAAACTAGTGTTCCACCCGCTGCTACGCTCGCGTGGACTGCACAGTTGTACCGGGGTAACTATAATTTTTTGTAGATGTGGGAGCTTACTCTCTTTCTGGGACCCCCTTTTTCCGGAATAAAAAGTATCCTATGTCACTCTTCAACTTATAAATTATATCTATGCGAAAAATTATAAGCGGTCGCGGTACAATCGTGTAGTCCAAGTGAACGGAGCCGCGGGCGGAAAGCTTTGTCTAGTATGAAAGCATTTCACATCCAATATTAGCTGTATTACACACATTTACTTAAAGCTAATATTTATTTTCTTTAAACTATGCTATTAGCTTACTTTATAGTTCTAGTAGCTCTTTTACAGATTTTCCAATTGGACCTAATCAATGATCACAATGTAATTAAATTACAGATTTTGTTTACAGCTTTCATTAATAATAATAATAATAATAATATATGAAACATTTCACACATGTTTACCTGAGCCTGTATTGTGGGGTTACTAGACAACTAATATACATACTTAAATATCTTTATATTACATACATACAGGTTTTTTTTTATCACTGCGTATAAAAATTTATTTCGTACTTTAGTGAAAATAAAAAATATAATTTTAATTATTTATCTATTTATTTAAAAATAATAAAACTTAAAGTGATTAAATGTGTCCATAAAAATGCCGTGAGTCGTATCACCCTACTCGCACTGCCTAGAGCCGCCCCGTGCCCCTGCGCGCCTATCCCCCGGAATCATCCGTTGTGTGTCCACGTTTTAAGATTAATTGTATTGGACAGGTTGAAAATATAATGAAAAATAAAAGTTCGATTTTTTTAAGGTAATGAGTTCTATTCACGTTACTGAATCATATAAAAAAAATATGCCCATAAAAATACCCTGTATATAGATATTTTATACTCATACACGGAACAAATACACATGTTCATGCACACGTATATATTTGTCAGGGGTGGGAATCGGACTCGCGACCTTTGGGTCTACAGTCGGTGTCTTCGACCAATAGACCGATTCGTCAGTCGGTCGTCCGATGTTCTGAAAGTTTGATAGTTTTTGTGACAATCTGACCTTATCTATTACGTGGGTGCTCCAAGGAGTTACAAATATACAGCGTGCTCCCGAGGTACCCGAGGAATTTCGCCGAGCGATTCCAGAGATAAAGATAAGAAAAAAATGTAAATAACTTTTATTCAATTTCGTATTTTTTTTTTCTTATAACAAAAAAATATTGCCCTGCATTTCATAGTGTACTAGTGGCTGGTCGAAGAAGCGAACGGGTAACGGGAGGAGCTCTGGCTGCGTGTGCGTTTCCTTTACGTCTTACGATTAACTGAACGAGTGATAAAAAATAAAAAAATTATAATAATGATTTATTTTTTTAAATGTCAGTGGTACCTAATAACATTTCAGAATTAACATTAATTACTAATAATTTTATATTCCGGTTATTTGTAATTTTTAAAGTGAAACCGGAATTAATTATTTGAGAATCCTGTTTGTTTATTTAATTAATTTGTCTTATCATTGATTGGCTTTATACAACGCAGATATTTCAACTTACGTTCCGTACCGTACGATACCGTGTGAACATTTCGTTACTCGTCGTTCCTTGCTCGCTAGCTGCACAAACCGACAACATTGTTTATTAGGCACCGCTACACGACGAAGTGTACATTCTATTATTTATATTTTCTTTCATATCTCAAATAACGAGCGACAGACAGAAAAAAATTATTAAAATAATTTGTTCCTAACATTGACTAGAAGGTTCTGTTAAAATCCCTCGGGTACTTCCGGAGCACGTTGTATAAGAAAAACGTGCACTGTTACATTAGGGGGCATTCATTGGTAATAAAAATAATACTTGGGACATCCCACACAGCACCATGTAGTCCTAAAGTAAGCACGCATTATGCTTGTATTATGGGGTACTAGACAACTGGTATACATACTTAAATATCCCTTTTTAATTACGTACATAGAAATAAAGAGGAAGAAGTTTCGACCGATTTCATCCAAAGTACGCCAAGGGTGGGAGTGGTCTGCGGTCATCAGACGTCAATTTATCTGTATTGTTATTAAGTAAATAATTAAAACTACTTTTTTTTCCTTTTAAACTAAAATTCACTTTGAAGTCGAACACGTTCAAATTCATTTTATGCCCAGGTTTAGGTCCAGTATAGAACCACGAGTACATAGTAGTATATCGTGATCCTATAGTTCCAATCAAACTTTATGGCGGATTGGAATACAACGCTTTATGCATGCTCGCGCAGGTTCAGTCATATATGCCCCTCGCTCCACTGCGTCCTGCTATACCTAAAACTGGTTACTGAGACGCGACTTGTGCCTATCTTCACATCCGCCATAAAGTTTGATTGGAACTGTACCAGTAGATCAAATCGTTGGGCCCACGGGCCCTTCACCAAAATAAAAACGTATTACTTTTCAATCCTACTTATGATATTGAGTGCTCAGATTTTTTTTTAAACATCTAAATAAAGCAATCGAAGTAACAGTCAAATGGAACGCGGTAATATAGTTTAACGAAAAATTTAACAATTATTACCGATGAAGTAATAAAAACTAATTAACGATCAAATCTACTTTTGAATGTAATCATCGATCAAACTTAATTACGATATAGTAAAACGTTTAATTACAACAAAAATTAGTATTACAATTACATAAACAAATATTATTACGTATACATTAGAATAGTTTATTTGCGTGAACGGTTAGCGTGTAAAGGGCCCATTAATTCACATACTACGGTTAATTAAATAGAAATCAATATTTTTTTCATTAGGTATAAGTTTAATTATGTGATGACTGTTTGTATTTATTAATGGGCGAAAATGATGATTTTGTTTATAAAATACCTAGTTAAAATAACCAAAGTGTTTTTTTTTTCTGAGTTTTCTTGTAAACAAAACGTCTGAGTTTCACACAACAGACAACAGTTAACATTAAGATTCTGACAATTTTAAATTGAGCTTTTTTAATTAATTAAATCACAAAACCAATTTCACTTATCGACGCGAAAACATTACTAAGCTACTACTGTCGTATTTTTAGAAACCACCGATTTCAATACAATGATAACAATAATATCTGGGACATCCCACACAGCGCCATCTAGTCCCGAATTAAGCAAGCAAGTACCATGCTTGTATTATGGGGTACCAGACAACTGTACTTAAACTGATACTTAAATTTTTTTTTTAAATAATATATACATATATAGAAACTTTTACACCCAGACACGGAACAAATAGACATGTTCATGCACACAAATATACGTCCCGGGCGGGAATCGAAACCCGCGACCCTCGGTTCTGCAGTTAGGGACTCCAACCACTCGGCCAGCCGGTTGGTCAAACTGACTGTACTGACTGAAATAGCCTTTTTCAGTTAAAATTTTTAATACAAGAATTTTAAATTTATGTAATGGTATATTTAATATTTATAGAGACAATCTATTATAAATGCGTTGCATCTTACCCCATGAAACAGATTGTAGACTTTTGCAGGCGATATGATGTTAGTACTAGCTTATATTTATTTCGTGTATTAACACTGTGACCGTCACTGTGTTTATTAATAATAATAATAATAATAATAACACACACAATCACAACAACATCTAGGCCCCAAACTAAACTAAGCATTTAGCTTGTGTTTTGGGTACCAAGCGAGAACACCACATACATATAACTAGCAAGACCCGGTGCCAGTATTAATATTCATCATATAAATACTGACCCGACCTGGGATTTGAACCCGGGACCTCCAGCTTCGCAGGCAGGGTCGCTGCCCACTAGGCTAAGCGGTCGTCGTGATTGTGATTGTCGTTGTGATTGTGTGTGTTATTATTATTATTATTATTATTATTATTATTATTATTATTATTATTATTATATTATTATTATTATTATTATTATTATTATTATTATTATTATCATTATTATTATTATTATTATTATTAAAATCCTACTAATATTATAAACGCGAAAGTGTGTATGTATGGATGTTTGTTGCTCTTTCACGCAAAAAACAACTAGATGGATTTTGATGAAACTTTAAAATAATATGGCTTATATACCACAATAACATATAGGCTATAATTCATAGCTTCATCATTCATCAGCTTTCTGCCCGCGGCTTCGCTCAAGTGAACTACACAGTTGTACACTGATTTTATAAATTCTTTCACCTATAGAAAGCTACATTATCAGCGAGTAACATAGGCAAAATTTTATTTTCAAACTAGCTTTCCGGGGCATGGTGGGGGAAGACTCATCGCTGAGTGTGCGACCAGAACGCGGGTAGACGCTTGAGGGTAGACGTCATTGACGGTTGTGTCCGTTTTGCGAATTAAAGGCACTGGCGATTTGTTGAAAGCGCACTGTACCTATGTAATAGATATAGTAAAAAAAGGACTTTTTAGGGAGTATAGAGGGAATGTTGATAGGGGAGAGGTAGGGTAAGGGGTTAGGAGGGCAGGGGAGAGTAAGTGGGTGGAAAGGAGGAGGGCTAGTGGAGGGAATGGGAAGGGGAACGTTTCTGTAGTCCGCCCGGGCCGGGTACGACCACTAGTTTATTTATATTTTGACGCACAAATATTATATTACTGAGATAATTTATAATATAAGTCAGGATTAAGTCAGGTTCTCCGAAAGCGGCAGGCCCCTGTTCTCTCCGTGTTCTCCCTGCTAAGGCGCCAACGACTTCCCATAATGCCTAACATTCACTATCTTCCCCGGACCTTCGAACCCTGGAGTTTTCCTGTTATTTTCATTTGGAACGTACATCGGTCATTTCGCATTCCGCCGGGGCGCGGGCCCTCGTAAGTTATTGATTTAGCCCCTTTCAAGATTCCATATGAACGTTGTAAATAAGGGCTTATAGAGACTTCATCTAACCGTTTATTTGTTTTTAGGCGGAACGCTACCGAATTTACGATGCGACGACTTTACGGCTGTTGTCTACGTACGAATGTAGTAGCTATACGAAATTATATCCACGAAGCCCTTTACTTGGTATATGAGCTTAAAAAGAGCTTTTAGATTTACTCATCAAAATGTCCCGATTAATAAAATTAAAGCGGTGATGTTTTGTATATAATATGATAGTATATATTAAAAAAAAAAACGGTCTCGATTATAAAATTAAGACTAGAATGATGGGCATTAAAATAGACGCAGTTCTTCATCAGTTTTTGATTTACGGTGCTTGTGATTTAAAAATTATATCCACTTAGACAAATCAGTTTATTGAAAAGAGAAGATTATATTAACGAAATAATATTTAGTAAGCACCTATTCTGTTATGTCGTGATAACTGAGTGGTATCGAGACGGCTTCTTGTTACGAAAGCCGTGGTTCGAATTCCAGGTATGTACCAATAGGTTTTTCTAACTTATATACATAATCATCACTGCCTCAGTGCCTCGGAAAGCACTTTAAGCTGTCGGTCCAAGTTGCCATCAATAGGTCGCCGTCGTTAAAATCCAGCAACCCGCACTGGAGCAACATGGTGGCTTACACTCTAAGCCCGCCCATCGGGGGGGGGGGGGGGGGGGCGGGCAAAGCCTCTACAATGTAACATTAATGGGCTGATGGTATGGTACGGTATCTATTGATCGTCGTAAAATAACCCTCGAAATGACGTACCCGTCCTGACTAAAATATTAGATATTTTCATTCACAGCAAAATCCCTACATTAATCCCTACATAGTAAACTTCATCATCGGTTCGCACCTGTCCAACAAAAGCGTTAATCGGCAATAAATTTTCCTCGAGGCTATCGCCTTTCCCCGGTTTTCCGAATTCCCCACATCTGACGTGTATTTTAGTATGAGCAAAGCCATAAGTTGCGATGAGGTCGTCATTGTGAGTCTGCGAGACCGTAAAAAGGGAGTTTTATAGCCGCCCGCGGCCTGCGCGCGCTACGTTTAAAAACATTGTAATGTATCGGAGTGTCTTCATTTGCCATAAAACCGATTTCGATCCAGAGCGCAACGAAACTTTCCTGTGAAATGGAGTTTACAAGTTTTGAGTTTGAAATATGATACCCACGAATCATTCAGCTGGTCAAACTACAGCTATTGGTTGCTACGTGTCGACGTGTTTTCATTACGAAATCAACGCTTTAGGATTCTGTACCCATAAGGGATACCAAAGGGAACATTATTACTATTATTATTATTACTATTCCGCTGTCCGTCCATCTGTCACGATGCTGTATCATCTGAAGCGTAACATATAATTGAAATTTTTACAGAAAGTGTATTATTATATGGCCGCTATAACAACAAATAAAAACAATAAAATAAAGTTAAAAATTAAAGGGAATAGCAAGAAGCGTGTTTTTTTCTATATTGTACGGTGGTTTTTAACAAAATCATAACAGCCAATTAAATAGTTAACCATCAAAATGTCTGAAACTTTGATAGCCTTAAATTAAATTTTTATGTGCAAAACTGAAATGTCCTAATAAAAAGCCTGTAATAAAAAGTGTCCTGATAGCCCAAAGCGAAATGAACCTGTCTCAAATTTATAAGGCATTGAAGCCATGGTTCGAACTCGGGCGTGTACCAATGCGTTTTTCTGACTTAAGTACATAACTATCATTGATTCCGTGCCTCGGAGAGTACGTTAAGCAGTCGGTCCCGTGTGCTGTCAATAGATGGCGGTCGTTACAATCCCCAACCCGCAGTGGAGCAGCGTGGTATATTTAAGCTCCAAGCCCCCTTACCCTGGGGGAGGCCTAAGCCCCTGCAGTGGGATAAAAATGGGCTGATGAAGAATAAAAAGATTGAGATCTTTAAACAATCTTGACATTTTTGTCGCAAACGTAGGTACTTGACGTAATGTACCTACAACAACACCATAACAGAACTAGGAGGTGACTTTTTAAAAATTGCAGAAGTTTTTGAGTAATGATTTTCAAGACCATGTATGCAAGATTACCAAAATAAATAAATTTGTCAGGTGCTAATTAAGTATTGAACAACAATGTAGAGAAAGTTTTATCTATAAAGGGAGCTCAGGTCAGGTGGTCAAAACGACGAAGACTTTTCTTTTGATTTTAATGTAATTTTAAAATAACGCTCGTGAAATATTTTTTAAAAACATTTGTGCAGCAAGCATGAAAAAGTGTAGAATATTATTATATACAGTAAATGTCAAGTTTAAGTTTTGAATTGTATTATTTAGTTGATATCTTATTATGTGCAATTTAGTTTTACAATTTATTTTTAACAATTTTTTTTTATCAACTTACGAATATAAATATTTAATTATGTATTTACGCTAACTAATTTTAAATATTAAACCACAATTTTAATAGACAAAAACTCCCGACCGCCCTAAAATCCGGGGGAAGTAATAATAATAACACACACAATCACAACAACGTCTCGGTCCCAAACTAAGCATTAGCTTGTATTTTGGGTACCAAGCGAAGACACCACATGTATACATATAACGACCAAGACCCGGTGCCAGTATTAATATTCATCATATAAATACTGACCCGACCTGGGATTCGAACCTCCAGCTTCGCAGGCACGGTCGCTGCCCACTAGGCTAAGCAGTCGTCAAATCAAATCGTGACATATGGGAACCCTATTTCGGCTGCCCAAATGTTGTCTTTTAAAAATTCATTATTTATATTGTTCTGATAATCATCTATCAAAAAAATTACAAATTCACAAGTAATATATCCTAAACATAGAACATGTGAACAGCATTTTCTCGTCCTATAGATGTTATACCTTATTAGAGTTAGCACCTATTATCCACCTTTAATGAAACAACCAGTATCATACCAGTATTATATAAATTTTGAATACTTGTGCATAAATTATAAATAATTTTAATATTTAATATAAATTATCCACTAACCGGCATTGGAGCAGCGTGGTGGATTTAAGCTCCTAGCCCCCTCACTCTCGAGGGAGGCCTAAGCCCCTGCAGTGGGGTATAATAGGCTCATGGTATGGAATATAAATTATAAATATTTCGTCGAACAACTTATCGTTGCTTAGTCGTAATGTCATTTTTAAAATGATCCAAGTCCACTAGATCACTGGACTATCACGATGACGTTCGATCAAACAGGTTCGTGTTAACTGACCGCTATAACCAGCAGACCGAGCAAAATTTTTATTAAGAATTTGGACCTTAATGCGCTACTAATAAGTTTCAATTTAGTACGCCGTGTATTGTTGATTACGTGCACTTTCACTAAGAATGCCAATGTCAGAGCTCGTGTTATTTTCTCCGGTGTTATGCAATGCTGTTACGATAGCTAATGTTATGAAACTTATTGCGTAAGTTTAAACTAGCGAGTTTACTTGCGTATTTAAAGTTATATTTGTATGTTAGTTTTTGCACACACACTACTTAGCTTACGCCGTTTATACGTCTGTTTGTCTGTCCATCTGTGTGTCTGTCTATTTTACCTTGAAATAGTAGTATCTAGTGAACCGTAGAAAACAGTATTAAATTTTCACAAAATATATTTTATTATACAAAAGAAACCAAAAAAAAAAACGAAAGCGTCAAGTTTGCACTGTAATAACGCCAAACGTTATGGCAGTCCAGACTCTGAAAACTACAAACCGGACTGTAAAAAAAAACCATTTTTTTGGTAAATACATTATGCAAATATATTGTGTACGGAACTTTCGGTGCGCGAGTCCAACTCGCACTTTTTTCATAGACCAAGCAAAAAATAATAATACATTAGCGTGGTTATATATAGCAAAGTTAGATTAGTTGTTCTAGTCCAGACTTGTAAATGTAATGTGAAAAAAAAGTGAAAATGTAAAATACAGACTGACCGATTGGCCGAGTGGCTAGAGACCTTAACTGCGGAGCCAAGGGTAGCGGCTTCGAATTCCGCCCGGGACAAATATTTGTATGCATGAACATGTCTGTTTGTTCCGTGTCTGGGTGTAAATATCTATATATATGTATGAATTATACAGAATGTTTAAGTATGTATATCAGTTGTCTGACACCCATAATACATGCATTGCTTAGTTTAGGACTACACGGCGCTGTGTGGGATGTCCCAGATATTGTTATTATTATTAATAACTTACTATATGTGTAGACGTAATAGAAGAGCAAAATAAACATATTTCATTTCGCTTAATTTCCTTGTTAACATTTTAAATCAGTATACATAACATGCCTTTTTACTTTCAGCTAACTTTGACCATGAAGGCAAAGTAACAAAAGGCATTGGCCATATTTTTTTCGTATTTATAAGAATATTGACGTTAATTAACAGATTTTTTTTGAATTTTTTGGAGGCGCTTTTCTTGGATTTTTTTTTTAAATCGATTAATTCTTGATAATCGTTACATGAAATTTAAAAATTACTAAAATACTCCAGATTGCTATACTTTCATAAAAAAGTATTCAATTGTGATGTCAAAATTTTCGGTTAGTGTCCAATGCGTAAAATCTGACCACTCTTGGATCGAGCGACTAACTAGTCGAAAAAAACGGTTCAATTAGACACAAAAATTGTATTATGTATTAAATTAAAAAATATATAAAGTATATAGTTTGGGTGTAAAGTATCTGTGTATATTATAAAGAATATTTAAGTATGTAGGTATATCAGTTGTCTGGTACCCATAATACAAGCTTTTCTTAGTTTGGAATTGAATGGCGCTGTGGAAGCTGTTTCAGATATTGTTATTATTACTCAAGTTTTAATAAAGCGAATTTTCAAATAACCCTCAATTACCTAAAAAAAATAGCTGATTTTAATTTTGAGTCTTAATCATTTTATTTGTGACCTTCATTACGCGATTATTATTATTAGGTTTTTTTTAATAACGTATACTACATCACAACAACGTCTAGGCCCCAAACTAAGCATTAGCTTATGTTTTGGGTACCAAGCGAAGACACCACATACATATAACAACCAAGACCCGGTACCAGTATCAATATTCATCATATAAATACTGACCCGACCTTGGATTCGAACCCGGGACAGCCAACTTCGCAGTAACAAGTTTTTTAGTAGTTTATTTAGTATAAAAGAAATATGTACAGTGTTCAGCACTTAACGCAAGCGAACAAAAACCCTGCAAGCTTTATCCAGAAGTGAATTGGTAACAAGATTTCTAATCGAAGTAAATTGATTCAACACCTAGTACTGCACTCATTTAACCCTTAGACATGTGAGACCGTCATGCCCTTAATTACTAAAAAAAATACGATGTTCCTCATATTTTACGAGATAAATAAGCTAATACTATATAATAAGCTGGGATTTATGTTCCAAAACACTATATCGCGTAAGCTCCGAGATTACGATCTTGGCTTGTATCTTGTCACAAATATTTGTTTAGGTTTAATGACTCGGTCGTCGGCGGATGTCGTGTTTATGAAACGACTTATGTTTCGACGCTGAGGAAAAAACTAGTGGGTTTCTAAAAAAGAGACGCGATTGACAAAAAGCTGATTCAGAAAAAAAGAGATTTAAGATTTTAAACAATAAATTATTTTTTTGACGACCGCTTAGCCTAGTGGGTAGCGACCCTGCCTACGAAGCTGGAGGTCCCGGGTTCGAATCCCAGGTCGGGTCAGTATTTATATGATGAATAGTAATTCTGGTACCGGGTCTTGGTTGTTACCTATATGTATGTGGTGTCTTCGCTTGGTACCCAAAACACAAGCTAATGCTTAGTTTGGGGCCTAGACGATGTTGTGATGTATACGTTATTATTATTACTTTTAAAAATCAATATTATAATATATTTAATATCTTCTATGAATGATGTTTTGATGCAAAGATCTATCAGCACGGAAAAAGTAAAATAAATAAATAAATACAACTGGTAATACGGATCCACACAGCTCCATCTAGTCTCAAAGTACGCAAATATTATGCTTGTATTATGGGATACTAGACAAGTGATATACATACTTAAATCTTCTTTTTTTATATGACATATACAGATACTTTTTTATACCCAGACACAGAACATACAGACATGTTCATACACGTAAATATTTGACTCGAGCGGGAATCGAACCCGTGACCCTGGGCTCCACAGTTAGGGTCTCTAACCACTCAGCTAATCGGTCAACCAATATACTTAAATAACTAACTAACAATATTAATTTGAGTTTCAGTTATGCATATTTTAACCAACGTTTCTTTTAAACCGAGAGAGTAAAAAAGAAAAAAAAATAGATGCATAACTGACGACCGCTTAGCCTAGTGGGCAGCGACCATGCGTGCGAAGCTGGAGGTCCCGGGTTCGAATCCCAGGTCGGGTCAATATTTATATGATGAATATTAATACTGGCACCGGGTCTTGGTTGTTATATGTATGTGGTGTCTTCGCTTGGTACCCAAAATACAAGCAAATGCTTAGTTTGGGACCTAGGCGTTGTTGTGATTGTGTGTGTTATTATTATTATTATTATTTTCCTCATAATTCAGAATATTTATTTAACTTGACATGATTTTGATAGAAATGTAGGATAAGCAACACCACCGATGTCAGGTATAGATTAATTTATTTGTCTACTTTAAGCATTTACTTCTCAGAGCATTTATAGTATTGAAGAAGTTACACCCGAGCTTAACCTCTGAGTATATGTGACTAGATCTTTGGCGTGTGTATAATATGGGGTGATTGATCAGTTACTTGTAAGTTTACTTAACCTGTTCACTACACATTAACCATATTTGGTCAGATTGAAGGTCACGACCCATTTTATTAAATGAGATAAAGGTTAAGCATAAAAATTGTTTTGGTGAGTCTGTTTTTCCCTTGCATAACAACGAGCCTTTTTGAAGAAATGTGTAAAACGAACTTAAAGCTACACTCAAAGAATATATTAATTCAATTCAATTTTAATGCGTTCCACTGTTTTTAGCATACATTTACCTTACATAGGAAATAGACATGCTATATCATTATTGTGGACCCTGTCATAAAGGGCATAGCATAAAAAAAATGGTTAAAAGAGACGATGCCTTAAATCTACTAAAAATATTAGGAACATCAAAATTCTTAAGTACTTGCTATAACTACACTTAGTCCGAGACCTACCTATACTAATTTATACACTTATTTGTTCATAAACAATATATTTTTTTTAAATTTGTAATATTGCTTATGTATTGGGTAAAAACGTAATTTTTATTATATTTATTCATATATTTAAAAAAATATTTATAATAATAAGTCCAAGACACTTAAATCTATAATAATAATAATAACGTACACATCGCAACAACGTCTTGGCCTCAAACAAAGCATTAGCTTGTATTTTGGGTACCAAGCGAAGACACCACATACATATAACAACCACCGACCTGGGATTCGAACCCGGGGCCTCCAGCTTCCTAGGCAGGGTCGCTACCCACTAGGCTAAGCGGTCGTCAAATTATCAGTGTTTATATTATATTGTATGAATATACTAAACCTTTAAATATTTATATTAATGTATTTTTGTATTTATTAAGTAAAAACTTTAGGTAGGTCAAACATTTAGGTAATGCTACTAAACCTTCATTTTAAAATATCACAAGAAAATATTATTTAAATTTGTAATTAACAAGATATTTTTTTTTAATTTTAAGTGAGTTTTAAAAACAGAAAATAAATGTCAATAAATTTACAACCGAGCCAAAACAAAAAAAAATTAAGATCTCAAAGATAATAAATACATATTTCATTTTATACATTTTAGTTGTCTTTGTCTAGATTCATGTGACGAAGTTCTAACTACAAAGTCTAATCTAGCCTGATAGAACTATGGCACTTTCAATTTCTGACTCCTGATATACAATCTCCTACGAACATTAAGTCTTACAGTGACATGACGCGATTCATTCTCGTGACATCGGTAATGTCGGAGTACAGAAATTCACAAAATTAGTTTGTAACTTACGTCTGCAACAGACATGCGTTCCATGCGTACGTGTTGACAACTGAGCGATGTTTTCAAATTATTATCGTTATAGTCCGGGAGCCACTGACGAAAATTTATATATGGCAACAACAAAGTAGAATTTTTCTTTTTGTTTTCAGACTGCAGTCAACTGGATATGCGTGCGTTCGGATTTGGCGTACTTAATACCATGTAAAGATTTTGATAATCTGAATAATTTTTTATAACCTAATTATTGTATATAGGTACTGTCTGACTCGTCTATCACCTATTGGAGGTCCTGGGTACTTTTCATACAAAAAGGGGTAGGCTTTTCATACAAAAAAGAGGGTTTGGTTCATGTCTAATTCTTGCTGTATTTTTGTATCAATTTTACAGAAAAAATATATGTAATAGGAGAAATACTGTCACAGGGCGGTGTATATATATTTTAAATATCTTGTTTGATTGTTTCAGAACAAATTCCTGAAAAAACATGATTTCCGTTTGTTCTTCGTTTTTGAAAATAAGGGACATAAATACGATATTAATGCGAATTTAAATTTTGGTTCCGATTCATACACATTTCAGGAGTAGAAACAGTCACGGCCCGATAGGTTTTACGAAGGGTATTTTATAAGTATTTTTGGAAATTTGCTCTTGTATCTGTCACTCAGGAATAGGTCGGTAAAGAAGGATTGAAACGGAGGTAACTATTCCAATTGTATCTAACAATTAAATGGGTCGTGATGGGTCGTGACCTTCAATCTAACCAAATATGGTTAAGGGTAGTGAATAAGTTGAAACTGTCAAATCGTGTAGATAAGTAACATTCTAGATTCTCTTCAATTATTTTTATTTCAGTACAGTCACATTAAATGTATAAGTAACTAACTATAATCCTTTGATTATATACTGTCCAGATAGAGAGTCGGTGTCAAAAAAAGTATATTAAAAATATCACCTAACCGTTCGGTTATAATTCACGTAACCAGATACAGTTTGTACATGGTTAAATAGCAGACAAATTCTACTATGATTATGTCATAGATTACGTTAAAACCAGTCTCTATATCTACATATTAAGAAAGCTATAAATAATTCATCCCACACAGCGCTAAACCCCACATCCCAAAGCAAGCAAGTATTATGCTTGTATTATGAATACTAGACAACTGATATACATACTTGAATATTCTTTATAATATATAAATATATTAATATTTTTACACCCAAACACGGACCAAATAGACATGTTCATGCCGGGACAACAAATATTTGTTCCGGACAGGAATCGAACCCGCTACCTTTTGGTTAGGGTCTCTAACCACTTGGTAATTTTGTGGAAGATTCATTATCAAAGATCGTTATTTACTTATATGTCACTCACACAACAAGCTTTCTCAAGCTTTTGAAATAAGAAAATTTCGTGTGCAATTACTGGCACATCTTTTGATTTAAATCTGTGATACGCTTGACGCTATGAAAGCTTGACGTTATAGACAATCCACGTCTTCTGGGACCTAACTTAATTAAGACCGTCGCACACTATGCATTTCAAAACCGCAATCAGATTATTCGCTTAGTAATTCGTATTGTGTAACTGTTTTTGTAGTCAACTATCGTTAGTGTGTTCGGTAGTCTCGAATAGGATTTAATAAGAACACGTGTGAAACGATTTCGTAAGCGTCAATCGTCATGAGGGTCCTTTCGAAAAGTTATTTGTAGTAACCCAGTTTGTATTTAATATTTTAAACTAATGAGTGACCTAGTTCATTGTCCGCGGCTCCGTTTGTATGGAATACATTTGTATATTAACATTTATTAAAATTATTTTACAATTTTACAAAATAATCGAAATACTTTATTTTTAATTTCCAAAAAAAAAGTTTGAACACATCGATGTTTTACAACCAAAAAATGGTTCCTCAAAATCAATCTGATTCTAAATTAATCTGAAAATCAGATTGATTTCAATGGACTTAAAATTGTTAAGTATTTTATTAATTTAAGGTTAAAAGGTTTAAGGTTAAGGTTTAAATGTCACATTGTTGGTTTCGTTCCATTGCGCCATATGCGATTGACTCAAATTATTATTATGTGTCTATAAGTTGCCCCTAATTGGAACATATGTAATTAAAAAGATCGTATTTTTTTTAAATTGTTAGTAAAATATATTTTCAAGAAAGCGTCGTTTTTGGGATATATTAAAACTCATTAGGGGAAGTTATAATTACGTAATAATAGCTGGGGTCACTTGCACAATGGTCATTGTGATTACAAAGTTGTGATATTTTCCTTTGACCCCTTTTTCCGTGAATGAGATTTGGTGAGATTCTGTCGGACCACTAAGCCATTTTGAGTTCACGTAAATAATAGAAATCCCCAAAAAAATAATTATCTTATACTTTCGCCGTAAAAAGTTTTGAAATTCCGAAAAGAAGGTATACAGTCAGCATTTCTAAGTAAACCCTATTTAATTTAATTAAAATCTTGTGCTTTTGAATTTGGCAATTGTGTGGCATTAGGATGCACTGTGACGAGAAATAATTTAATTTTAAACAATTTATTTATCTATTTACACTAAACAAGTAATTTCACTTAATCAATTTTATGCTTCGTGTTTGCAAATCCAATAGTATATATTAGTTTTATGAAATATCCTCTAAATTTAAGCTGTTTTTTCAAGCGATGAAACTGGTTTAATTCTAGTTTTTCACAATTATCCCAAAAATCTTTTTTTTCTTTTTTGAAGAAATTGGTCATGAAAAAAGTGAAGATCGCTAAATTTTACACGAAAAAGACATCTACACATTTTTTCGCAGAATCAATATTTACAAAAAATTATTACTGAATGAAGACACGAACAAAAACAATTACAAATGATATATGCGATATTCAAATACATTGTTATATTTAATAATTTAATTTAAAAATACAAAATAATTTAAATTTTAAGCCATGTTTCAAAATAAGTCCTCCAAACCTCACAATAGCCTATAAATCATATAAATATACGCAAAACGTAAATTCGAGTACATACAATGTATCCAAAGCCTTGACTCATCACGTTTTCTTTCGTAACCCGACCTATTTATTCAGTAACAATTTTGTATCGAAACGAGTTCATGTTTATCTTTAGCTAAAATTCATGACTAAATATATTGAATTGAATACAGTTTCGTTTATAAACCATTATGCTATCGAGTCAAAAAGAAAAAAGGTACCCTTTTAGAATCACTTCGTTGTCTACAATAAAGTTCGACGATAATCGTAATCCGACAATCGTTAATAAACAACCGGCGAAGTGCGAGTCGGAATCGCCCATGAAGGGTTCCGTACGACTGTACAATATATAAAAACACGTTTCTTGTATATGGGGAGTACCTTTAATTTTTAACTTAATTTTATTTGTATTAATTGTATGTATGTATTCTTTATGAAAGTTTTAAATGTAAGCAATGATCTCTCAATTACCAGCCACCAAAAACGTCGAAAATAACACGTCTCTTGTATGGAACCCCCTTTCATTTTTAACTTCATTTTTCACGACCCCTTTGAACAACTTTTGCTATTTCTTATAGTTTAGGATTCGGCTATACAGTCCTATCTCGAAAATTCACCTTTTATCTAGATTTTAGTTTTCTGCATTCCTGCTCCACATAAACAATAACTACGCCAAATCTCCTACTCCTCCGTGCGCCATGTTTTGGACACCCAAATTACAGACAGGTACAGTATAACGAAGTTACTTTGTAACATTCTCGATATGGACGACCGCTTAGCCTAGTGGGTAGCGACCCTGCCTGCGAAGCTGGAGGTCCCGGGTTCGAATCCCAGGTCGGGTCAGTATTTATATGATGAATATTAATACTGGCACCGGGTCTTGGTTGTTATATGTATGTGGTGTCTTCGCTTGGTACCCAAAATACAAGCTAATGCTTAGTTTGGGACCTAGACGTTGTTGTGATTGTGTGTGTTATTATTATTATTATATTCTAGTAAGCTAATAGAAAATTTAAACTTTGTTGAAATATCAATTCGACTTGAAATTTACTACAAAATCACGCTAGTGTTATTGTTATATACCGTTAATATCAGAATTACTTTTTGTCTCTGTTTCAGTACAGTGAAGTGTTTTCCAGGAACTCGCATAAATTATTACCTCCGCGGTAAATGTATGAGTTCAGTGACTTGGCAAGATGAATCACGGAATAAACACTTAGAGACACAAAGCTCGTGACAGTTAGACGTGTGTCCTGTGCTTTTCACTCTATAAAGTGATTGATAGCACGGAACAAACAAAGTGGTTGGAAGTGCGACTTAACAGTGTGTGTTACACTGATATCCATTATCACCCCGCACATACACATGGACACTTTTTTAGCGTGAAATATGTTGTATAATCTCATTGTCTATGAATTGTCTATGCAAGAAAGCATAGACAATAATCTGAGTTGCATATTGTATTCGTTATAAAAGTCATGTCATGTATAATTTGTAATTATCTTGTACAAATAAATGATTAACAAAAACTAAAAGGATTTAACATTTAAAAATGTAAGAAAATTCTGAAGCTACATTCAATAACTCGAGATTTGTGGACGTACGAATATCGCCACAAATCGAAGAGGTGTATGTTTGTGTGCGCGACAGAAACGTAGCCTGCAAATTGACCACAGATTTTCATACTAATCAGACGTTATGTAACACATCCAAGTCTTTCTTTGTTCTGTGATTAATAGTTAGACAAGTCAATACTACGCGTTTATACACAAGAGTGTCGGTTCTGTTGTAGTATTTACACACAGACAAGTCAACCTTATAGACCACGCTTTGACAGGGAGTAGCATTCGCCAAGGCTAAGTAGTGACACTACATAACTACGTCTCTTCTGAGCGGTCAGTTGGAAGCACGTCGGAAGCCATTAAATTGTCAATTTTGAACGAGCCAATGAAAACTAGCCGACCTCTCCCCGCACCCCGCCACTTTTTGGCGATTTCGTTTTCATACTGACGTTTATTAAAGCGTGGTCTATAGGTTGACTGGTCTGTGTATTTACATATGCGTTTAGTTACATGAATCATCACTAAATTAACACAGTAGCACAATAGACAATAAGACCCACGGAACCTTTCGGTGATAAAACCGGTTGTGCAATAGCTTGCATAGATAAAGCGTATTGAAATCGGTAAGTTATTGGAAATATATGCTCGAGATATACTTGTTTGAAAATACATTAAATTTAAAGTAAATTTTAAAAAAATCCCTAATAAGCAGAGTATTTATTTAATATTCCTACAAATATGGTGTCTCACAAAATTATAAACAGGATTCGTTTAATGCACTTTATCCCAAAAACACAATAAATTAGTTAACACGTCCAACGATTCCAATTTTGCCAAATAGTTAACAATTTCAAAATACAGAACTTTTCAATGTATGTTCTGTATAAAATGAAAATGTGTACAAAAAGAAAATTACTTACTTAAATATCTATTTGAGAGATGTTTGGATGTACGAAGTAATTTCTAAAAATAATAATAATACATGGGACTTCCCACACAGCGCCATCTATCTAGTCCCGAAGTAAGCAAGTATTATGCTTGTGTTATGGGTTACTAGGCAACTGATATACATACTTAAATATTCTTTATAATATATACATATATAAATATTTTTGTGAAGACACCACATACATATAACAACGAAGACCCGGTACCAGTATCAATATTCATCAAATTAATACTGACCCGACCTGGGATTCGAACCCGGGACCTCCAGCTTCATAAACAGGGTCGCTATCCACTAGGTTAAGCTAAGTATGAAATCTCGGAGTCCAAAATTTCCTGAAATGATTTCACTCTGTTATTGTGAATTTTATAACTAACATCATGGCATATGTCCAATAAGATCACGGTCCTCTAAACAACAAACAAATTTTGTTTTTATAGTAATTTTCAAATACTTGTACTTCATAACATGAAACTGAAATACTCTTCCCGCTTGTCGCAACCATCTTGATCTCTAAAATATTAAATATCGGTGTGAAGATTCCTTTCACTATGAGCATCACACAACACACTGTGGCACAATGTTAAAGCGTGTTACACAGCCTGTTATTAATTAATCCCTGAAGTCGAAAACGAAGGGTTTTGGTTTGGTTTGGTTTGGGTTAGTAATGCATCGTAAAAAATTTGTATATAATGTATATACATATATATATATTTACGAATAAATTGCTATTTCGAATGTAATGAAAATTATCACAAAGTACAACAAAACAAATATATGTACGCTGACCGACGAATGTCTTCTTTTCAAAGTCCGAGCTCAATACCAAGTGGAAAACCGTTTCACACTTTTTATTTTCCGCGCGGAAAATGGGAAATTGTAAAACCTTGATTAAGAGATGGGTTCTGTGTACAAACATGTGAAGATAAATTAATTTTGAATTTACGGTCGCGACAACAAGTGAGTGTCATTGGGTTGAAAGGTTTTACGTAGCATAGGATCAATTAACATTTGTATTTAAATTGTACTCCTTAGCAAAACCTAAAAGTGGCCAAGTGCGTTTCAAACCACGTGCAGCACAGGGCTTCGTAGTCAGTATGACTATATGTATACGGCGTGTTCGGTTGAACGTAGTCCAAACTTATGGAGCGTGTAGAGCTTACCGAACTAAACAAAAAGTTTCAAAAAAATGTAAGTGATATAAAATTAAATTTTATACAAGTTTTTATCGGTAGCCGTTAGTTTGCGTTATCTGTTCGCTTGAATCTTTTGGTTTAGTTGGAAAAGCTCTCCACTCTCAATAAGCTTGGCCTACGTTCAGCCGAACAAGGTATATGGTCGCGTATTGCGCATTTTTTTAATTTTAGCGATTTATTTTTCGTATATCCCTATAGTTATTGGATTAGATACTTGTTGAAAAAATGGGAAATAATAGGTTTGGATTAAATTTTTTAACACATAGTTTTTATATTTTTTTCCAAAAATTTTGACCAGTTTATGTTGTACCTATAAATGAAAAAAAGGTCTAATTTTCTTTATAATTTTTTTCCAAAAATTGATTAATAAAACATCCCTGTGGTACCAACTGTACAAAATACTTACAATTTCATTATCTTGTACTAAATAAAGTACTAGTACAGTTAAATCACATGTAGTTAACGATCAATAACAGTCAAGTAACAAGTCAGACTGTACGTTTTAAATATGGGAAAGAGCAATATTTGTGTAGTGCATAGGAGAAATCTATTAATTAAACAAAGATTGGTTTCGCTTAGTGTATCTGCTATTGTTGCTATGTGTTCTTAAGTCATCATCAAAAAATCTAAAAGTTTGATCTCCACACCCAAAGACCCTTACAAACATTTTCAATTCGTCAAACCTTTTATCGGTACATAAAGATTTTTTGAAAATCCGACATCATAAACAATTTTCTTAAAAAGTCCCATTTTGATCGATCGACAAAAATCGATCGAATATCATTTCAAAATTAAAATTTTACAGGCGTATCTGAATTAAAGCAATAAATCTACAATTATATCCCAATATTGGAATGCCATCAACAGTTAAAATCCACCAACCCGCACTGGAGCAGCATGGTAGATTAAGCTCCAAATTCCCATACCATGGAGGAGGTATAAGCCCCTGCAATAGGCTATAATGGGCTGGTGGAATACCAATATTTATTTCTTTCCTCGGCTTAGATACAGCATATTTGATCTCTTGATCCAATTAGTAAACGTTATAATCATGCACACGGACGTCCGCTTACCTGAAACAACAGAATATTCTATTAGTACTGGAGTTTACAACAATGTAATTATATAAATTTCTACAGGTTTTAACAACTCTATACCGTATTTACCATAAATTTTTTTCACGCTCTTAGAGTTGGTGTTTAAAAACAAAATATGGGTATTTAATTACAAATATTTAAGAAGAAGAAGAAGAATTACAAATATGTGAGTAAAAACAAAATATAAGAATTATATTTGACAGATCATCACATATGTGATGTGATGTGAAAATCATTCTCATGTACAGACAACGATTTGTGCAAGATTTTATTAGATTTATTCAGCGTGGAACATATTTTTGACAGTACTAATAGAATGAAGTATACGGTAGACTTACTAATAAACTATATGCTCGGTGCGTACGATTTTTTTCTTAATCTACTTCGTTAACAGATAGCTAATAAAGACTTGAAAAACCTGTTGATTGTAAGCACGAATTTTTTGGAAGAAAACTTATGGTTTAAGTATTTTTTTTTGCCCAAGGGTTCCTATTCTATCCTATAAGTAGGATCACTTCGTTGTCCGTCTGTATGTCTGTCAAGACCCTTTTTCTCAGGAACACGTGGAGGTATCGAGTTGAAATTAATATCATATTAGGTCTTACGAAGTTGCTGTTTTCAATGAAAAAGTTAAAGTATTTTTTTTCAAACATCTTTATTTCTGTTATTCAAAGTAATCACCCGTAAAATCGATGCATCTTTGCCAACGCAGTGGCAGTTTATTGATCTCCTTCTTGTAAAAATCAACTGGATGGGAGGCAACAAACTCTTCAAAGGCATTTTGTACTGTAATAGCCGGTAGGTTCAAGGTCTGGTAAGTATGGCGGATGAGGGAGAACTTCCAACTCCAATTCTAACAGCTTGGAGACTGTTTGTTGTTGTGCAGTATGGGGTCGCGCGTTGTCGTGAAGGTGCAGCGGAGACGACCGATTGACCAAACTGGTCCCAGACGTGCGAGCTTCTCCATCATTGTCTTCAGTTCTTTACAGTACACATCTGCAGTAATGCTCATGCCATTTTGTAAAAAGCTGTGATGAATCACACCGGCACTAGACCACAGAACAGAGACCATCACCTTTTTAGGGGTTATTTTTCGTTTAACAAATTGCTTTGGTGCTGAACCAAGACCTAACCTACTTGCTGAGCGCTTTCGATTGTCAAACATAATCCATTTTTCATCACAGGTAACAATCTGGTTCTAAATTCCTTCATTTCTATGCCTGTTGAGCAACGCGAGGCAGGTCTCGACGCGGACGTTGCGCTGGCGATCGTTAAGTTCGTGGGGTACCCATCTATCAAGCTTTTTACTTTGCCAACTTGTCGCAAACGGACCAATATTGTTTTGATGCTAACATCAAAAGCTGCTGCTAGTTCATCTGTAGTTTGAGTATCATTAGCTTCTGCAATCGCTTTCAATTCGTCATTGTTGACCAAAGTGTCCGGACGACCATGAGGTTCATTATTCAAGTCATAATTTCCAGAACGGAAGCGGGCAAACCAATAACGGGTTGTGCGTTCGTTTGGTAAGTTTTCTCCATAAACATTGTTGATGTTGCGTGCCGTTTATGCCGCATAAGTGCCATGACGGAACTCATATTCCATGATTACACGAATTTTTAAAGTGTCTATTGTGACGAAAAATTTTCAAATGTAATGAAAACGCAACGCTAATTAATAAACAAAAGACTGACTTTGTAAAAAGAATGTCTTGTTTTTAAAACAAAATTTATTTGAATGTAGAATTCACAGCTAATGAAATTTTTTTTTGTTTGTAATGGCCAGTACTGAAGAACTGCAACTTCATAGGTTAAGATTTAATTTACTTAGATGTACCTACAGTCCCTTGGAGCTGTAAAAAATCAAGCTCCGAAGTAAATCAAAATCTACGCGTTGACCTAGATTTATGAAATTCGACAAGAAGCAAGGTCTCACAGTACAAATTTTTGTAGTTACATCCAAAAATTATTTACTCATAACTTTTAAATCGATACTATGCGCTTATGCACCATATCTGGCAGTGAGTAGCGATAAATATGTGATAACAGTACGGAACCCTCGAAGCACAGGGCTCGGCACTTGGTAGGTTTTTTATCATACACGCTGCACAGTGGAACTAATCGGTCATTTTTTCGAACACATACTTGAACAATACGGTTCATTCATTATTGTTAAGCAAATGAAACGACGAAGTTTCGCTCGGGCTGTAATAAGCTAAGTGAATATTCATATCGATGACGTCATCCGGACGACGACCTCTGACGATCGACCTCTCGTAACCGATGTACAGTCAGCAATATATATTTTTTTTATTTACTCAAGAGTTCACATGGCGTTGGAGACACGGCGACACATTATTTTAGATTTCGAATAGTAGGTGTATTAACATTGTCCCTCTGTGTAATCACACAGA
Source organism: Luffia ferchaultella (assembly GCA_949709985.1). Taxonomy (NCBI): domain Eukaryota; kingdom Metazoa; phylum Arthropoda; class Insecta; order Lepidoptera; family Psychidae; genus Luffia; species Luffia ferchaultella. Next base: position 4,719,097 of record OX453259.1, read on the forward strand.
GGATATAAACAATCGTTTATGTACAAAATGCAAGATAACTAAAGATATCTCCCTTGACGTTAGCCTTCCCTGCGGGAGCTACGCGAGGTGGGAAGTCTCATTCTGCGTTCTCGGATTACTCCGATAGAGGGAAATAGATGGCTAACAGAGAGCGTGGAATGACCCCTCTTGTACACGTAAATCGTAGCTACCGCATGGAAGACCATGTCAGGCCAGGCCTCCCTTAATTATAATACTTCAATATATACGTATTACTTACGAAAATGCTTCACTATTATAATACAGTAAATAAAAACACCACCTCTTAGTGAACACATAAAATTGTTTAAATATTTATAAAAGAATTTCGTTACTACGTTTGTGGAATCTATCTGATGTGGTGACCATGATCACACTTGAAATTTGAAATTTCTTTGTTTCAATACAAGTGTTAATGTCACAATCAAAATATAAGAACAAAAACTTTGATTACACAATGTCTATATGGACCCTTCCTAAAGTCAACAAAAATACAGGGCAACTTTATCAAACTTGTGTAAGGGACTAAACAAACAACATACTCTCGCTATACCACACTAACTGTGCACAAAACGTATTTATGTGATTGAAGCACCGAACTGTTAGGCGATATTTTTATCTACGTTTTTGACGTATCTCTGTCCACATAAACAAAGGAACAAGGTTTAAGTGGATATAAATCAACGTTACTGATTTGCACAGCAGGAAGCGCCAAAGAATTGCGTTAAAGATAGCATAATAAATTAAGATGGAGCGTTTCATACTTCGAACCGAACGAAAACGTGAGCAAAATGTAAGACTCAGTTATAGGATAGACTATACGTCATAATCATGTTTTAAACAAACATTCTGTTAATGTACACGTAAAATGTAATTCCAGAATATTCATTTTCTTTTCTAATACGAATATTACGTGTAGGTCAAAGAAAATTCTGCTTCACAGTGAATATTTCAAAACATCAACTGGTGTATGTTCGATCTACGCTGAATATTTTTTCGTTCACAATTTTTTTGTCACAACGCGGTATCTCTATGAACTTCGATGATCGGTTTAACCTATTCACTATTTATCAACCATATTTGGTCAGATTTAAGGTCACGACCTATTTAATTAACAGAGACAATTGATTGGTAATGATTGACGACTAGTTAAAAGGTTAAATAAAAATGTTAAGTTTCTGATTTCAGTACACAACTATCACTCACTCCGTGCCTCGGAGAGCACGTTAAGCAGTCAGTCCTGGGCGCTGTCAATAGATGGCGGTCGTTACAATCCCCAACCCGCAGTGGAGTAGCGTGGTGGATTTAAGCTCCAATCCCCCCTCCTCACCCTATGGGAGGCCTAAGCCCCTGCAGTGGGGTAAAAAGGGGCTGATGAAAAAAAATTTAAAAGCCTGTCTTATTTTTGAAGTCGACAGTTATGGCACAATACAGAGGATTATCGTATACCTTGTAAATATTCATTTCTTGAATTAATAGCATCGGATTAATGACACCAAAACACGAATTTGAAATTCGCGCACTTTGACAAATAACCAGTGATCCTAAATGCACAGACAGATTTGGTTTAATAGACGTCAATTAGGTAAGCGTGACGACAGCGTTGGGCGGAAATGGAACGGGGGGAAGGGACTACACTAATTTAGCCATTCGTAAAACGCTCCCAGCTGAATCGCGCTCATTACAAACGTATTTTCAAGATATTGCCGTTTAAATCATGGATCTTGAAGATTTGTTAGTACAAATTATAAAATAATTGAGGTTAATTTAATCAATTATTTCATAAACCTTTTTCGATAGATATAACACATCCTAGTTTCTTAATAAAAAATAAACACTGAACATTAAGCTTTTATAGTAGTAATATAATAATTATCAACCAAGAAAGTACGAATTGACTAGAAGCCCTCTTCTGCGTTTGTCGTCTGACCACTCTTACTCTAGCTAGCTAGTGCAAGATCGCGGGTTTCAGTCGGCTAAGGGCCCCGCGCGCCGGTTTTCACCTCCGCGAAATTGCGTTTGACATTTGCGATACTGTGAAGTGACCTTTCTGACTCTATTAAAACCAAACGCTGCTAGCAAATGTATTTACTTTATGTTACCAACTAATCGAGCTTTAAAACAATCTTGAAAGAAATTCTCTTTCGAGTCTTAATTCTTGCTAAGCAGCTCTAACTGGCACAATTTATCTGCATGCACAGTTTTCGTTGAACTATTGGTTCTAATATGGACACAAGGTAAGGTATATAGTGTAAAAACGACGTAGCCACATTTTTATTTACGTAATATAAGACAAGGGCATTTGAACATCCAAATTTTTAACGTACCTAACTTTATAATAATAATGCCTACCTGGGACATCCTACTCAGCGCCATCTAGTAGGGAATTGAACTCTGAAACGAAATTAGACTCATTCATTGCTGAACAGGTCGTTACATTACAGAGTAAGTAATTAGAGACAGAAAAACGTCGAAGCATTCTTTTTTTGACGAAAGTATGAAACTTAACACGGTCGTTCCTTTAAGTCAAAATAAGCCGATTAAGTTCGGTAGCCCATGACCCCCCACTGTATCCGTTGGGCGGGGGGGGGGGGGGGGGAGGGGTCTTTCCGACTTCATTCTAAAACTTGTAACTAATTTAGCTTGGTACTCATCATAATTTGTTAAGAAAAAATTACAGAATTTTTAATCATATTTTCTTAATATCATTATTACTATCAATGACGCTCAAAACAATGTGGACTAAGTTCCAAATTGAAATGTTATTTTATTCCCTGATATTATTGAAAATAAGTGGAAGAACCGGACAAGTGTGAGTCGGATTTGCCCACCTATGGTGCCGTACAAATTTGTAGGTACATCGTTGCTTAACCTCGATGATTGATTTATAAGCGCTTTGTTTTTTAATTACAAATGTATACTTCCAGATTTTTCCCAATACTTGTAGTATGAGACATAAGAAGTATTTTTTGCCGAATTTCTTAGTTTTAGGTCAACGGGAAGTACCCTATAAATCTTGATTCTCTTGAGAGTGTCGAAATATGCGTTTTTTGCGGCATAAACGGCCGTATTTATTTATTGTTACGTTAACTTGGTCATTTTATTTTTTTCTCAGCTTCAAGGTACTATAGAAGTATATGGTTTTAATTTCATTTCGATACCTCCACGCGTTCCCGAGATAAAGGGTCTTGACACACAGACGGACAGACAGACGAACAATAAAGTGATCTTATAAGGGTCCCATTGTTTCCTGTTAAGATACGGTACCCTGAAAATATGACAGGTAGCAGATGATGTTTATGCAACTTGTCAAAGAACCTCTCTTGGTGACCGTCAATAATAATAATAATAATAACACATACAATCACAACAACGTCTAGGTCCCAAACTAAGCATTTGCTTGTATTTTGGGTACCAAGCGAAGACACCACATACATGTAACAACCAAGACCCGGTGCCAGTATTAATATTCATCATATAAATACTGACCCGACCTGGGATTCGAACCCGGGACCTCCAGCTTCGCAGGCAGGGTCGCTGCCCACTAGGCTAAGCAGTCGTCCTGTATTATACTCAATCCTGTACTATAAAAAATAATAAAACTCATAGATAATATCGCCTTGTGATAACAAAAAATTAAGCAAAAAATATACGCCGCAGACCAGATATACGCCACTTGATATTTCGAAATATTCAGTGTGACTTAGAATTTTGTGTGACCGATGCACATGTAAAATACGTACTGGAAAAGAAGACAAAGACACTGAAATTATACATTACTGTAGAAACGTTCCACTTCCTATTCCCTCCACCACCCTTCCTCCCTTCCAATCTACTCTCTTACTTACTCTCTTACTTTCTCCTGCCCTCCCTTACCCCACCTTTCACTTATCAACCCTCTCTCTATACTCACTAAAAAGTCGTTTTTATGCCAATGAAAGTCTTATCAGAATTGGTTCAGCCATTCCGGAGATCACCCCGGAAACAAACATACAAATTTTGTGTTTTTATAATAATATAGCTTTCCGTCGCTTTCCTAGCGTGTACTACACAGTTGTACCGTGATCCCTTTATCCGGAATAAAAAATAGCCTATGTCACTCTTCAGCTTATAAACTACAAGGTGATACGGCACTACGACAGAAAAAACACTACGGCATAATATTGCTCTGCTACCCGTGCGAAGCCGGGGCGAGTTACTAGTTATTGATATGTTCTGTAATATTGTAGAACATACTTTTGTTCTATCATCACTAGTTCCGCAGGGCATGCGAGGAAAGATGTTTTATGGCATTTTTTTTTACACCTTGGGTTACGTTACTAAAGTTTTAGTAAGGATCCCTAATCTTTTCTAGCAATAAATGCCTATGTTACTCAGGGTGAATGTAGCTTTGTAATGGTGAAAGAATTTTAAAATTCAGGACAGTAGTTTTTGAGTTCATTCATTACAAACATACACACAAAAATACAAATCTTTCCTTTTTATAATACTAGTGTAGGTGAGATCCAGCAATAGATCATTAAAGTAACTAACGAGGGAGTAACTAAAGTAACTAACTGAGCGTGAGGAAAAAAGCAACACCCAAGCGTATCTTCATATTTTACGTTTTTTTGGACAATTACGTCGTTATCGTTCTTTGTCTTTAGCTTTTATATAGTAAAGCATCAGCAAGCTTTCAAGCTCCTACCAATAATAACGTACACATGAAAACAACGTCTAGGCCCCAAACTAAGCATTCGCTTGTGTTTTGGGTACCAAGCGAAGACATCACATACATATAACAACCAAGACCCGGTGCCAGTATCAATATTCATCATATAGATACTGACCCGACTTGGGATTCGAACCCGGGCCCTCCAGCTTCGTAGGCAGGGTCACTACCCACAAGGCTAAGCGGTCGTCCAATGGAGAACAACCCTTGCTCATAACATTGAGTTAAGGCGTTTAGGCCATAAACACACCACGCTGCTGTTTTATGATACACGTCCATGTAAATTGATTTCACACAAATCACGCGCAATATTAACTCGTTCTAGTATATTATTAGTAACAAACAGTTTTTGCTCAGCTTCCGGGTCATTAATCTCTGAACAAAAACCGATGTCAAAGTACGAAACAGGATTATACGTTTCGTTGATTTTTCAATGTTGGTACGTTAAACCACGCAATACGGGGTCGACGCACCGCGTGTGGCGAGCCGTGACCGACCGACAGTATCTTACATCTCGATACCTAAAATATCGAAAAACAGATATTCATGAGTCGGTGCGAAGAATGGAGTACATTGAATTTTAGCCAGCGAATTCACCCGCTTGGAGATACATGACATACTATAGGGCTGCCAACTTTTTCTTAGGAAATCAACCTTGAAATCTATATTTCTGACATATATATAAAAAATATATTTTTAAAAATTAAGCATTTTTCGTTTTTAATTAAGTAAATGTTTAACAAATCTTTTTTTTTTTTTGCTTCGATAGGTACTATTAAGTAATTATTTATCTATTTTGAAATAGTCATAAAATTGGCCATAACAAAAATGTGTGTTCATGTACCGATAAAAGCCCTCGGTGAAGGCTGATGCAGCAGTAACAGTAAGCAGTTTTTGTAACGTAAGGAAGTTCATCTGATGAAGTCTTCAAAATAGATTGTCATTTTTCCACCAATAGTCCGGTCGTGGGACATTAAATTTTACTAAAAGGTTTTCATAAATCTAAAATTTTTCGTTTTTGCTGAGTGAATAGATATAGTGCATGGTGAGCTACTGTCAAAAAGTTAGAAGTTTTTGGGCTGTGCTAAGGGAATGGCTTAGGTTTTTCTTAATATTTCGTGTAACACAGTGTATATAGAATTAAAATTTGAAATTTTAATCCTGCTAATATCATAAACGCGAAAATTTGTATGTTTGGATGTATATGTGGGTATGTATGTGGATGTTTGTTACTCTTTCACGCAAAAACTTCTGAATGGATTTTAATAAAATTTTACAATAATGTAGCTTATGTACCAGAATAACACGTACGCGATAATTTATAAAGATACTAGCTTTCTGCCCGTGGTTTTGCTCGCGTAGACTACACAGTTGTATACTGATTTTGAAAAATCTTTCACCTATAGAAAGCTACATTATCAGCGAGTAACATGGGTTAAAACAAGGAGGAGTGATAAAGGGAATGGGAAGGGGAACGTTTCTGTATTCCACCCGGACGGAGCCGCCTATGACCGCTAGTTGGTTCATAATCAGAACTAACTTAACCTCACGTTGTAAAATTTTTATGAAGATAACATATGTCATACTACGAATATACAAAATTTAATAAGACAAAATTTTTCAAAGACTTTCGGTGGTTACTCAAATCTACTGGACAAAGTTTAGAAAGTCAAGTGATGTGCTTCTACTACAACTTCATTTTTCTTTCATAAGATACACATTAATGAATTAAAATTGATAATTATGCAGCTGTATCAAAGCATTTGCTTACTACACAAAAAATTGGAAACATACTGTGGATTTTATACAAATTGCGCGAACATACGAATGATGCGCGAGGCGCAGGCTGGTGTGCAAAAATACCCTGTTGATAGAAGAATTAGTGAATATCAAGTCAGAAAACTAGACACTCAAGAAACCATATATTATATAAGACTGCTGAAAATCATAAAAATTACTCTAGCCAACGAGTCAGTTGATATATTATTTGTCTAATGTACAGTACAGTCACGCGCAGAAGTGCCCTGAAATTATAATATAAAAGTATAAGTACCTACCTATATACGCCGATTAAGTACTTTATTATCACAGTAGATAGGTATAGTTACTTGCAAAACTGCATCATAGTATCGGGTAATTATTACGTATTGATACTATTTCTCATACACTTTATTTTTGTACAATTGATATTAACATTTCATTACATTTATTCATGTATCTATATAAGTTATAGAAAATTATTTATTCGCGTTATACGTCGACTGATGGCTGCGTTTACATAGATATGACATAATTCGCAATGATAGTTGTTTAATACACATGGTGGATGACTATAATTTTGTTTTTTATTTTAACAAAAATCATGACACTATAGCACTTTTATTGTAAAATTGAAAATAATTTTTACACACATTTAAATTTATTTTAAAATTCTGAACAATAATTTCATTGGTTCTTTGTTACTGTCAAAAGTGTCATGAAGTCTATTTTAGTAACTGTAAGGTGTATATAAACGCTAATGAAATTCATTTATAAAATTCCACATGTTTTTGCAAACCAACACATACCATGTTTCCTTTTCGGGCTGAAGTTTTTTTTTATTTAGTCTGAACGAAATTCAATTCAATAACCTCAAAAAACTTATTGGGCAATAATCTTTCCTATTTTTCAAAAATCCAGTAGAAGAAAATAAATATCAAGTTTATAAACTCAGGAACTTCATTATTTTTGCTGTCATTATTGAATATACCATCATTTTTGTTCTGAGCCTTATACCAAATATTTTGAATAACTTGAATACAATTTGATAAAAAAACATAACAGATAGAATTCCAGAAGTTATAGTTACCTTATCACTGTAACGTAAATTTTGGTTATATTTTATAACTTGGTCACTATGTTGTTCGACATCCGGTAAAGCATTTCTTATATAAGACAAAAATAATTAGAAATCCCCAATACATGTTTCTAAAAAGCCATAAATCAAGTCCATAGCGTTGGTATTTTCTAAAGGCTAAACAAACACACGATTCATGCGGGGCACGGGTTGGTACGCTAACAACGCGCGCTTCTCAGAGTGCCACGCTGCTGCGCCGGCGTTTATTATAGGCTTGTTCAGGTAACAGTTTTTGGAAAATATGAAAAAGTGATTGTTGCAATTTCGAAGTCGTCAAACACAACTAAGATAGGTAGCAGCTGCTATTTTAACCAATCAGCTTATACAGTGCAGTGCTCCAGCGGATAATTGTCTCGACACATTGCGTTGGTTGGCAACGTAGAAGTAGTGAAAAATCATGATTTGCTCACTAGTGTAATTTATCTGACTTTCTTTTAGGTATATTGTTTAACCATAACTATAACCATAGAATACCTCATAGTTCTTTAACATAAAAAATAATTGTTGTATATATCTACAGTTGGTTATCAATGATAGGTGCTACAGTTTGTTTGTGTCAATTACTTGTACGTACTGTGGTGCATGAAAAAGCAGAATAAATTTAGAATTAAGTATGTCATAAAAATATATAGACTGATATTGATTAAGGTGGGTATGTGTCGTTTTATATAGAAATACCATTTCCTCTATACAAGCCCTTCAAATAGATTTCTTCTCAGACTATGAATCGTACGAAACTATTAAAAATAACAATTACGAGGCAACGTGTGCGCCACGATGTAGGCAAAATCATACAATAAGTCCCTACGTAGGTATTTTATGACTCGCCCACAGCTACACTAATAAAATTTATCCGTAATTTAAACAAAATTTACAATTTGTATGTTTCTAATTTTTCGTGTGGTAATCAAGTGCTTTGATAAGGTCACATACAAGCGAATTTATCAATTTTAATTCATCATTGTGAATGTTAGAAAAGAAAGGTGAAATCATAATAGGAGCACACCACTTGACTTTCTAAACTTTATCTAATAGATTTGAGTAACCACCGAAAATCTTAAAAAATAATTTCAGAAATTTTAATATTGTGTTGAAAAACATAAGAGTAATTTTTAAATTTTAAGTAACTTAATTTTCGTTGTGTCACATATGTCAGCTTTCTAAAGCTAAATTTCTAATTATGATCCAATTAAAATTTCTAACTTGAATTCTATGTATATACATTACGTTACACGAAATATTAAGAAATACCTGGGAGTTTTTTCAAAATGGTGCACGTGGAACGTCGTGATTTAACCGTACTACGCTGCCTATTCTTGTTATTTTTATTTAAAAATACGAACAGAATACTCGACTCTGACGAAATTGCTTTATATGCAGAGAACGCCAATAACTAAGAAGAAGAAGAAATACCTAATCCATTGACAAAGCACTGCCGCTAAACTTCTTACTTTCTGACAATAGCTCACGGTGCACTTTATCTATCTATTCAACAAAATCGAACATTTTTAATATTACAGTACGTTTTTTTTTCTGGCTACGCGACTAATATAAGACGTCAAACGTCTAAAAGTTAATGCAAAATATCATGGCCATTGTTGGTACAAATTTTGCCATTCTTCTCGTATGGCTGAACTGAAGCGCAGACGACATTTACCTTTGGGAAATACCAACGCTATGGTCTTGATTTACTTCTTGGAATCAAATAGGTACTGGGGATTTCCAATTCTTTTTGTCTGATATAAGAAATGCTTTACCGGATGTCAAACAACCAAGCGACCAAGTTATAAAATATAACTATATAATAAATATAGAACTTACGTTACAGTGATAAGGTGATTTTATTTATTTGTTTATTTGTCTCTTCAACAATAGTAATACCATCGCAGTACAAAAATACATAAATGTTTGTCTGCGCTTGGTTGTTTGACATCCGTTAAAGCATTTCTTATATCAGACAAAAAAAATCGGTAATCCCCAGTACCTATTTGATTTCAAGAAGTCGTTAATCAAGGCCATAGCGTTGGTATTTTCCAAAGGTAGATGTCGCCTGCGCTTCAGTTCAGCCATACGATAAGAATGACAAAATTTGTAGCAACAATGGCCATGACATTAATGGGCCACTGGCCCCATTACTTAAAGAAAAGCATTGCATGCGCTGAAAGATGCCCAGATATATTTAAAAAATACTCGTAGTAAGCTCGACACACAAGGTAATTGTAACATCTGGAATTCTTTCTGTTGTGTTTTTTGTCAAATTGTGTTCAAATTATTAACAATAGTTTGTATGAGCCTTAGAAAGAAAATAGTGGTATAGTCGATAATGGTAGCACAAATAATATAAAGGAAATACGTTTCTGAGTTTATAAATCTGATATTTATTTTGCTTATGCTGGCTTTTTGAAAAATGCAAAAGATGATTCCCCTTAAAGTTTATTAAGGTTATTGAATTGAATTTTATTCAGACTCAATAAAAAATATTTAGCCACAAATGGAAGCATGGTGTATGTTGTTACTCAAAAATATGTGGAATGGCATAAATTAATTTCATTAGAGTTTATGAACATCTTACATTCACTTAAATAGGCTTGATGACAATGATGACAAAAACTAAGAACGAATTAAATTATTATTTTAAATTTTAAAATATATTTAAATGTCTCTAAAAATTTTTTTTCAATTTTACATTAAAATCGATAGTTTCTTGTTTTATGTCGAAATAAAATACAAAATTATAGTCATCCACCATGTGTATCAAACAACAATCATAATGAATTATGTCATACCTATGTAGACGCAGCCATCAGCCGACATATAACGGAAATAAATAATTTTCTACAACTTATATAGAAACATGAATAAACGTAATGAAACGTTAATATCAGCTGTACAAAAAAGTGTATGAGAAATATTATCAATACGTAATAATTACCCGATACTATGATGGCAGTTTTGCAAATCTACTGTGCACCTATCTACTGTGATAATAAAATACTTAATCGGCATTAGTAGGTAGGTACTTAGTCTTTTACGTTATAATTTCAAGGCACTTCTGCGCGTGACTGTACTGGACGTAACATCATTCGCATGTTCGCGAAATTTATACAAAATCCACAGTATGTATGCTTCTAATTTTTCGTATGATAATCAAATGCTTTGATAAGGACACATAAGAGCTAAGAGCGAACTCATCAATTTTAATTCATTATTGTGTATGTTACGAAACAAAAAGTAAATTACAGTAGAAGCACACCACTTGAGTTTCTAAACTTTATTTAACAGATTTGAATAACCATCGAAAGACTAAAAATATAATTGCATTAGATTAAATTTTTTTTTAAACAATTTGTTTCATTAATTTTTAAATTTTCTTAGTATCCCTTATGTTATCTTTCTAAAAATTTTACAATTTGAAGTTAAGTTAGTTCTAATTATGAACGAATCAACATTTCAAATTTTAATTCTTTATACGGCGTGTTACGCGAAATATTAAGAAATACCTAGCCACACCCTTAACACAGCCCTAAAACTTCTAACTTTTTGACGTTAGCTCACAATGCACTTTATCTATCTACTTATCAAAAAACAAACAGCTTTAGAATTATCAAAACTTTTTTATGAATTTTAATGTCCCACGACCAGACTGATAATTTTGTTAAATTTTCGTAGTATCCCTTATGTTATCTTTCTAAAAATTTTACAATGTGAAGTTAAGTTAGTTCTAATTATGAACCAATCAAAATTTAAAATTTTAATTCTATATACAGCGTGTTACACGAAGTATTAAGAAATACTTAGCCACAGCCTTAGCACAGCCCTAAAACTTCTAACTTTTTGACAATAGCTTACAATGCACTTTATCTATTCACTCGTTAAAAACGAACCGCCTCAGTATTATTAAAACTTTTTTATGAAATTTAATGTCGCACGACTAGACTTATTTTTTTAAATTTTCGTAGTATCCCTTATGTTATCTCTCTAAAAAATTTACAATGTGAAGTTAAGTTAGTTCTAATTATGAACCAATCAAAATTTCAAATTTTAATTATATATACAGTGTGTTACATGAAATATTAAGAAATACCTAGTTACACCCTTAGCACAGCCCTAAAACTTCTAACTTTTTGACAATAGCTCACAATACACTTTGTCTATCCACTCATCAAAAAAGGAACAGCTTTAGAATCATCAAAAATTTTTTATGAAATTTAATGTCCCACGACCAGACTGTTATTTTTTTTAAATTTTCTTAATATCCCTTATGTTATCTTTCTAAAAATTTTACAACGTAAGCTTAAGTTAGTTATAATTATGAACCAATCAAAATTTCAAATTTTAATTCCATATACAGCGTGTTACACAAAATTTTAAGAAATACCTAGCCACACTCGTAGAACAGCCCTAAAACTTCTAACTTTTTGACAATAGCTTACAATGCACTTTATCTATCTACTCACCAAAAACGAAGATCCTTGGAATTATGGTAAGTAATTTTTTTCTGGCTACGCGACTACAATACTTTTTTACAAAAATAAATTCCATTTTAATCCAGATACGTTCAGTCGGTCGTTCAATAATATTCTCAAAATGTTCAAATTCAATTGTTTTTTTTAAAGACATGCTACTTAAAACTAAACACTAACTTGGCTAGTGACTTCACTGGTTGAAATTAAAACATTTTTCTAAGTTCATGTTATAAGAGTAATGAATTAATATTAAAATAAAAACTAATTAAAAACTGAAATTAACTACTTATAAAAATATACATTATAATCTACAAATATAAAGTCTATATATAATCAAACACTTCGCGCACATAATTTGTTACTATACCTATTAGGAAATTTAGGAATTAAATACTGATTTATTTAGTATAACTGTAAATGGTTAGTTTAGTGCCATTATCACGCAGAATTCTGTTGTCTGAAGCCCTTTTTGTTAGTTCAGAAACAGAGGTCCCCCATTTTTTTTTCACTCCTGTTAGGGACTACCCTTGGATTATTTTTGATTGTAATGTAAAACGTAATAAACCTTTGTAAAAAATTGTAAAACTTTGTAGAACTTTGAGTGAATATATACGTATTATTATTATTATTATTAATAACCCTAAGCAAAGGTTCCCATAACGCTTGCGTAATTACCGCGTTGGATCGCTGTAGCAATCCTCTGCACCAGAAACGACCTAGAGCGGGGTCTGTGAAAAATATCTGTTAATGTTATAGTACAGTTCAGATGATGACTTTTCAATTTTTTTACCATTTTTTTTGTATATTATCCGTAATAATTAGCTGTCTGACTTTCTACTGATTAGTTTCTTAGATCGTTCGTTACTTATTAATTCTAGGATGGTCAAAATAACCTGATTTAACCATTCATTAATCCGCTTCCATTCCACGTATGTATATAAATTTTCAATACTTTTTTATTCAAGAGTAAAAAATATGGTTGGTAACCCTGCTTACAACTATTCTTTTTTATTTCCTTTCCCACAGCTTTCGCTTCGCTTCTTAAGGATATTTCAAGGACGTTGGACTTTTCCAGAAATTTAAATGTAAAGTTATTCGCGCATATGATTGTCAGTCCTTAGACAGACAAACCAGTTTTGACGTATGCCGTATTCGTTTTTGCATTCATATGAAAGTTTTGTTGTTTTTAATTTTATTAATTAATTTCGATGTACCTTAGGAAACCACGTCTAAAACCATTTTTTTACATGCTATTTTCTACATGCATCAAAACAGTTTGTTTGTGTCAGTAATTATATTCAAAATATTTTGCTGTGATGACCGTTCGAAATTATTTTTTGATTTCTATTTAAAACTGAATCATCATCATCATCAGCCCGTGTCTCTCCACTGCAGGATATAGGTCTCACCCAAGGCTCGCTACCACACACGGTCCTCCACCTTTTGCATCCAACTACCCCCGGTGTGGTGGTACAGGTCATCTGCCCACCTGGCCGCGGGGCGTCCAACGCTTCGCTTTCCGGCACGTGGCCTCCATTCTAGAACTCGTCTACTCCATCGGTTATCAGTTCTACTGTAAATGTGACCGGCCCATTGCCACTTGAGCTTGCTGATCGCTTCGGCTATGTCGACAACTTTGATTCTTTGACGGATTTCAGCGTCTCTGATTTTATCCATCAAAGAAACACCGAGCATAGCCCGCTCCATAGCACGCTGAGCGACTTTAAATTTGTGAATCAGTCCTGCCGTGAGAGTCCATGTTTCGGCACAGCACGTCATTGTAGGTAGGACGCATTGGTTGAAGACCTTGGTCTTCAGACATTATGGTAGTGGCGACGAGAACAGATGACGAAGCTGAATAAAAGTGAATAAATTAATTTATTTTGTTTACAAACACTGATAGTCCTGGAATAGGCTAAAATTTTATGTTACTATAGCATTTCAAGAACTTACAGTTTAGTATATTTAGTATAGTACATTTAGATTCATATTACTTTCGTATTCCATTGGAATGTTAGTCCAGGATTTACCACAGTCGAATGTTACCTACCCACATAAGCCAATTTCGAAAACACTTTGTATATAAATATGGTATTTAAAATCGAAATTTCATAAGGAAACAAATCACCGAACGTAGCTTAATTCCTTTTTCTGTAGCATTTGTATATGTCAATTAATCAAGGCATTGGTGCGGCTAAAACGATTTTTCACGGCTCATTAACCAGTCGCGTTAACGTACAGTCGTTCATATACTCTACACGAGTATATTTAAGTTTATATTATTTTGATTAAATTTTTGTAAATATTCTTTTTTAAAATAAAAGGAAAAAAAATACAGCTATACCTTAAACTGCTAAGAGGACGTCCATCGCTAATTATTAACTGAACGACCAAAAAATGGTTTTAATGTAAAACAAATTTGTCAAAGGATACCAAAATAAGCAAAGATAATACCTAACTTAATAATAACTTATTAAACTTTATTGCCGTTGACCGTACCTCGGAGAGCACGTTAGGTAGTCGGCCCCGAGCGCTGTCAATAGATGGCGGTCGTTACGATCCCTAACCCGCAGTGGAGCAGCTTGGTGGATTTAAGCTCTAAGCCCCCCTCACCCGGGTGAGGCCTAAGCCCCTGCAGTGGGGTGAAAATGGGCTGATGAAGTGAAGTGGAGAAACTTTATTGTACGCGTATAGCTATTTGTAATCTCTTAATTAAGTAATTTGCAGTGTACTTATTTCTAAAGCGTTTTTCGCACATAAGAACCTTTTATTAGCTATCTGATATTTTAATCCATTGTTACTCTAAATTAATACAGCTGTTGGTTTTTCTGATAAATAAATAAATAAATAAATAAATAAAAATATAAAAATTGATTTCAAATAGTTTTAAAATCAAACCTCTCGCAATATTGTTACAAAAGCCTATCACACCATTTTTATTAATTTCCTATCGCACGACATAAACAACTCCTAGAAATAATTAAAGTCTCAATAATTTGTATTTACAACGGAATTATGTAAATTCAAAACGATTCGATTCCTAAATCGATTTAAAGAAAACGATTATATAGTCTCGAACTCGATTTCTCGAAATTTAAAATTTATTAAACTCGTTTTTGTTGTACTACAAATAATTCGCAGCCCCATTAATAATAATAACAGCGAAATCAACACATCAATTAGGCATTAATGCACATAACGTAATTCGCGGCGAACACAAAATCATCGAATAGGCGATCATTCATTTTCTCTTGTCGACTGTAATATATATATATATATCTAGGCGGGCGATTCTCGCGTTTTCGACATCTTTATCGACTAGATGGAGAAAAGTCACTTAACTCAATACAAAATCGCCTTTGCGCAAGAAAATGTGCAAACAATGTGCAAAGAATCATATTGATTGTTGATTTTACTTGAAGTTTTCTCATCTTAGAAAATTTTACTACTTGATTGAAATTTTTTCTATTACTCCATTTACATTCAAGTATTTTTTTGTTATATGAGTGAATATACTTTGAATTGAAAAAAATCTCCTTAAGAAGGGGCTGCACGCTCGAACACCCATATAAACGCTTTCAAACGATTACGAGGTCAACACGCATTTTAATCTTAAGTAGTCTCATTTGGGTTAGCACTAGGTTTACATAGAGATAAAGCTTCTAAATTTCTATAAGCATCCTAGTTATAGAAATTTCGTAATAGTTTCGAAGTTTTGCAACTCGACTATAATTCAAAACATACCACGATTGATGCGTATTGACGTCGTATCGTTTAAGAGCATTTGTCCCATACAAATGCTCACGCGCGCAGCCTCTTCTTAAATCAGAAGCATTTTACTTGTCTTGTCCAAAAAATGTGAGAAGAGATCGAACTTGCTCTTGAAAATTTTTATCGGGAAATAATTTTTCATGAAGACATATATAGGATAAGTCGTGCTTTTAACTTTGGAAGCTTTAAATTTAAGGTCTTATAATTAAAGTGACATAGACGTTACCGAATGAGTCAGTTGGGTCACTCTCTAAAGGCACGTTACATAACTTAGTTCCACGACTAGAAATGCTACTACACCAACAAATAGAGGCTCAGATTAATCTCATGGGTCGTAAATACGTTTACAGTTCGTGTATCACATATGAGGCATAGAACGGTTTTAGTCACACGTTTATGCGTCGCGTCCCACCTGTGATATATTTACTAAAAGGATTTTATAGAAGGTCATAAAATAGAATAATGTAAAACCACCGATATGAAAAAAATATTAGATTGGTCCACTTTAAGTTTTAAAATTAATGTAAAAAGCTGCTTATGTTCCCTATAATAAGTTATACCGAAATCGATAATCAAAATGTCATCTATTCAAATTACTACATACATATCGAAAAATAAATCGATAATCACGGAACTGTTCCATCAGTATACTCTGGGACTAAATCGATTTCGTGAAATGGCCTAAATTCTATTAAAAAAAAATTTTTTTTGGATCAAGTAATAAAAGATCGCTGAACCCATAACAGAAAAAAATATAGTGTTTTATATTTTAGGAAAATAAAAATAATGTTTTAAAAACCATAGTATATCATACGTTTAAAGATGAGCTAATTAAATAAAACAACTCTTTAAAATAAACACGAGCAACAGTGGAAATAAATTTTGCATAATATTTGCAAAATTTAACTCATCCTAAACGGGTAAAACGTATTCAGTTAACGATTCTTCATAAGTAGTAGTTTCTACTTTGTCGTTGATTTTACTACAGGTCGCATACGTCTAGTTCTTAAAGGTGGAGACCTGAAAAAAAAAAAACTGTCATTCAAAATAGACCGTCGGCGAAGCCCTTTTTTATGTTTAGTATCGCGCCTGATGACGTAATACGGCAGTTAAGAAAAATCTTCCTGCCGTAACATATGCCTTCCTTTCTGTCTGTTTTGGAACATTTATAATAATAATAATAACGTCTACATCACAACAACGTCTTGTCCGTAAACTAAGCATTAGCTTGTGTTTTAGGTACCAAGCGAAGACAACACATATACATAACAACCGAGACTTCGTACCAGTATCAATATTCATCATATAAATACTGACCCGACCTGGAATTGGAACCGGCTTTAGGAAGTTATACCCATCCGGTTGTCAGACCATTGACAAGCACGAGTGTAAACCTGACGCCATGACACTAATAAAGCTAACTAATGCTCAGAACACAAACATGAAATTCAAAATTTTTGAGAGGGAAAAATGGTATAATTTGTGTCATGTAATTAGGAGTCAGTGAGCTGAGAAATAATCATTTTAAATCGTTATCAATTTATATCTTTCGCTGCCGAGACGATGGATTCCTGGTCCAAGGATGCTAAATTACTTGCTCACGAATTGGGTGTCGCGCTGCGTCTGATGAGGTGATCCTTTCAGCAAGGAATACCTTGTTCAGAGGATCAGTGTCGCAATACAACGTGGCAACGCTGCAAGTATCCTTGACACCCTGAACCCGTCGTCTCTTTAAAGTTTTCGCATTTATCATTATTTAGATAGTATATCGACGACCGCTTAGCCTAATGGGTAGCGACCCTGCCTGCGAAGCTGGAGGTCCCGGGTTCGAATCCCAGGTCGGGTCAGTATTTATATGATGAATATCGATACTGGTACCGGGTCATGGTTGTTATATGTATGTGATGTCTTCGCTTGGTACCCAAAACACAAGCTAATGCTTAGTTTGGGGCCTAGACGTTGTATGTTATTATTATTATTATTTTAGATTTTTTTTAAATTTAGAATTTGGCTGTATTTCTTATAACAGGCCAGTTGACTGTTTTTTTTTATGATTTTATTTGAGAGAGTTTTCTAAATATACGTTTATCATAACAGTGAATAAATTAAAAATTATTATTAACAAAGTTATGCATGTTTACGATGTCCTGTAAGACAGAGAGAGCAATACAGCACTGTGTATTAGTCTGTGACGGCAGACCATTTAATATAATGTTAAAATTAGTTTTGTAAGAAAGAGACAGAGATAAAATTTCAATAGCTTATAATTTCCATATTCTTCAACCGAATATAATTTAGTCTCAAATTTTTCTATCGTATAAAGTCTATTTTTGTATTTTCTTTATAAATATAATATATTAATTTTAATCAAATACCCTATTTATTATACTTCTTAAATATTTCTAAACGGAGAGATAAGAGAGCTTTACAAATCTGCCTCATTATGTCATAACGACGACCGTTTTAAAAATCTTTTCTAAGAATAGACCCCCGGCCGGCGAAGTCGACGGTAAATAAATCAATCAAAACTAAGAATACTCGAGGGTCTAATCCCGAGGCTTGCTCACGAACTAATCCAATTTTATTTACTTTGTCGTCCCCACTTCATTTCGACACTCACGACATCGTCCAACTTTGTTGAGTAAAATTTCCCAATTGATGTCCGTTCTATTCGATTTTGACGTATTTTATGTAATGATGAAACACATCACGTCTATTTTTTATTATAATAATAATATCCGGAACATCCCACCCAGCGCCATCTATTCCCAAAGTCAACAAGTACTATGCTTGTATTATGGGGTACTAGACAACTGATATACATACTTAAATATTTTTTATAATATATACATATATAGATACTTTTACACCCAGGCACGGAACAAATAGACATGTTCATGCACACAAATATTTGTCCCGGGCAGGATTCGAACCCGCGACCCTTGGCTTCGCAGTTGTGTCTCTTACCACTCGGTCAAGTCTAAAAGGCTTGATGGATTTAACATATGGGGTGTCGTTAGAATGGTTTTAATTATAGGAGTGACATAGGATAAAATTATATAATATGGCATATGCGAATCACGAAGGAGAGGAGAATATTTTTTTTTGTTATGTTATATGTATCATAATATATTATACACTTTTATGCTTTGTTTTTTTTATGGCGTATTAAGTAGATCGATTTTCGTAGCGTAACAATTACAGAACCTATTATATTGAATTATTAATATATTATTATTAATTTATTAAATTTATTAAAATATATATTAGAAAAATTAGATTGAAGTTTTCAGACAATACCGCCCGAACTCAACAAAATACTATAAAGCTATTTCCTTTTTTTTTCAACGCTTTAGTATAGATATCTTATCTTCAAATGAAATTGTAAAAAAACATATCGCGTAATCAACCTTGCAACTTTCTTTACATTGTATTAATTCCGATAAATCGCAAAAGATCTGTATTTAAGATCTCGTATTTAACGCGATACCTAAATATACTCTCAGTTTATATGTACTGTAAATTAATGCAACTTGTTCCTATTTGACATAATGATAAATAGCTCTAGCGAACTATCAAATACGAACTTAGTTATAAAACTACTATGGTGACTTAGTTATTAGATAACTTTGTATCATATTAAGCAGAACTAAAAAGATGGTCGCTATTCCAACCATAAAGTATCATTACACTGTGGTATCATCGTCATCATTCAAACAAAGAAACTCTCTGGCGCGTCTAGCAACAAGTTTGATTGCCATAAAAAAGGTTATAGTAAGTCAACCTTAAAAGATACACATATGCTGTCGCGGATTTTTGGTTAGGACTTTTAAAGGGGAGCAATTCCGTAGTACATGATTTTTGCTTAACATCAACCGTTTACGCAGCGCTCGTAACGGAAGCTCTCAAAAGGAATAATTTTTCCCGTTTTTGCAAGATTTTTCATTTATGCTCCGCTCCTATTGGTCGTAGCTGATGTAATAATAGCCTATAGCCTTACTCAATAAATAGACTATCCAACACAAAAAGAATTTTTCAATTCAAACCAGCAGTTCTTGAGATTAGCGCGTTCAAACAAACAAACAAACTCTTCAGCTTTATAATATTATAAGTATAGATTTTTGTATCATTTTTTTCTTTCCATTGTGTGTTTCGTGGTACGACCATAGGTATCAATATGAGCACATACACTGACTGTTTTAGAACAATTTATGTGACCATTGAAGACAGATACCAACGTTTAGAATGCAATACTTACTTAAATGCCGAGGGTTTGCTTATTGCGTGATGATCTATAAATCTTAGATAATTTTATAAACTCTCCTTTTCTCCTTGGCACAGAAACGGGTCTCGCAGACTACCAATCAAATTCAAATTGCTCTAGACTCACTACCTTGGTCGTATACCTCGATAAATGGAACTATTATTTCCCAAAGCGTGAGTTTCATCACGATATTTTCCTTCGCCAATTCTAATTATTGCTATTAAAAGGGCACCGGTGCACGCCGAGATCAAACTTGCGATGCTCATGTGAGAAGCAATGGCAAGATATAAGCGAGCAAAGCGTTTTTAAGTCGGACAATTTAATCCAATACAAGTTTGGCTTTTTAACTATGTTATACATGTCACAATTTTCCTTTACCTTTTGTGTATAGCGTCAAAGACTATCACACAAAAATCCCTGCAACGAATGCCGCCTGAGCTAGCTTATTAAGTTACGTCTTTCATGTCGATTGACCGATTGGCCGAGTGGTTGGATACGAAGTGTCGCGGGATTCTCGCCCTGGACTAATATTTGTATGCAAGAACATATTTTGTTGCGTGTGTTGGTGTGAATTAGCTGTATATGTATACAGGGTGAAATTTTAATGATTGAATTACCAGCCAAATTTTAATATATTGACCTTTGATAAAAATCCGTTGGCCGTCTTGTTCCTTTTTAGTATCGTTCAATAGGAAAATATTCAGTTAAGACTGCGTAAACCTTCTTCAAAACTACCAATATACTAGTCACCCTTCACGAGGGAGCCAGTGCACGTACAAGCGCCCCGACCACATGCTCCATGCCCCGCCTTTTCGGTCTATGTAAGTAGAAGGTAGACAAATTTTGTTAAAAAATATTTAGAATATAATTATTAATTATGAATATTTGACCTATATCTTTATTTACGTAATGAGCTCTATTGGTGATACCTAACATCTAGAAAAATTTTGGCTGGTTACTAAAATCTCATCCTGTATATTATAATCATCTAGTCCCAAAGTAAGCAAGTTTTATGCTTGTATTATGGCGTACTAGGCAACTGATATATATACCTAAATGTTCTCTTTTTTTATAATGTATACACATATAGATACTTTTACACCCACACACGGAACAAATAGACATGTTCATGCACACAAATGTTTGTCTCGGATGGGGATCGAACCCGCGACCCTCGGCTCCGCAGTTAGGGTCTATAACCACTCGGCCAATCGGTCAGTCAATTATAAATGTCCCTTTATTGTCATTTGGCTATGGAACCCTAAAAAACAAGAAGCAATGCAAGTAAAGATTCAGTGAATCCACGTTTTAATTATGACATTTTCGAATTTCATTCTTATTACAATCCCTAGTATATAATTTATGTACATAAAAATATAATTTATGTACATAAAAACATAAATGCTTTCTCTAGGGTGGGTGATGGCCACAACTTAAATACAAGACATAAGCATATGTTATCAATTCCCAGGTTCAGGCTCTCAAAGGTTAATAATTCTTTCATGGGAAATTGTATCCGTTTTTATAGTAAAATTCCAAAAGAAATGTTAGACTTGAATTCTAATCAATTTATAAAGCGAGTTAAAGTCCAACTCATGAAAAAAGCTTACTATTGTATTACCGAGTATTTAAATGATAAGTGCGCATGGACATCATTGTAATAGTTGTAAAACTTTAAAATAAAAAAAGAAAAAACAATTAAGGAAAACATATATTTAAATAAAATAAACAGAGAGGAGTTTCTTGCCGGTTCTTCTCCTCCTAGTTTTTGAACCGGTACCTAATCAATTTATACGACTTTCAATAAGTGTGTGCAAACATCTTATATTGAATAAAAACTTTTTAAATTTGAATTTGAGTATATTTACGCACAAATGTTTCCAGAATAAAATATTAATAGTTCGAACGGATCTAGGAACGAAAACATTGCCGATGATTGAATCTGTAAGCGCGCGATCACGACTGAAATAGATCGTGGAGTTTTTTTATTTTATAAATCGTACTCTGTATAAATATATGAATCTGTAATTTATTTCAGTGAAACGACGCATTTTGCAATATATTTATGATGAAATTTACAAACATAAAACAATGAAAATAGCCAATTTTTTGGATTTGAAATCTACTTCGATTAGGTATATCAACTGTATATATTTCACTAGCGTCCGCGCGCGACTTCGTGCACGTGGAGTACATGTTTGTATTATATCGTAATCAAAGTTAAATATTACTAACTCTATTATATTCATAACTTTTTTCTCTACTCTTCGGTTGTCAATTTAAAACTGAAGTGAGAATCCTCCATTCGTTCTTTTTTATAAACACGACGCGCAATTTATTTCCCATTTCAGTGGCTCCATGAGCATTTTCCACGACTGTACAGTACAGTAGGTTGGAGTTAGTACGTGGGAGTAATTTGTAGCACATTCTCTGGTACACAAGTTTCTTATAGTAAAAAAGAGCACTTCAACGACATCCACGAAATGATTTTGAAAGCCAATATTCGTGACCTCTGAAAGTGGCATGGCAAATTTGGCATGGAAACCAATTAAGTATTGGATAATTAGCCGTAAATTATCCGGAACTTAGCCGTGAAATCCAAAAATTAACCGCAAGCCGGGAAAACCGAGAATCGGTTTGCATGCCACCTTGTAATGAAGTTATAATAATAATAAAGCCATTTATTTCATAACCCTTAATTTAACATTTTAAATGTTGTTAGTAATTTTTTTTAAATTTTTTTTATATATACTTAACATCTGGTATTAGTTAAAGTTATATTAAGTCTAATTAATATTGGATATGGATCCCATTTTGGGTATAGGCGTCCCCCAACCTTTTCCACTTTTTCGTATCTTTGCTCTGGTTGACCCAATCTTTCCCCACGCCTGCACGATGTCATCTGTCCATCGTTGCTTTGGTCTGCACGATAAGGTTAGCATCCAAAATGTAATCAGATAGAAAGGTCCATGCATCTCTATCTAGTCTCATTTTCACTTCACTTCATCAGCCCAATTTTTACCCCACTGCAGGGGCTTAGGCCTCCCCCAGGGTGAGGAGGGGGGCTTGGAGCTTAAATCCACCACGCTGCCCCACTGCGGGTTGAGGACTGTAACGACCGCCATCTATTGACAGCGTCCGGGACCGACTGCTTAACGTGCCCTCTGAAGCACGGAGTCAGTGATAGTTGTGTACTTAAGTCAGAAAAACTCATTGGCACACGCCCGGATTCGAACCATGGCCCTAAGGGGCCTTATAAATTTAAGACAGGTTCGTTGCGCTTTGGGCTATCACGACACATGATTTGCCGCTATTTAACTGTTGTTTAATTTAATTTCAGGTTTCCTAAATACTGGTTTATATCGACAGCGTTAATTAACGGTAAATTATAAAACTAGAGTTCTAGGACCTTCCTAACCGATTATATAAGTTTTAGATCCTAGCTCGCTTCATCAGAAGTTGACGTGCAAACCTATTCTCGGGTTTTTCAGCTTCCGGTAATTTTTTGGATTTAACGACTAATTTGCGGCTAATTTATGGCTAATTACCCATTATTTGGTTTGTATGCCAAATTTTCCATGCCAACTTCAAAGAGTTAAACTCGTGACCGACAACCACACTGCAAAATTAACACATGTTGCAATAAAGTGTGTCGCTACTGTCGATGTTTACATAACCTTCACTTGTTGACTTTGGAGATCTAGAATTAACGTGCTCGGAAATGAGCCGGCCCAATTCCACTGTTTATGCGCGGGAGCACGTTTCGAGTTCGACTCAGCAAACAACTAAAGAGAAATGACGTACGTACGGGCAAAACAATAAGTGCCTCACCTCGTCGACTCTTTAAACTGAATTGGGTTTAAGGAGCCGTTCAAGTATTACTTAAACGGAGTTTTAGCTATTTTTAACCACCTTCCCCAACCCCCCACCTCCCCTTGACAGCGAAAGTAATCAAAGTCACTTGCTTATATTCGTACGTAGGCTTTTTGTATTATATGCTATTATATTATATTATGCTGACTAACCGGTTGGCCGAATGATTAGAGACTGCGGAGCAGAGGGTCGCGGGTTCGATTCCCGCCCGGGACTAATATTTGTGTACATGAACATGTCTACTTGTTCCGTGTCTAGTTGTGAAAGTATCTACATATGTATATATTATAAAAAAAAGAATATTCAAGTGTATATATCAGTTGTCTAGTACCCCATAATACAAGCATAATACTTGCTTAATTTGAGACTAGATGGCGCTGTGTGGGATGTCCCAGATATTGTCTTAGACTGTTATTCATAAGCAAGTATCATTAATGAAACAAACAATTAAGAAGGGTTTATTCATTATGTTTTATTTTAAAATATTTTGATTAATAATTTAATCATCCTCAGTCCAAGACACTTGAATCCATGATCGTAAGCTGTCGATGATATTGAATTTTTCCTATTCAATGTTGCGTGTTTGCTCACTACCGTATTCTTTGTTAACGTGATCGCCGTTCGAACTGCCCCATCATCAAAAATAATCAAAATGAAGACTCACACCCTTCCTTTCGATGCTTACGTAATAGTTAAACGACCCCGAACAAACATCGCATCTTTAAATAAATGAATAATTCTGGTATAAAAAAGTTGCCTAGATTACTTTCCGGAAAGTTCTCTATCTGCTAATTAAAATCCCATCAAAATCGGTTAAGCTGTTTCGGAGATCAGCCCGGGCATAAAGATAATTTAAGGTTCGGTAAATAGTTGATAATCATATAAGTTTATGTTTCTTATTTTGAATTTGCATACAGACATTTTTTCTTTTTTTGTACATATACATGCTGTTGGGCTAAACGTGATCTAAATTTATAGTGCGTGTAGAGCTTATCGAAATAAACAAAAAGTTTCAGGCGAGCAGATGGCGCAAACTAACGGTTACCGAGAATGTTTAAAGTTTAATTATTATAGTTTTTTTTTTAAATCATTTATTTATTTATTCTTTTTGGACCTTGAGCTCTACACGCTCTATAAGTTTGGACTACTTTCAGCCGAACACCAGGTATAGAATTTTATAGAATAAACGAATATTTCGGGGGTAAAAAGTAGCCTAGATTACTCTCCGAAAGGACGACTATCTACCAGTGAAAGTTCTATCAAAATTTGTATAGTCGTTTCAGATATTAAACCGAACAAACAAACAGACAGATAACAATTTTAAATTCATTTGTTTGCGTTTTGGTTACGTACAAATAAACGTAATACAAAAAATCTTTATTTTGAAATCACAGACAGACATTTCAGTTTCATTTATATGTATAAATGTTTATTACAATTACAATTTAAAACAAAACTCCATAACGAGTATAAATAGAACCTGCGAAAACGTAATTGTGAAAATCGAATAGTGTTTTTGTTTCCCCCAAACAGTAATTGTAAACCTCAGCTGATTAATTAACGAAACGGGTAACCAAAGCTTAGTCGCATAATGAAGTTGTCAACAAAGTTTGCCAATCGTTGTCAGAGGGGCTCCGAAATAGCGAAGTTTTAATTCGAAAGCCTCTAGCACAGTGTAAACAGACAGTACACATACTCCATTGTAGTCGGTTTAGCTCTCTGCCATTGATAGAAGGTCCGGGATTCCCACATGTAAGGGGATAAATAGAACAAGTAAATTCTGTAGTAGGTACTGCCTGATCCAGACAGTGAAGTTTGATTGCTAGCGAAATCGATCACCGCTGGGGAAGGTTTTTCTAGTGGTGACCACGAACCGGTTATCGTAGCATGGGACGGCCCCCCACTCGATAGACAACGCAGCCTATGTCCATTTTGAAGGTCTATTATAAATACTGATGAAGGAATTTTTTGATTGAAAGTGAATTGAATTTTTTTAAATTGTAATTTTTGAAATAACTTAAGTTTATTCCATCAATCAAAACCAAATATTTAGGGAATCTCAATTGAGTGAAAATCTTATAAATGCCGCAAAAAATACAAATCTGTTGATCTATTCAAAAGGTTTTACCTACATACACACGCATACATACCCACAAATATATACACACATACAGTGCTGACGCTGAATATGGTCAGAAGTTCCTGTTTTGTTTTTATTTTCAGCGGGGTTTTGACAAAATACGAGAAGACCGTGTCGCCTGTATGTATTCGAGTACGTACGTACTACATGCGTATTCTACTAGATAAGTTTTTTAGCTCGGTGCTCTGGACGAACGAGTTTTGCTGTCATCTATCAAGGATGGGTGAGGGTCATCATCACGATCTATATATATATATATATATATATATATATAGATAGGTCATGTTCGCCAGCGGCTGACCATCATTAGGCTGAGTCGCCACCGTTTGCCACCAATTTTGTAAGCTTCGTAAAGAATAAGCTTTTGTTAAGAATTTCTGTAACTGCTTTTTTGGTTTTTGGCAATAAATGATTTAATTATTATTATATATATATATATATAATAATACTAATAAAATCATATTAATCATATATTTATAATAATAATAATAATAAAATCATTTATTTTATTATTATATTTTACGGAATTATCCGGAAACAGATGTCAACCAATGGCATGACAGTACACGTGATTGTGCTGGAGCGCCATTGGTTGGTTTCTTGCTATATCGTTTTCATTTAGAATTCGTTTTACTTTAGCACAAAACAGCAAGACGCCTTTCGTCTTTACAAGCATTTCGGTAGCAAGGCAAGAAGAGCTGTGGTGACCGAGTGGCTAAGCAATCCGCCTTTGATACAAAGATAGTGAGTTCGTTTCCTGCCATAGGCATATTAGTCAATGAATTTTTATTAATTTATAAAAACTTAAATAACCGATTGATGGACTGAATTCGACCGAGCGACTGGCCGAGTGATTAGATACCCTAACCACTACCCTAACCGTAGAACCAAAGGTCGCGGGTTTGATTTCTGTTCTGGACAAATATTTGTGTGAACATGTCTATTGCTTCGGTGTCTGGGTGTAAAATATTTGAATATGTACTATCAAAATAATATATCTAAATATATCATTAAGCCAGTACCCATAATACAATATCTGCTTAGTTTGGTACTATACGGTGTATTAGACGTCCCAGGTATTTTCATTATTAAATAAATATTACAAGCTCCGTCACAGCTCCCACCAGACTAGCATGGTTGGTTCCAAACTCCTTAGCTTTAATTGAGAAAGGGTTGCACTCCAGTTATGAGGCATGAGAGTCTAATGATGATGATTTTGACTAACCGATTAGTCGAGTGGTTAGAAACCCCAAATGCGGAACCAAGGGTCGTGGGTTCGGTTCCCGCCCAGGACAAATATTCATGTGCATGGACATGTCTATTTGTTCCGTGCCTGGGAATAAATATCTATATATGCATATGTTATAAAGAATATTTAGGTATGTATATCAGTTGTCTAATACCCCATAGTATAAGCATAAAACTTACGTACTTTGGGACTAGATGGCGCTGTGTGGGATTTCGCAGATATTATTATTATGGTAGCAAGACGATAACGTTACAGCGGGAATCTCGTTTGTGGAGCTAATCCCTTTTCTCTGTATTCGATTATACGTTATCTCCACTTTGGCAATAGCAAAGTTTTAATTCAAAGGCCTCCAATTAATCGACTTCCGTTATTATAAATCCCAGAACCGGGGAAACAAGCATTGTTTACCGTCTATTGTTTTTCTTGTCGTAGTTTGTAAACCGTATTCAAAAGTTAAACTGGATGATAAAAAGCTAGTAACACGGTTGACGGCCGTTAATTTGGTTGACGGCCGTTGATAACTCGATTGATTGTTTGAAATACAATAACGTAAAGTCGTGTTTCGTGTGTTAAAAGTTTCGTTAGTGAATCGGCTGTACTTCATAGTACTCAGATATGTCGTGATAGCCGAATGGTAGAGAGCCCGTTTCTTGTTTAGAAGGTCTCGTCGGCCTCGGTTGTCGTCAATAAATGACAGTCGTTACAATCGACCAACCCGCACTGGAGTAGCATGGTGGATTAAGCTCCAAGCGTCCTCATCCCGAGGGGAGGCCTAAGGCCCTGCAGTGGGGCATTAATGGGCTGACGGTATGGTATAATAGATGTGTGTTTCATAAAACAGGATAACGATTGCAGATATGTTAATCAGATTGCAACGATGTAATCATATTTATGGGTAGCGTATTACGATATAAAGTCGATTTAATTTGAAGCCTTTGTACATGCGAGGACTGACGTTTGTGATATTTTCCTTTTCTAGTTCAAAAGACATAAATATGAATGCAATATTTAAGATATTTTTTGTCGTAGTGGCTCATGGAGGATTTATTAAGTATGTATGTAATACAACAAATAACAAAAATTAAAAGAAATTGAAAAATAAAGGGTGTCCCCATACAAAAAACAAGTTTTTTTTAATTGTACGCTGGTAAGGAACCCTTTGTGAACGAGACCAAATCGCACTTGGGCAGTTTTTTATTAAACACACACTTTCAATCACACTTATTGAAAGTTAAAATAAATTTACCGCCGCATCGGTCGCAAAATTACAAGAAGGAAGAAAGACAACAAGGAATACCATCAGGCTTGTTTTAATGTCAAAAAATATTAGAGTGATGTCCACGCGTTATTAGTCATTGAAATCCTTCTAAGTCAATTGACAATTTCTGGCTTTCATAAAAAAATATTTTATTTGTAACACAATATTGAAATTTTTCAAAGGCCATGTATGTGCAACTAAATAAATTTGACAGCAGCGTTTAGTTTTAATAGAGTCAGAAATGTCGCTTTACAGTATCGAAACTGTCAAACGCAATTTCGTTGGGGTGAAGATTCGAGCGTGAGGACCTCGCGGATTGAAACCGGATTGAAACTCGCCATCTCGCCAAACGGTTACACCAGCTAGCTAGAATATGAGTGGTTAGATCGTAAGCGCGGAAGAGGGCTTTTGGTTAATTTGTCCTTTTATGCTTAGAATAAAAATGTTTCATATTTTAGAAAGAACATGACATTACCAATCCACTACGTTAAAAAAATTTCACTACAATGTTTTCAATTCGCAGATCTATAATTGTAATCTATGCCATAACCATCCGGCTATTTCGTAAATTCTCGTGTATCCCCTGCTAAATATTTAAAAGGTTCAATTCGTAGGTGAACGACTTTTCACTTCACTTCACTTTATCAGCCCATTTTTTACCCCACTGCAGGGGCTTAGGCCTCCCCCAGGGTGAGGAGGGGGGCTTGGAGCTTAAATCCACCACGCTGCTCCACTGCGGGTTGGGGACTGTAACGACCGCCATCTATTGACAGCGTCCGGGACCGACTGCTTAACGTGCCCTCCGAAGCACGGAGTCAGTGATAGTTATGTACTTAAGTCAGAAAAACTCATTGATACATGTCCGGATTCGAACCATGGCCCTGTGGGGCCATATAATATAGAACGACTTTTATTAAAAATCAGTAAGTCGTACAAAACTAAAATTACGTTAATTAAGTCATCAATTACGATCACGATTACGTTTCGTGACGACTGACGCATTCGAACGATCCGTTGTCGTCAGTTCGTCCGCTATTGTATTAGCTTATTGAACATCACGATCGGTCGTGCGTGATAAGACGCGTACACACGACACAAATTTCAATTAAGCTGTTAAGAAGGGTTCGTAGTTTAACAATAAAAATGATTCAAATATAAAATGAAAACAAGTGCGAATCGGACTCACGCCCTGATGGTTCCGTAAATAACGTATTATTCAATACATTTGCTATTAATACGGTCTTTATGACATCGAAACTTGTACCGTAATGTTGTATTTTATAGTACTAGGTCTTTTTACTTTACATCAATCACAAATGAGCATTCTGTTTGTAACGCATGCGTAAACAACGAAAAGCAACCCACTCGCGCCCTTAGCTTCCGCCATTATTACATTTGAAGTATCTACCTAATTTTAATCGCAAATGTACTGAAAAACGTCGTATGATGCTCGTACTCAGTAAGCTGTCTATTTTAGTCATCGGTTTATTATCGACTATAATATGCAGCTTACCGTATTTGCATCATAATATACTATTAATGTACCTCGTTACTCATTGTCAGATTTTAAAAATATTAAAATATCCACTTAAAATTGGGTGTGGGCAAAACTTTTGTAGATAGTGCTGTCGGTGAAAGTACCTTCTTTACTTATTGTGACTTTTATATTACGTGAATTTAATAATAATAATATTTATTTATTGAAAAAAAAACAATATACAAAATTTTTATTCTCTGATTTCTAAACTAGGCAAAAAGCCGGTATTTTAGAAGCCAGTGTCCTGCTAAGTATAGAATTTCAGCAATAACGCAGTTTATCAATAAAGACATGATATACTATATTAAGATAATATATTTATATGATATAATTAGTGTGTATATGTTTATAAAAACGCCAACTTTCGTATGAAACTGACAGTCGATTTAGTACCGTCGCTCATGCGCCACCTGGCGAGAGAATAGGGCAATAATACTCTACATTAGAGATTCATAATTATTAAATTATCTTTACTTGTACTACAAGATCTTATTATATGCTAAGTTTGAAGATACGAGAAAAAAAACAAGTTTTAATGCCGTAATTTTTATGAAATTTACTGAAAAACTTAAATTACAAGACTATGGGGCCACGGAACATATTTGATATTAGATTCAAATTGGTACTTTGATTTCAGAGAAAAAGGATGTTGGTGGACAGATGGACAACAAAGTGTTCCTATAAAGTTCAATTTTTTTACTTCCTGAGGTACATGACCCTAAAAAACTATTGCTAGGTAGTAATTATACGTTTGTCTCTGTATTTGAGTACCTAATAGTCAAGATTGTATTGCATATAAAGAAATAGTAGATTGTTTACCGAGGTAAGAAAGTTACAGATTACCGCTGAATGTGTATTTGAGGGTTGACGCCGCTGGCAGAGAACTTTAAACACACGAAGCGGGAATTGCACTTTCTCCAGAGTGATACATACTACTTTATACTAACTACACTTACGAGGAAAATGAAACGAATAAAATGTTTCAATTAAATAAAAAAATAACACTATTATTGGTTTAATTCGTATACTCGTACATTCTACTAATTGAGGACTTGAAAAACAAATATCTGAAATCCTTCAAATATTTTTACCGTAAAGAATATTTCTGTGAATATCATATCTTCAAAATGTTATACAACTTTCTCAGAATTTCATTCCCTGCGCCATGAACAACGAAAAAAATTAAAGCTGTCGAGAATATGCGCGATATTTCTTAAATTACGATTTCATTGCATAGTTTCGTCCTCGTTTTAATAACGCAACATTCCGGTCTACAAATATTTTTTAATGAAAATAAGTTATTTATTCTACAAAAGTGGGTCATTAGTTTAAAAATAAAAAAAACGATTACACCGAAAAAAGCATAAAACAATTCGAGAGCAATGGTACTGACTTTGAATACGCTTAGAAAAGTATTACGTATATATGTTACAGGTAATACTAGAAGATTGAGTAAACCTACGTTTACCCGGGTTTACTTAGAATTACCCAAGGATTTTGGGTAATGTCCGAATAGTAATTGAAATAAATTTTAATTCGGGATTTACCCATACATAAACCTACCCAATACTGACTGGGTAATGTAAGGTTTTGCACCAAGAGTTATTGTCTGTGAAAGGGTTGAATCGTTTTTAATTTACTAAACGACCGATATTTGGAAATAATTCATTATTAGATCCATGTCCAACAGCCAAATGAGTTTCATTCAAAATTTCAAACATCTTTGGTCACGTAATATTTAAATGTTGTTTCATTTGAAGAAAGAGAAGCAATTAGTTTTTCCAAGTTTTTCTCTAAGGTGGGCGGCGGCCATAATATCAATACTACAGGTAAACTCTAATAACTTCTTGATTCAGACTTTCAAAAGCAAACGATTCCTTAATGGGTAACTGTGTTTCTTTTTACAATAGACTTCCGATGGAAGTATTACAGTAAAATAGTAAAGTTTAAGAAATGTTTAAACAGTTCATAACAAAAAGCTTATTGTTCTGGCAAGAACTATTTAAATGATAACGCGAGTTCATTATTGTAATAGACTTAAGCAATTTATACTGAAAAAATAATTTAGTAAAAAACACCGGAGAGAGTTTTTTTTCGTTTCTTCTCTTTCTAGTGTTTCTGAACCGGCTGTATCTTCATTTTTACTTTCGATGAATGTGTGTTGTATATCTTACATTGAATTTAAAAAAAAAATGGAATTTTGAATGAAAACCGATATTTCATCTTGTTATTTTTTAATGTTTGTTATTTGCATTCCTTTCGGTATTTTAGGAATGATTTCTTCTAAATAGATGTCCATGTCACTTCCAAATTTTTTCGTTTCTAAAATCACCAATTTGAGGAGTGTATGTAGATAGGTTTGTGGTTTAATTTTGCTGTACTATATTAAAATAGCGAAATAAGCGATGAAAGAAATGGCCGTGCGTTCACTGAACGCTCATAAAACGCGATACTGCAGCTAATTTAAATGACTACCTACGTGTGTAAAGTAACGTAACGCGCACTATCAAACTTCCTCAACTTTTGTTGGTCCAAAAAATTAAAAAGCTCGTTGCACTATTATGTAATAAAGTTTACGCTGTATATACGCTAATCTTGTACGTTGTGGCTGTTTGGATCGACAAAAAAGTATAGAAGCTGGTGCGCGACGGGCCTAAAACGGATACAATACACGCTTTGGTTGAACGAACCTTCGCAGGTGGCATTGCGCTCGATGGCCGCATTGTCGGTCTGTCACACGACTTCTGACGACAAAACTTAATATGCACAGCTGTTACTTAATTTACATAAATACTGAAATGTGTTGTTTTTCAGGTTATTTATACACCAACATAAGTTTCTTTTTTTTTAATAAAATATCTGTCGCTGAGTTGTTAACATTGTAATATTTACAATTTCTAAAACTTTCTGCACATATTCGGAAAATTTATTCTAATCGACAGTCGATTAATAAACTCGTTATCTATAATACAAAAAACCGGCCAAGTGCGAATCGGACTCACACACGAATGGTTCAGTACCACCATACAATATAAAAAAACAATCGCGACGTTAATCGAACTTAACCATTAATCGTTGTTATTATGTAATTTAAGAATTATTGTATAAATATATTTAATTTTTATTTCGTTAATTATTTAGAAGGCGCTCGATTCTCTCTGGCTAATCCGAACAGTAATAACATGAGTGCACTGATAGCTAGAGACAATTTTTATTACTTATATCATTACAGTGAACTTTTGACTTTTAGTATCGATTGTGAAGAGAATAAACTCTGCAAAGGAAAGTGTGAATTTATAGAACCTAGTAAGACAATGTAGTTTTCATCACAAAATGTTTTTTTTTTTAAATTATCATTTACAATAACATCAAATAGATAAAATGCATTTAGTTATTGGCTAAACGTTATCTGTCATTTTCTATGGAAATTTTACAAAATTTTTACTTATAAAAGTACATTTTATAAGTTAATCTATTACTCGTTAAATAATACAATCTAGTTAGCTGCGATAGTTTTCCTTTTAACTACGTTATTTATACTCCTGTCATAAATTTTTTCCACATATCCAAAAACAACAGTTTAGCTGATAGTGAGGGGTCATGTGCCCCCCCCCCCCCCCCGCTCATGACTCTAACAAAAATTAGGACTTTAGGAGTGTATATCTCAACAACTGATGACTTAATTTTAAAAAATTGTTTGAAACCTTGATATCATTTTTTAAGACCTATCGTTTGGTTACTCTCGCGTTAATATACGATGATTGTTTTTTCGTACATCAGTTTAAAAAAAAATTCTTAATTTCACTAGGTCATGGTGTAGCGGTTCATAGATTACACCTACCTTCCAAATTTCATCTATATATTGCCAATAGTTTCCGAGAAAAACCACAGACAGACAGACAGACAGACAGACGGACGGACGGATATGGCGAAACTATAAGGGTTCCTTTTTGGCCATTTGGTTACGGTACCCTAAAATTTTTTTCAGGCTATGTTTGAACGCTCTAATAATTTTGATGAGATTTTCGCATTTGAATAGCTGAAACCATATTTTAATATTTAGATAGAAAAATAAAATAGAACGGGAGTTAACACATTTTTTTAAGGGACGCGCTGAAAGTGTTTCCTTACCTTATGATGTAAAGAACATTTATGTACCTACATAAAAACGGGCCCAGGATGAGTTTGGTTCCATACAACCACATAATGTATTTGTATTATGTATTTACAAAGATTTGGTATTGGTACATATTTCGGAGTCTTGAGCACGTGCTCAACTTACACTTCACTGGTTTGTATTATTTATTGTTTTGCTTTAGAGTTTTCACGTATACACCAAAGTGACGCTTGTGTGCATGACGTTTTTAAGATTGACCGAAACAAATAATCTTTAAAAAAACAGGTATCTTGTATGAGGACCCGAATTAATTTTTATTCCTGTTTTTTATTATTTGCTAGGATATCAGTTATAATGAAGCATACTCTCAGAAAATTTCAACACACCATCTATAACGCTTCAAAAGATATAGTTCTTTAAAGACAGACAGACGACGTAGATTCAGTAAAAGAGTTCCATTGGTACCTTTTAGAACTTTGGAAAACTATGCCGACAAAAACCAAAATCAAAAAGTAAGTAGTCAGTGCTTTATAAGGCTATATATGATAACGAAAAGTTTATTTGTATAGTGACGCAATATGCTTTCGTCACGTAATCACAAAACCTATAGACATTTTATGACTACGCCCCGCGAGCCCCAGACAAAAAACGGAATCAAATCTAGCAAGGCGCTCCTCGGATTTCGCGGGAAAATTGACAAGACAGAAGAAAAATAAATAAAACTAGGTAGCTTGTATATAGAGGGTCAAAGGGCTCTCCCATTTTCATGTAAATGTTCAATTGTTGGAGTGAAGAGTTCTCTTCAACGTTTCGTACGACGCGTAAGGGCTTGTACACATAAAAACGCGGCTCCCTAAAAATAAAAAACCGACTTCAAACTTCAACTGTTTTTTCTCATTGGAAATGACTTTCATTTCGTTGGAGTATAGGGGGTCACTTGGGAGTTTTGTGAGACAGGCAGATTGCTGAAGATTTCTCGAGATATCGGGATGAACGTGGTGTCAAAAGACGCAGCTCGGTGAGCTCTACAATATGGCATAAGACAATTTGGAAAAAGTTCAAAAACAAAAAAAATTATCGGCAAAAAACCGAAAAAAATCGCTATTTTTTTCCCCGATTTCCATTTTGGAAGCCCGATATCTCGAGAACTAGAGCCGAACAAGAAAAAAAAAAAAAAACCGCTCGGGATAATTAGACGGGGGATCGATTGAGACTAAAATTGTTAGAATCCGACAACCGGAAGTAGTGGTTAAGGGTGCCCTTAGTTGGAAGTCGGATATGCGTCGGTGTTACATTTCCTACTAATTCCGTTTGTTCGATCGAAATGTCGTACAGAATGTTATATTTCGAAGTTTTAAGCTTATTCAGATACAGTTGTGTTATTTTTTTTGCGAAAAAAATTTATTTCGAAAAATATTATCCATAATATATATGTGTTTACTTTATTCCGTTAGGTTTATTTTCAATGTCGTAAGAAGTTCGTGCGAAAGCAGGAGATCCGTTGATTTTTTTTTATGTAGACACAATGCTAGTCCAGATAATGTCAAAGTACCCGTATTGTGATTAAATAAATTAATATTTGGTGTCATAGATACATTAAAAGAGAAATATAAAGTACATGAAGAAAAATTCAAGCCAATTAGCTCAGATTCGGTGGCACAGTTTTCGATGCTGTATCAATGAGGATTACTGAATTTTTTTCTATCATTTACAACACGGGCATACACATCTGTCGACTTCAACTATTGTTGGCTATTGGTACCTGTAAATAAATTTATGTGTATTTAGGTAATAGATTACCAAAATTTTGAACAAACGCTGTAGTTTGAAAATATATTTCATTCTTTCATTCACATAATGGGGCACATAGTTTGGCTTATAAATAATTTTACAATCTTTGAAATGATACAAGAACGAAAACCAAGAAAAGGGGGAATCCGCTATGTCTCCGGAAGTTGAAGGGTTAAAGAGACGACTTTGATGACGACGACGTGACTAGAAGCCCTCTTCTGCGTTCACCGTCTAACCATTCAAACTCTAGCTAGCTCGTGTAAGATGGCGAGTTTCTGTCCGAAGTTCAGTGCGCGTGGTCCCTACGCGCCGATCTTCACCCCCACAAAATCCCCGCGCGTCGGTCTTCAACCCCGCGAAATTGCGGTTGACATTTTCGATTCTGTAAAATATTTATGACTATTCAAACTAAACGCTGCTATCATATTATTTACTCTACGCGACGACGAAACACCTAATTTTACGAAATAAAATATTTTTCTTTTTCTGTGAAATTGTATATACTAATTTTTTCTTGAAAACTATTTTCCTAAAAAAAGGATTATTTCTAAACAATAAAAGACAAAAACCTTTGTTTAATTTGGTACTTTGTAAGATATGCTGAGAGCATTAAAACATCAAAATAGAAGTTCCCAGAAAATAGAACATATTTACACTTCCATTTAAAGAACAACATTTTTATAACCGTGTTAAATGTGTTCAAACCTTAAGGGAGGAACGTGGGAGGAGAGGGAGGTTTCAGGTGAAATAAAATAAGATGTTTACCGTTTCAGACTTTTTGTAAAGGATAAAAGGAGAAAGAATATTTGTATGCAAATTCACAGGTGCGTATCGAAGGTTAAACCTGGGATAGCGGTCCGTTTCGAGTATCGGGGAATACAAATCTTAGGAATTCTCTTAAGATAGCCCAGTCATTAGCATTTGCGTTATTATCTTTGAATACTAATCCTTATATGTGCCGCAGTAAAGTTGTAATTTTACTAGTAAAATTATAATCAATTCCATTATACATACCAACTATTATTTTCATTCAGGATTTTCAAGAAAGTCTCTCAATTTTCCGAGGCGTCGCCTCCCTTCAGCTGTTTAGCGGAAATGTAAACAACTATGTATAATTTTTTTCGATAAATATTGTAATATGAATATATTTTTAATTAAAAAATATTATTTTATTTTAGTTATTAACATTATTTTTAATATTTACACGCGCAATTAATTTCAAACATTTTTCCTCAAAGAATATACCCACTTGAAAAAATAACAGATCATCGCCCGCGGTGACCGTTCGAGGTCACTTGTGTCAACAGAATATAATTCTATCTTCGACAAACTGACGTGCTATTCTTTTTTACACGAATAGTCTAGATGGGTATAATTTAATTGTTTCAATATAATAGAAACTGTTTGGGTCAGCGTTCGGGGAGTGCCCAAGGTAACGTGCCTATGTCCTCGGACTATTATTGAAAAAAAAAACGGCTAAGTGCGAGTCAGATACGTGCATTGAAGGTTCCGTACCACTACACAATATTCGCGTTACGTAGTTAATAAAAAGTGTGAGTTCGCAATCGTAAAAAATATTATTTAACGTGATGTAATTAAAAGTTAATTTGGATTTGGATTGACGACCGCTTAGCCTAGTGGGTAGCGACCCTGCCTGCCAAGCTGGAGGTCCCGGGTTCGAATCCCAGGTCGGGTCAGTATTAATTTGATAAATATTGATACTGGTACCGGGTCTTGGTTGTTATATGAATGTGGCGTCTTAGCAAAAATATTTATATACGT
This sequence comes from Luffia ferchaultella, assembly GCA_949709985.1. Classification (NCBI taxonomy): domain Eukaryota; kingdom Metazoa; phylum Arthropoda; class Insecta; order Lepidoptera; family Psychidae; genus Luffia; species Luffia ferchaultella. The sequence continues at coordinate 4,756,970 of OX453259.1, forward strand.
TTATATTATAAAGAATATTTAAGTATGTATATCACTTGTCTTGTAACCCATAACACAAGCATAATATTTGCTTACTTTGGGACTAGACGGCGCTGTGTGGGAAGGCCTATGTATTATTATTATTTTTTACCTTTACTTGTGCTGGAAGACCTTGCTTGTCGTCTTTCATCCTTCTAGGTCAACAGGAAGTACCTATTCTGTGAGTTTTGATTTATTTGCGAGTATCAAAATGTGTGGCATAAATGGCCGTATTTTTTGATTACTTTAACTTAGAATCTTGATTTTTTTACTGCTCCAAGTGATCGTAAAATTAAATATTTGATATTAATTTCAACTTAATATCTCCACGCGTTCCTTATAAAAAGGGTCTTGACATTCAAACAGATAGACAAACAGGCGAACGGACAACGTGATCCTGTAAATGTTTTTTTTTCCTTTTGACGTATGAAGCACTAAAAAGGTGTAGATCAAGTACGAAATACAAATCTAAATATTAATTTGTTTCAGGTATACATGCACATATTTCCGATTGACACACACATCGTAGGAAGAAATGAAAAAACTAATAAGTATATATGTAGTAGGTAGTATGAAAACGACAATAGAAAAGAAATATATAGCAACAAGTTACGGATATGCAATCAAAAAGCGAATATCGTATCTCGACTGAAAAAAAATAGACGAATTAGCTCAGTTTGAATTATTTTTTATAGGGTATGCCACTTCTATGTCTCTATAGTAAAATAATTATCAGTTAAGGTGCCCACAGACAAACCATTTTATCGTAGGACTGTCGCCCAGTAGTCGCGTAAGTTGATCGATAACATCTGTCAGCATTCTAAACACTTGCTTGATTTTATCGCAAACTCCTTTGCTTGTTCGACTTTTTCGACTTTATCGATTGAAACCATCGCTCGGCAATCGGTGACGACGTTTTCTGTCACTCATGGCATGTCTACACCTCACTTCTGGGTAACGACAAAATCGCGCGATTTTAAGTCTCGATTTTATCGACTGACATTGTAGTTCAATGAAGTCGATCCATTTTTACGAACATATGGTTTCCATACGATTTTATCGATCGATTTCGCAGCTCGATAATGTCGATCGAACATGTTATACACACATACAGTGTCAATCGAGTGTCTCGAGAGACAAAAATAAGTTCTGTTAAAGGTATTTTATAATGTAGCAAACAGTAATTTAAAAGTCAGTCGGTACAGTCCGGTCCGGTTGAAGCCACGAAAACCGATCACAGTTTAGCTCTGGCTCGGCTACCAAACCCGTAGTAGCCAATATCCAGTGTGGTACGCGTTAATAAGGTACAAATCAAGTAACACTTTTTGGCCAATCCGAACATAGCGCCGTGAAGCGTCGCAGTATCTTCCAAGTGTGTCAAGCCGGCGTGAGCAGGAGTGCTATACCCCTGCAAAATGGCATTCGCCTCGTTTTCAGAACGGACATACAGTTTTGCTCGATCTGTACTGGTTCGTGAAATTTGGGCCTGCCCTTCGATTTCATAGTAATGATACCTGGGACATCCCACACAGCGTCATCTAGTCCCAAAGTGAACAAATATTATGCTTGTATTATGGGGTACTAGACGACTGATATATATAACAGGTGGGCCAAAAGAAGTCATCCGATGTTGTTTGGCTCTCATTTTTTTTCTAAATGAAAAACTTCGATTTAGTTTTTTGATTATGTTTATTTGAACCTTTAGAATTTTATTAGTCAAGTCGAGAAGATGATATCGGCCAAATGGGCGCCGCCACAATTGATTGCTATACGGGCTCGTTTTATGGCATTTTTCATCACTTCGGCAAGAACTTCGGGCGACAGATTCTCGCACTCGTGTCGAATGTTGTCCTTGAGGGCTTCCCGGGTCTCAGGCTTGTTCACGTAAACGCGGGACTTCAAAAAACCCCACAAAAAAAGTCTAGAACGGTTAAATCGGGCGATCTTGCGGACCAGTGCAAATCGCCAAAACGAGAGATGAGGCGACCCGGGAACGCCGCCTTTAGAATATCAGTTGTGGCTCGCGCAGTGTGTGCCGTTGCTCCGTCCTGTTGGAACCACATGTCCTCCAGTCCTAATTCGTTCAATTGCGGCAGAAAAAACTCGGTTAACATGGCCCTATAGCGCGCACCGTCCACTGTTGTCGTTTGACCAGCGGCGTCCTCGAAAAAAAATGGCCCGAGTCATCGGGCCAGCGTGAACAGCGCACCATGCAGTCACTTTGAGCGGGTGTAATGGCTCCTCGTGCATCACTCGTGGATTTTCGGTGCTCCAGAAGCGATAGTTTTGCTTGTTCACGTACCCGCTGAGGTGGAAATGAGCCTCATCGCTCATTATGATTTTGGTCGAAAAATCGTCCACTTCGTCCTCGAGATTGAGAATGGCTTGGGCGTAGGTTACACGCGTTTGGCGGTCGACAGGCAGCAGCTGATGCACGGACTGAACTTTGTACGGGAACATGCGCAGGTCTTTGGCCAAAATTCGCCTTCAGGACGACCGGCTGATGGCTAATTGCGAGGCACGGCGTCTGGTCGATGTTTCTGACGACAGCTCGATTTCCTCGGCAACAGCGGCGATATTCTCGGCAGAACGGGCGCTCCGGAGCCGGCCACTCTTGGCAGCGTCTCGTGTGGTCCCATACTCTTCAAGGTTGGTGGCCAAACGGCGCAGTGTTTGCGCAGTCGGTGCCGGACGACCGGGGAATCGGCGACGGAATTCGCGCTGCGTCAACACCACAGACGAATTGTTAGGCAAAAAAATAGATACGATTATTCCGCGTTCTTGGGGAGTGTATCGCTCCATGGCTTGTTCACTTGTATTCTACATCTGTCTAGTTCACAAATGTCAAAACAGATTTGACATTGGCCGCCATTTGCAAAAATGAGAGCATCTTCCAATAGGGTGATTTCTTTTGGCCCACCTGTTAGTTACATATTCTTTATAACATATGCATATATAGATATTTATACCAAGACACGAAAGAATTAGACATGTTCATGCACACAAATATTTTTCCCGGGCGGGAATCGAACCAACGACCCCTGAATTCACAATTAGGATCTCTAACCACTCGGCCAATCGGTCAGTCATAAGATATTATATGTCTGGGTGTACTCTCGCAATACAATGTCAACCACAATTATACCCCAAATTTTACATTCTTGTGTGTGTGACTCAACAGACCACATACTCTCGCTGCGCCATACTAACAATGTATGAACAAACCGTATCTCTGTGCGTTAATTATAACCGAACAGTTAGGTGATATTTTTATCTACGTTTTTTGTCGCTGTCTCTCTATCTAGATACAATCAAAGGCCTGGGGCGATATTATTATATTAATATTAGAACGTAATAATTATACATATTAATAGAGCCAGGCCTGAATTGTTTACGTGGTCAGTGTTTACCCAAAAAATAAATAAACAGGACGAATTGTACGTACGAAAATATAAAAATTCAAGTAGGGAATATTTCATAATCTGTTACGGCGTTCACGTGGAAAAATATTGAAAACCCCTCTATGTTTATTTATGAACAAAAGGTGTTAGCGTGTGTCCGACATTGTTGACAAATAGACGCGCCGAATGTTAACGTGAAAATTGATATATGAATAAAGCCAAAGAGCTTTTCCGAGATTTTTTTTATGTCGAAATAAAATTTCTTTATTATTCGCATAAGAAAAACAATATTTTGGTCATTGTGATGCGAGTATTAATAACAGGAAATTTGTTTCTTTCATTATGTATTATAAAATAAATGTGGGTGGTAATTCTGATTAAAAAATATAAAAAAATAATAAATAAATAATTTAAATTAATAATAGTAATATCTGGGACATTCCATATAGCGCCATCTAGTCCCAAAGTAAGTAAGTAATATGCTTGTATTATGGGGAACTAGACATACATATAGATTGACCGAAACCGCTGTCCCGCGCCTTATGTATGTGCGTGGCAAATTATTATTTTCACAATTATTTTCAAACTATTAGTTTATGATAAAGTAGAAATAACAAAGAGTCCATGCGTGCGAAGTTCCAAGCGATCACAATTGTATGTAATCGTTTTCCATATAGTAAGAAACGACACCAAGAAGCCATCGGCAGCTCATTTCACACTCTACCGCTTGAAGACGGACATTTTGGACAATTATAGTTTTCCTTCATGCAAAATACCTGTGGTGGCTAAATAACTACTTAGCATAACCTACTTCTAAGTATGGTAAATTAACAAGAATAAGTTACACTGTAAATTGGTTTTGTAACGGGCCACATATAAAATTACAAGCCAGATAAGCCAGTAGTTTTTTTTTTAATGTCATTTTGACTTGCGTCGTCATGGGTTATTTTGCAATGAATAAAATCGAGTTTTTTTCAAAATGGCGCATGTAGAACGTCGTAGTTCCCGGTGGCATTTTGAAAAAAAAAACTCCATATTAACCGTACTACGTTGCCTGTTTTTATTATTTTGCAATAAAAATAGTTTAACCCTCATACACTAGACATTGGCAGAATTAACATATGTTAGAACGCAATTAACCAAAAAAAGAAGAAGAAGAATAAAATCGAGGGCGTGCTGTCATTAAGGATATGAAAGGATCTAAGGGCAGTGCAATTTTCGAAGAAATGAAAAATGTTTTAGGTCATAGCAGTGCACCATCATATGCAACAATTGAAACTGGGTAGCTGAATTTAAACGAAGACGTACCTACAAGCGTTCTAGATGAACATCGACCTGGACGTCCAAAAAGTGTTACGATTTCCGAAATGGTATTTTAAAGAACATGACATGGTTGAAATTATCAGAGATAGCTGACGCAGTAGGTATTTCTAAGCATCGGGTATACCTATTACAATTTAAGTGAAGAATTGGGTATGAAATTATCTGCGAGTCGTATTATATTTTGTTACTCACTTCGCAACCTAAATTGTATGAGAAATTGCTGTGCCAAAGTGCGAATCTGTTACGGTCATGGCTGTTCCGGACGTGGCGAAATTCGCTGCCCGGATGCGTACCTAACCGGCGGCAATCAAACCCGACGTATGTTTGCGTGGATTTTCTGTCCAGTGGCTTTAATATAATAAATGTTTGAAAAGACGTTCGGCAGCGAAAAAACGACGGAAGTGATTCCTGCTAATCATCATCATCATCATCAGCCCATTTTTACCCCACTGCAGGGGCTTAGGCCTCCCCCAAGGGGGGGCTTGGAGCTTAAGTGCACCACGCTGCTCCACTGCGGGTTGGGAACTGTAACGACCGCCATCTATTGACAGCGTCCGGGACCGACTGCTTAACGTGCCCTCCGAAGCACGGTGTCAATGATATTGTGTACTTAAGTCAGAAAAACTCATTGGTACACGCCCGGATTCGAACCATGGCCCTATGGGGCCTTATAAATTTGAGACAGGTTCGTTGCGCTCTGGGCTATCACGACACTTCCTTCCTGCTAATACTGGAGTTCATTTAATCTATACTGTCATAAAACTGTTGTCTATTTGTTTGTTTGGGCATCACGCAAAAGCTACTCGACTTTGATGAAACTTTTTCTATTTGAAACCTTATTATCCAAAATCTTCTGGAAGGTTTCTACGTATAAATACATGCATGTTATATTTTTAGAAAGTAGAGAAAAGTCGATAATACTTTTATTTTGCTTAACATTGATGCAGTTTTATAAACACGTAAAGCTATATTTACATATCAGCCTATATAACCCACTGCAGGGACTTAGGCCTCCCCTCAATATTACGGTGCTTTGTGCTTAATCCACACGCTGCTCCAGTGTGGGTTGGATTTTAACAACTGCCTACCTGCAACATCTTGTGACGATAACCGGGACCAACGCCGGCGGCTTCACGTCTCTCCGAGATATGAAGTCAGTGATAGTTATGTACCTAAGTAAAAAAAAACGGTTTCTGTGATTAGAACCAAGACCTTCTAAACAGAAGCGGGCTCGCCACCACACGGCTATCACGTCTTACACTTTAAGTTATGTATATACTTCTAGCATATGCTTAGAAAAGGAATTAGATCAGAAAAATACATTATTATTTATTTAAATTAAAAAGCTAATAAGGTGAAAGTGCAAACAAAGGTTAGACAGCATACATTAAAACTATATTTTATAATAATATGTGCAAACAGTGACCCCTTGGAAATACATAGAATGTGTGACCTCACGCCAAGGTTAATGAGACCTCAGCCCCGACGACCCGCAGCACCGTGTCCTATCCAAACACGAACAAAATAGGGTTAACATATAAGTTATAACTATGATGATGTTAACTGAATGAACATACAGACCCTAAAGCCGAAGTATTACAATGTCGTGAAAATAAAAGTACATATTGTTATTAAATCAAAAATGTCTGCAAAATGTTATGTGCTACGTTCAAAACATAAGATGTACTATTTTTATAGGTGTCCTATTCACGAAAACCACTGCTCATCTGTGATGTTTCTTCATTTGAAAGATATCTTGTGATAAACCATCTATGTTCAAAGCATAAGAATGTTGTTTACAGATTGGGGGCTGTTTTGTGCCTAGTAGTGTGCTAGTAGTATAGGGTCTGAATTAACAACGACCTTCACCCATCTATATACATTACTAGACGACCGCTTAGCCTAGTGGGTAGTGACCCTGCCTACGAAGCTGGAGGTCCCGGGTTCGAATCCCAGGTCGGGTCAGTATTAATATGATGAATATTGATACTGGTACCGGGTCTTGGTTGTTATATGTGTGTGGCGTCTTTGCAAAAATATTTATATATGTATATATTATAAAGAATATTTAAGTATGTATACCAGTTGTCTAGTAACCCATAACACAAGCATAATACTTGTTCTTGTTTACTTTGGGACTAGATGACGCTGTGTGGGAAGTCCCATGTATTATTATTATTATTATAAAATACATCGTGAATATGTTAAATAAATTGTGTTTAACAATTAAATTTAATACCAATCGAAAGTATGAAGCCTGCAGAGTATGCAAACGTTGGGTTGTTTATTTTTTACTTGGCATAAATACTGGGTTGGCAGGTATATACAGGTACATTCATCCTTCGTGTATGTTTTTTGTTATTTGTTAATTTTAATTTTTAACTGTTCACTTTGTTTATTTTTATTTACTTTCCTGAAAGACTTTCAAAAAATTTCAAGATGAGTATATATCCCTATATTTTTATTATTATTATGTAATTAATCATAGCCTCGCTAGGAATTTTATAGCCAACCCATTCGCGATGTATTTTCTACGTACTTTTAATGTCACCGTTGAAACAGATGGCTGAAGGTCGTTGTTAATTCGGATCTTAAACTATCTTTTGATTTTCGTGTCTAGTGATATTTTGTCACACATTCAAAGTTCAAATACACTGACTTTTATACGTGTCGAGATGATATGGACAGAGTCGTATACGGTAAATATAAGAATGCAATACGTTTCATCGAAATTATATATTAATTCATCGCTCTTTCATTTGTCAAAACTATGATTTATAACAACAACTGAATAATTACTTTTGATTCATAAGAACATGACAGACATGAAAGGCTTTAAATTATCTATTTATTATCAATAAACTAAAAATAATGTAAACTTTTACACCCTTATCTTACTACCGTTACGGTTCGATAGTACGTGCAGCCATTGTCTTCTGAATAAATTCTATAACAAAAGTAGATATTCAATTCAAAGATGTAACATTTATAACTGACTTCTGTCTAGTATATTTAAATTGTTTTTTGCATATCTGTGGTAGCTTATAATTGGCATGTCTTTACCTAGAATGTAATGCTATTTTGTGAATTAGGCTGTCAGCTTCCCAAACACAATTAAAAAAAAATTTAAAAAAATTGAATAATCCACAGTAGAACTTAGTATAAAAATAATAATAATAATACTTGAGAAATCTCACACAGCGCCATCTAGTCCCAAAGTAAGCAGAGCTTGTATTATGGGTTCTAGATAATTAATATACTTAAATATTCTTTATAATATATACGTATATAGATATTTTACATTTAGACACGGAACAAATAGACAAGTTCATGCACACAAATAGAAGAAATTAGGATCTGTAACCACTAGGCCAATAGGTCAGTCACAAAGAATAAAGATATCTGTAGCTATATTCAATGAGGATATAATTTATGTGATATTTATCGCTGTGTGTATTTTTCGCAATGATAAATAAAATACAATTTCTCAAAGTAACCATAGTACGTTTATTAGTGTACTAAGAAAAATTCGTACCAGATAACTGAAAGACGCTAGTCACGGCACTCCATCACCTCTCACCTAACGCGCTGTCGTCCTAACGCCATATAATTTTTTGTGGGCTTCCGTAATACGCATGGCATGAGTGTCAGCGACATGTCAGCGGGTATTGAAGTAAATAAAGGATATGAGTAAAAAAAACTACATGGGTTGCTCCTTTTTGGGAAACATCAAAAATATCTATATTTAAATACTTATCGACGTATCGTTTTTCACGCATTTTGTTAAAATTTCCGCCATTTTACTGGTCGTAATTTTTTTTTCTGGTGTAAGTCTTATTCAACATTCCAACGCAACGTTAAGAAAACACAGCAAAGGATTTTTTATTTAGTACTTTAATATTTATTATATAACCAGCAAATTGAATCAGTTTAGTTTACAACTATGAAGTCACTGATATGTAAACTATAATAAAATTAAGATAGAACAGTATATCAATTACATATCTATATTCGTGAAATTGTCTAAATTTTTAATCGCTAATGAAATGTTTAAAAAGTACATTTTTCATAAATAGATTAATGCAAATCGTTGACTTAACTGATGAGGCACCATAATAGTATTTTATTCATTTAAATCAAGAAGTTTACACAAAAGACTAACTGAATACGATTTACAAAAAAAAAACACAAACCACTCTCACAGAGTAATTTATATAGACTCCTTAAAAATGAACAACATGACTTACCCTTAAAAACAGTTTCAAACAAAACCTCAGAATAAATCGCCAACGCTTAAGTAAACGCTATCACAGAGGCCTCTTCTAAGGATTTACCACGTAAATTATTTCTTTATGCCTGGTACGTAAATGTATCTGTTGTAATTTAGCGATAAGGGGGCTTTGCGTGGCTCCGCCCGATAGCTTTTATTAGGATTTTCTCCTTCCTCCTGCTTCAGATGATAAAGGAAATGTACAAAGCACTTTTTTCTATGTAAAGAATATTCAGAGAGAAAAATAAATGAACTTGAAACACAAGTTTGGACAAATCATTTTCGTTCTCTTTTGTAATATTTGCGGTCAAAAGAAGTTTTTTTCCGTTCTCGTATATTAGGTGAAAACTCTATGAATTTAATAATATAATTAAATGTTTACTTACCTTAGAATATCGGATTTCAATTTAAGTATTTCATACCTGAAAAAATACATAACAGTCAATACATATTTGTATTTCACAAAAAGAGATTATATTTTTACTTCGCCAGAAATAAAAATACCGGATGTAGGGCTGAACGTAGTCCAAACTTATAGATCATGTAGAGCTCAACTAACTAAATAAAAACTTTTAAGTGAGTAGATGTCACAAACCAACGGTTACCGAGAAAAACCTGTTTAAAGTTTAATTTTTTTATCACTTATCTTTTTCTTGATAATTTCTGTTTAGTTCGGTAAGCTCTACACGTTTTATAAGTTTGGACTACGTTCCGAAAAAATATAACCGAATAACCGAAAAACTAGATCACAAAATCGTTTTTGTCATTTTTCTAGGTTAGTTAGGGTTTAATGATCTAATTATTCTTCCTGCTACTGATTTTTCATATAGTATTAATATACAATCCAAGGTTTATTTTGGGCGAAGAGGAAAACAAAATAGTTAAATAAAATGTACGGGTTTTTCAATTTACAGCTAAATAAATATTTTTCAATGATTGTATTAATTAATTAAAGTGGAAAACGTTATATATTAATGCGTAATTTGACTTATAATTCTTAGAATTAATTATTTAGACAGAAGAAATTATTTACAACGTAGAAAAGTGCACGGCTTTTAACATAAACCTATGTCACATCGGTGAATTTCTAAAAGAAAAATGAATATCTGGATATTTTCAGTAACCATATAATATGGAATTTTAAGGATTATTTTCATTTTGTTTGACAGCATTACTATCTCGAATAAATGCCCAAATGCTTGTCATAAAAAACAGGTGCGGTGGACTTTTTTGACGTGGAACATTTTACTGGGTATAAGTTATAAAAAGGTATAACTAGCATATTTATATCTATGTTGCTAATCTCTAAAGAATAGTTAATGAATCCAAGTAGTGCCTGATCGATTCCCCGAGTGGTTAGAGACCTTAACTGCAGAACCGAAGGTCACGGGTTATATTCCCGTCTAGGACAAATATTTATGTGCATGGACATGTCTATTTGTTACGTGTGTACGAGAAAAAGACCTATAAGACTATATATATATATATATATATATTACAAGAGTATTTATGTATTAACAGTTGTCTAATACTTACATATAATACAAGCATAATACTCGTTTGCTTAGGGACTAGATAGCGCTATGTGGGATGTCCCAGGCAAAAAAATACTTTCCTGTATTAAGTTATTATATTTATATGTTTCATAAATAATTTTATTTTGTTTACCTCACAGGCACAAGACGAATGGATTAACTATAATAACTGGAACATTCTAGTCTACACCACGAAGTTGGTAACATTCTGTCTGTTACACACGTCGATCAGCGCCTTGAAATCAAATTACTTCTTTCGTAACTTCTATAATCGGCGTTAGGTATGCTCACATATAATGTTGGACTATTACAAAGCAAAATAAATGGTAGATAAATATTACTAAGATAGATGATGATGATGATGATGAATAGATGGCGGTCGTTACAATCCCCAACCCGCAGTGGAGCAGCGTGGTAGATTTATGCTCCAAGAACCCTCACCTGGGGAGGCCTAAGCCCCTGCAGTGGGGTAAAAATGGGCTGATGAAGTGAAGTGAATATTAATGAAATAATTTAATAATACCTTGGACATGTCGCACAGCGCCATCTAGTGCCAAAGTAAATTGATATAGATGATAATAATAATAACGTATACATCACAACAACGTCTACGCCCCAAACTAAACATTAACTTGTGTTTTGGGTACCAAGCGAAGACACCACATACATATAACAACCAAGACCCGGTACCAGTATCAATATTCATCGTAAGCATCATATAAATAGTAACCCGACCTGGGATTTGAAACCGGGACCTCCAGCTTCGTCGGCAGGGTCGCAACCCACTAGGCTAAGCGGTCGTCCATACTTAAATATTTTTTATAACATATACATAAACAGATATTTTTACACTCAGACACGGAACAAATAGACATGTTCATGCACGTAAATATTTGTCACGGGCGGGAATCGAACCCGCTAACTTTGGTTTTGTAGTTAGGGTTTCTAAGCACTCAGCCAATCGGTTGTTCAATTTCCACCTAATTAAAGCATTGTTTTTCATCGATATTTTTCGGATAGAACCAGTTGATGGAAAAGAGCCGATAATGGACATCGAGATTCTCTGCATGTCTAGATTGTACATAGAGCAATATAAAGGAGCACCAGAGAATACCTGATTCGACGCAAGAAATTGGTCCCTCTAGCGCAACTACTACACAGAGACCTTATTGTTTTTACAGTTTTACTATACAAATACGCGTTTCATTTGAAAAATGGTACGTCAACGTGACGCAGACGAGTACGCCGTTATCGGCGTAGTATTTATTAGTTGCCGCATACGACTTGTATGCCGCCGGTGAGGCATCACTTCCTAGATTCTTCTTTACAAGCGAAGGGCGTTCAGTAATTACTCGACAATCATGCGGCATTGACTTCCATGCGGGCGTTACAGACAATGTCAACTTTTTTTGTCCAACAACTCTCCACAGTTCCGCTCTGTCGAGTCGACACTTACGTCAATTGGCGTAACTATCGTGATAGAAACGAGGCCGTGAACTTGGTATATGGCGTCAAACGTTCGTGAATTTTCAATGAGATTACCTTAACACTTCATATATAATGTACGTACAAAGGGAAGGTTATGTCCCTATATAGACACTAGGTAGGTATTTGACTAAATAATGACCAACATAATTTAAAACGTAGATAACGCTATAGATATAAATGTTTGAATTTCTCTGGTAACTTCACAGAAATAACTAGAGCTTATGTTAAGCTACACGTCGTAAGAAACTGCAGTTTTATCAAGTGTGTGCTTACCAACCTGAATCACTAATAAACGTACTAAATCGTCTACAGGTAGATAAAAGATAATGTAGAATAATTGATGTTGGGACAATAAGGTCTTATATGCATTTATATTTTGATATTTATGAGTTTTTTTTAATAATGGGACTCCCCGCACAGCGCCATCTAGTCCCAAAGTAAGCAAGTATTATGCTTGTGTTATGGGTTACTAGACAAGTGATATACATACTTCATTCTTCTTTATAATATATGTATACATATAAAAATATTTTTTTTACAAAGACACCACATACATATAACAACCAAGACCCGGTACCAGTATCAATATTCATCATATAAATACCCGACCTGGGATTCGAACCCGGGACCTCCAGCTTCGTAGGCAGGGTCGCTACCCACTAGGCTAAGCGGTCGTCTTTTAAGCGGTTTTAGAAAATACTGAAATGATTACGCGGTTCACGGACATAATATATCGGCCGAATACGGAATAAATAAAAATTGGAGACAAAATAAACTACAGATTTTTATTTTTGAGGCGGCACGCTTCAAATGACGACCGCACCGACGAATCACTGTGAAGAGAGGCGATATAAGATCAAAGAATAAAGCCGCCGGCTTCTTTGCCGACGTGATTAATTGTCATAATAAATTACAATTAAAATTTCAAATTCGAATGGTCTATGATGGAAATTTCGAGATACTTCCTGATCGAAATTTTGGCGTATATAAAAGGAGGTTGGGCGCCGCCGACAGTCAGTCCTTTAGAAGAGTCAATTAGTGAACCTGTGAATGGTATAACTACGAGAATATTTTGTAATTTCGTTAAGTAATAAAATATAATACAACTTAATTCGGTGTTTTCGTGCATTCATAAATATCTCGACCTCTAGCTCGTACAACATTAATTCCGGTTAAAACTTCATAACCGATAGGTACGACAGTACGACTCTCTAAGCTCTTTATTAATATCATAGCGTGATTTTTTTTCTAAAAGTCATATTATCCTAATGATTAGAGACCTCATTAGAGACCCTAACTGCGGAGCCAAGGGTCGCGTGTTCGATTCCCGCCCGGGACAAATATTTGTGTGCATGAACATGTTTATTTGTTCCGCGTCTGGGTGTAAAATATCTGTATATTATAAAGAACATTTACGTGTGTATATCAGTCGTCTGGTACCCATAATACGAGCTTTGCTTAGTTTGGGACTAGATGACGCTGTGTGGGTTGTCCCAGGTGTTATTATTATTAGTGATTCAGTAATTCTTTAATGTCGTATTATGGAGCATCCGCAATACCAATAAATATTTTAAAATTCCCACAATCTATGAACATAATCCTACCAAAACCTTTTTTTAAAAGACATATATAACGAAGAAACTGAAATCTTTAACGACCGGATAAGAGAAGCACAAACAAAGTACAGATATAGCTATTCAGCGTAGAGGGTGTTGTGAGACGGGCCGCAGCTGGCAGTTTCATGGCCAAGGGGACGATCACCCCGGTTAAATATAAAACACCCTCTATCTATAGCGCGTAATTCTATTGGGTAATGAAAGATTTTTATAAGTAGGTACTGAACTACGAGTAGATAATAGAAATTAAATAATTTTAATAATTATTAATTTATAATTAAATAATTCACACCTATACTCTAAGCCCTTTATAATGGCACCCTGATTTATTTTTCCGCCGCGCCTTCTCTGAAATAATTCGTTCGTGTCACGTGTTCGATGACATTGATCATTAACAAAGAATAAAAAAAAAGCTGTAATTATTACAATAATTCTGGGCGTGAAGGTTCGATATTAATTAATTATTGTATTAAACCGAGAAATAACCCATTATTAAGTACCTACATTATATTTTTTTACACCTTTATCCCTATTTTTTTTTTATTTTATTTTATTTGGAAGATTTACAGCATTATTTTTTAATTCAACATAAAATCATTAAATAATACATCTTATTATGCCAATTACAAATCTTCACATTTAGTATTACATGTTATGAAAAACGAAGCATACACATAGGCGTATTTTACTATGGTATAAAAACATAAACATCCCCCATTAAGTATCTTCTTTTCCTTCCCACGTTCTTTTTCTTTCTTAATTTAATAGTCGTACCCATTTCACAGCTTCTCTTTTTCGACTTCCATTAAATGATATTTTATTTCTTGGATTTTGTTTTCAATAGGAAGAGCCACGTGATACATTTACAACAAAAAATAGCCAACTTTTAGATGCTTGTTTATGTGACTAAATTGACCACAGACCCTCGTCACTCTGACTAAACCATGTACTAACCATCCCTATGTGCATCAATTATAACCGAACAGTTACGTGATATTTTATATACGTTTTTTGACGTCGAATATCCACCTAGACGTTAATACAATCAAGTTTTATTTATAAAAAATTATAAATCAAGACCGCTGTCTAAAGCATGGGATATAGTAAATGTCGATAAAAAAGTGGAAAGATCTAGAATGTCACGGTTTACATTTGTCTTTTTGAAATATGGACTAAATGTGTTTCACGTCACATAGGTAAACGGGTACATCTACTGGGACTTCTTCATGCTAACAATCAAGATATTAATATGAATATACGAAGCCAGTATCTGACCCTACCACAATAAAACCTGCATGAGACCGACCAATCTAAAATTACGGTGTCAACACACTCCGTAGATAATCAAACTGATTTCAACTTTAAATTTCAGTAAATAAAGTTCGTTTTATAATGCTACTAACATAATAAAGTAGTCGTTTTCCACGCGCCGAGGATCTCCATTGAGTATAGTCGTTTTTCTATAAATGGTTTTAAATTCTTCAGCAATTTTGTAGAAATATCGACTTTAAGTCAAAGGCAGAGAGTTTTAAATGCATTGACCTAGTTTTAATGCATTCACGGAGGCATACATGGTCTGGATAATGCCCTTTGTCGGTTATGTGCATACGTTTTTGGTCTTTACTAACTTGGAGATAACGTTCAATTCCGTTTATAATGAACGTGTTAATGGAATGAAAAAGAGCGTGATGGGATTTTAAATTGTCAAGCGATCTTAAACGTTAAACTTTAAAAAATAAAGTCTGTTTTCGCTTGTTCCATAGAGATGCAAGTGTCAGCCGGTGTCATGACATTGCATTCCGGGCGCGCTCGATGCGAATGACTCCACGATGACAACGACCAGACAAGGGCAACGAGTGCGTATGCAAAAACGCGTATGTGCGTCCGCACAGGAAATGGACTTGAATACTACTGTCATAATGCAAAAAGCGGTTAAATGTACACATATTTTCTATTTTGAGTAAGAAAATTAAAAATTCTATACATTTATTTTACTCTGACCTACTATTTTAGAACGTTGTTGATCCGTAAAATTGAGTTAGGTAGGTACCTATCTGTCCACCAGTGGATGATGGCCTTTTTCTCTGTAATGAGAAAAACCTCATTTTAAACGAAAATATGGTGCAATAAAAATAAGTTTATACTGGATAATATTACGCCAGCATTAAAACACATGACAAATGAATTAATTGCGTTTCAAGGCAAGTAATGCAATATTATGATGACTAATCGCCGTAAGAATAGGTTCCAAAAATACAGTAGATTATACTGCTGCGGCCCGCAAGTTAGTCCACAGCCGAGGCACGCATCACAGAGTCCGGTTATGCACAGTTTTGGCCAACGCTTGTATAGTAGGTACTTTTCTCAAAGATGCGTATAAATTAAAACAATAACAAAAATGTTTATTTAATTTAAAAATAAAATTAGTGAAGGTACAGTTTCGAAAATTGAAAGTGGATTTCCCAGGAATGGTATTAGTTTGTGACATTTCCAGATACAGTTTCAAGTTTATACTATGTTTCATTAGTATCGTACATTTTAACATGGATTATAATACCCAAAGTGTACTTGGTTTTACTTTTGTAGCCGTTTTACCAAAATAGCTAAGAAAACGTCTTCAGACGATTTAGATTCCCTTTCGTTTTTCCATTGAATAAAATTTTCATAACCTTGGCGAATGCTACTCCCTGATAAAGCGTGGTCTGTAAGGTTGAATTGTCTGTGTAGGGTAAGCACGAATAGAATATTTCGATATTTTCGATTCGAATTATTTTAACGATAAACTATTTACTTAGCCATTTGTATTGTGTGTTTTTAATTGTTACAAAAAATATATATTTAGAAGACCGACCACTGAGACCCCGGAGGTTTCAAAATAAAAAATAGCAAAGCAAGCAAATTACAATTTCTCAAAAGGTAAATATTGAAAATACGTTTTCATGTATCTGTCTTTCGATGTCATCATCATCATCATCAGCCCATTTTTTACGCCACTGCAGGGGCTTAGGCCTCCCCCAGGGTGAGGAGGGGGGCTTGGAGCTTAAGTCCACCACGCTGCTCCACTGCGGGTTGGGAACTGTAACGACCGCCATCTATTGACAGCGTCCGGGACCGACTGCTTAACGTGCCCTCCGAAGCACTTTCGATGTCGGTGGTAAACAATTTTCAATAATAGCTTTTGCAGCTTCTTGTATTTCAGGTGGAGTTAAAATGTCTTCCTCACTCGTAAAACTCATTTTATATAATTATATTAAGTAAAGTTAACATAAAGTAATTATATTGATGACTGTATTACAATAATAAAAATAGTTTAGGTAATTTTGCCGCCAATTCGCCGCGTTCCAATGTCAATTTCTTTTTTTTTTTAAATTTTTTAAATTCATTTATTGGCGCATTCTTTTTGTCGTGCCATTTCGAAATTTAAACTTTGTTACATAAAATTCATAGCCCGGCAAAAATAGGTCGCGGGCGCCACCTGTTGGCAAGCCACAATCGTAAGGCAGAATCGCAAGGCGGAATGTCGACAGATGGCGTCCTCGCGAACGATGAGCCAGCGACCCGCTCGGCCATAGGAGAAGCTGATTTCTGATCGGGACACTTGGGATCCGACATTCGAGGTAGAAGGTCGATTTTATAAAGCAGTAAGAAAGTAGGCGGAATCAAGATGGCGGGCGATGTAGATGATCGCCCCACGAACGTCTCCCACGGGAAGAAAGAAGAGATAGGTTCCCGACACGCTTTACACCGCCAGCGAAGCGGCGGTCGACCTATTCGTAATATAGTACAGTAAATTTAGTATTTCACACCGCGCCCCAAGTACCCGATCATCCTTCGGGACAGACGGGGATATCTCGTTCTCGACGTCGCGGTCGTCTGCTGAAGAGGCTTCCTATTCATTCGACATTTGTATCTTCGGTAACTATTTTATTCAAATACCCACGGCCCGGGAGGAGAGTCGAAAGAAAATCGCCGCCTGAAGACCAAGAGGAGACGGAGCAGCCCAGGAGCGGGACACCACGGCCGGCCTGCACCGGACAGAGCGCCAGCCCCCGCCGCCCCTGCGGCGAGACCGGGCTCGACACTGGACGGCACGAGCGAAACGTACCTCCGACCCTTCACGTCGAAACGTAAAAGGCCTGTTTCTTTTTTATTTTATGTGCGCATATAACGTAGATTCTATCTCAAAGTCAAGTAATTGAATTAATGTAAATTTGTATAACTCGAACGCCCGCGCAAACAGACTGACGACGAGACCACCGAAGGCGCGGCGTAGCTTTGTAATTAGATTTATTCCCATATCTGATCTAGATGTAGTAAACGTTCTTTTATTGTATCGTGGTGTTTCATTTGCGACGGCGAGATACCTTCCCGACAGCACGGTCCTTGAACTAAAGGTCCGAGCTCCGCTGCTGACACCTATCCGAGCAAACGACGAGGTTAGCATCGCCTCACAACAACTAGAGCTCACACTTTTATTGTTACGCTATACTTGCATCACTTACAAAGTCAACCTTACCCTTTTTAACGTAACAACTTACATGAGTAATCTCTTTAGTTGACAATGTTCGGGTTTAAAAGAGTTCGTTCCATTTTCAAATTACATATTCGACCGCTCGAGCACGCCTGCTAAAAAATTGCGGGACACTTTCTGGTCCGGGACTGCAAGTATGATTTATCCCATAGAAGGTTGTGCAAGATATAGTCGTATATCGTAGCATCTTCGAGAAAAATATATTATTTTAAAATGTTATCGTGCCTTCGTAACAAAATAACATTGTGTAACAGGAAATGCCCTGATTCACCCGTAATATTTGACAATAGTAAGAAATAAGATACAAATAAGTAACTGTGTTACACGAAGACAGTTTCATCATATATATAGACATTCGGAAAAAAAATAAAGAATTATCACTAACAAGACGTTGACGTGACATCCTCGTAATGAACTAAACTAGGATATTAATATGTATGCCACGAAATTTTTGTAGTAAGCATCAGCTTATCAAGCTGCCGGAGATTATTATGAATACGGTCACCTAAAGTTACGATGACAGCACACAAATTACGGGAACAAATAAATCGTTCAACCGGCGGCGCTGCTGTGTGTAGGTACGTCACGTGTACGTCACGTCACATATGTCCTTGGACGCATCCGGAAGATTTCTGGCAGCGGAGAAAGCCTTAAATTAACTACGTCGTAATATGTTTCTATGGCAAAGGATTTCAAACACATTAGAACAGAATGTACAAGGTGAGATTTTAGTAACCGGCCAAATTTTTTCTAGGTGTTAGGTACCACAAATAGACCTCATTGCGTAAATAAAAAATATGGGTTACATTTTCATAATAAATTATTTTATCTACAGTGTTATTTTATAACGTTTGGTTGTCTTCTTCACGCTATAGTAAACGTACACGCCCGAGGCCTTGAAACGGAATAAGGCGGGGGGCATGAATGGTGACTAGAGTTATTCGTTTTTTCGGGGAAGGTTTGTGTAGTCATATCTTAATATTTTTCTACAGAACAACACGGCTATCGGTTTTCTACCAAAGATCATTATATTAAAATTTGGCTGGTCATTAAAACCTCAGCCTGTATATTAACCATTTGTGATGGTTAATCAATATAAAAATTATAAATTAATGAAATGTAGTTTGTGGGTACATATTAATATATAATAAATAAATAAGGGTGCTTTCAGACTTTTAATGAGCCATTATTAAAATAATAAACAAACACAAAAATACGAATTGACTAGAAGCCCTCTTCTTCGTTTGCCGTTTAACCACTCATACTGTAGTTATAGCTGGTGCAAGATGGCGATTTTTCGTCTGCGACGTCCCCGCGCCGCTCTTCACCCCCGCGAAATTATGACTATTAAAACTATTCTATGTAAATAAGTGTAATAATAAATGAGTTTATTTCTATTTTGGACAAGTTTATTTTTTGTTGGATAGACTGAAGTTTATTTTTCTAATCAATTAAACGATTCTTGTTTGCTATTTTTGTTTTGTTTACAAGATATATTTTCCCAAGTTCGCTTCTGTTTTTATAAAAGCCCTGCTTTTCTCATATTTCTGGTTATTTTCTATCATTTATTTGTATTACCTACTTGCGGTCTCATCTTATTTTCAAGGCCCTGTCTGATTCCTTCCTATTGAATATTGATGGGCCAATTTTTCGACATAAGCTCTATCAAATTATCTATTATCTCAAAAAAAAAAATGGCTCATCAATATTTAAGTGGAATGACTTAAATCAGAATCTAAAAAATAAATAAGATGAGAGCTCAAATAAACAACAGAAAAAACGGAATAGTAACCAGAATTACGAGGGAAGCATACAGCAGCAGTAGGGAAACATGCAAAAATATGAGGCGGACATATTGTCGTGATAGCCCAAAGCGCAACGAACCTGTTTCAAATTTATAAGGCCATAAGGCCATGGTTCGAATCCGAGCGTGTACCGATGAGTTTTTCTGACTTAGTACATAACTATCACTGACTCCGTGCTTCGGAGAGCACGTCAAGCAGTAGATCCTGGACGCTGTCAATAGATGGCGGTCGTTACAATCCCCAACTCGCAGTGGAGCAGCGTGGTGGATTTAAGCTCCAAGCCCCCCTAGGGGGAGACCTAAGCCCCTGCAGTGGGGCAAAAATGAGCTGATGAAGTGAAGAAATATTGGTAGACGGGCTTCCTTATAGATTTTGTCAAAGTATATAACCGTTATTACCTACTAAAACCATAGATACATTGGAAAATATAGATCGGTTGTCACCTTATATAGGTATGAGACAAATTTCGTATTAAAAAAAAATGCGGACCATGTGCTACTATGGTGATACCGTATCCATGTAATAATATATCAATGACTAAAACGTGGTAACAGGTCATATTATACCATTAAATAGTTTTGTCCAAATGTTGAGTGACTGACGACCGCTTAGCCTAGTGGGTAGCGACCCTGCCTACGAAATTGTAGGTCCCGGGTTCGAATCCCAGGTCGGGTCAGAATTTATATGATGAATATCGTACTGGTACCGGGTCTTGTTTGTTATATGCATGTGTTGTCTTCGCTTTGTACCCAAAACACAAGCTAATGCTTAGTTTGGGGGTTTAAACGTTGTTGTCATATATATAAGTTATTATTATTTCCCTACTTTACGTGACTTCATCATCCCGTTAGCGGAATTCACCGTTCTCGGCTCGATTTGAACAAATATACCTATGTCGTATTTAGTAACGAATTTCATTGGTAGATATAACAAAAGTAGTGTATATAAGAAGCTTCTTGGGACACCCATAAAATGAATATAGTTTGGTGTTTTAACATTTTTTTTTTCAGTGTACGAAACGTTTTAGAAAGAAGGCTATCGAATAATCTGAAAAATAATTGTATCTTCAAACAGATAAATACACTACTAATCATATGTATATATTCTCATAGGATGTCCTTATTTACTATAAATAAATTACAAGTACATATATAAGTCCTTGGAATTATGATTATTTAAGAACGCAAAGAGATTCCTACACGTAATGTCGTTTGACGGCCCTTTATTTTCCTACTCGCCTGTAGGATCCTTTTTGTATGGATTTATCTTTTAATGTGTGCTTGTAATAAATGTCACTCTAATGCGATTTCGAAATAGATCAACGAAAACCTTAACCATTGGAAATACTCAGGTGTTTTCGGAAAACATTATTTTCACATCGAAAATAGCAAATTTTCCTGATCTCGTAACAGATTATCAATTAGGAACACCAAAATCTGTGATATTAGATGCGAAAATCATGTTTTCCGAGGATAACCGAGACTTTAAGGCATAGGTTTCCGTAAGAGTAGGTCTCTATTCTGTGTAAGCATATAGAGAAGATTATTGATGACATTTTTGATATGACTGACTAATCTTTGACTGTGGCAGCATGAACGTATTTAGAGCTGGATACTTGTTTTGGAATAACATTTGTTTATTTATTAGTACGTACATGTACGTACTTGACTATTTTACAATGGGCAGATGTTAGTTGAAGAAAGTTTGATAGAA
This sequence comes from Luffia ferchaultella, assembly GCA_949709985.1. Classification (NCBI taxonomy): domain Eukaryota; kingdom Metazoa; phylum Arthropoda; class Insecta; order Lepidoptera; family Psychidae; genus Luffia; species Luffia ferchaultella. The sequence goes on from OX453259.1 coordinate 4,778,670, forward strand.
TACAAAGTAAAGCGTCCTATTTTACGAACAATTGAGCTGTAAAACTAAACCGAAGTAATATACGGATCAACGCTTCCTTCTTGTGGTAAATGTCATGGCGTCTCAAGGCAAACTGAAAGAAGCGTGCACACTGCACATTATATACACACATATAGCTATATGGTCGTTTTCGACCATAGAGTAAATTTGAAAGCAGCGTTTGGTTTCGTTTTGTTTGAGATGGCAAACCTAGCTGGCGCACAGTATGAGTCTACTGCTGTGCCTTTGCCTTGTATATGTGCGCCTTTTTTTCAGTTCTAAATCTTTAGGCACGCGGTATATAGGTACCATTTAGGTACCTAAGAATCTTCGCCCATTACATCGACTACCGCAGAATTTATGTCTATTTATTAAAAGAATGTGTAATTTTCCTTGTTGACAGTTTATTAATAGCGAAAATATTACGAGGACAATGAAGAACGTTCGTTGCGTAAGGTTTATTCGCTTGGTTTTCCTCAGACAATTGTTTGTCTGTTTTTCAGTATGAAGGAACCACCAAACTTGAAAAGTAGCATACTACAAGGCGCAATCTTGTCAAACTCGACGGCTTAAAGCCATAAATATAATGTCAAATTATACCTATATTTCTAATTTGATAAATAATAATAATTATAATAATAACGTATACATCACCACATCGTCTAGGCCCCAAACTAAGCATTAGCTTGTATTTTGGGTACCAAGCGAAGACACCACATACATATAACAACCAAGACCCGGTACCAGTATCAATATTCATCATATAAATACTGACCCGACCTGGGATTCGAACCCGGGACCTCCAGCTTCGTAGGCAGGGTCGTTACCCACTACGCTAAGCGGTCGTCATAAATGTCAACATGCCATGCCATGGTTCAAATCCGGGTGTGTACCAATGAGTTTTTTCTAATTTAAGTACATTAACTATCACTGACTCCGTGCTTCGGAGAGCACGTTAAGCAGTCGGTCCCGGGCGCTGTCAATAGATGGCGGTCGTTATAATTCCCAACCCGAAGTGGAGCAGCGTGGTGGATTTAAGCTCCAAGCCCCCCCTCACCCAGGGGGAGGCCTAAGCCCCTGCAGTGGGGTGAAAATGGGCTAATGAAGTGAAGAAATGTCAATAAAAATTTTTATCGGTACCTGCCCTTCATTCAATTGTAAACAACTAGTTGTTAATACACGAAGACCCAGACAAAATACAAACATCAGGTAACCAATCGCGTGGACCATACGTGCGTTCCGCCTGTCTCCGTATACCTCATCCTATGGTCCAAATGTGTTAGCTAAAAAGCCAGTTTTACTCCTCTATTGAACTAATTCAAACCTCGGTGGCCGGAACCAAAAGTAGAAAACGAAACCCATATAGTTTCGTTATGTCCGTCACACTTTCGTAGTTTATCTATTTGTGAACACACGTAAATGAAATAATATTGCGAAGTTGAGGTTTTATTATTCCTTAAAAATAAATTAAAGTATTTTATACCGAAGTGGGGATGAATTTCTTTTTCTGCTAATCTGGGATTTATTTCGAAAGCCAATTTAAAAGTAAAATAAAAATTATATACACCACTTTTTACATTGACCCTCGATTCTGAAATATTCAGTTCCATAATAGCTTGTCCTTCCTCTGGCACTTCGAAATGAATAATTATAAAAACTTCCAAAAAATCTCGTAGGGCACATTGATTACGATTTTCATACAAAATTGTTACCAAAGACTTAGTTAAAATCGCTAAGGCTGAAAAAATATCCTATATCTGACTATATACGTATAATAATACTAACTACGGAAAGCTTCAATGTGCGTGGTTTAAGCACTGGCCGGTTTAATAAAATATTCTTGTATGTACAAAATTTTTAGTAGTTTTATGTCGAACTTTAGCAATCCAGGAAATTATAGTTTAAACGCGTATCTATCCTTAATTCAATAACTTCTCCCATTCCCGAACTCAATTACGATTCTGTTCCAATCCAGATTTTAGTTTCTACGTTTATAAATATAGTGAACTGGTTTCACGTTGTATTGGCTCGTTTTACGTGAATTCCCTTAAAAAAAACTGATTTTCTTATAATAACTAAATATGTTTTATCGTTCAATCACTGTTACAGGTTGATTTTTAGATTGAAGCGATTGCAAGTTGATCGTTCAATCAGGTACATTTCAATCGGTTCAGACATTGTTACGTAAAACACAAAGTTTTATTTCGTCAGTCTGTTCTCTTATTTTCGTTTGCACGTTTATACTCGTTACCATTTTGATAAAAATGTCGCATTTTAATAAATAAAATCATTAGTCAACATCAGGTTAGATTCTGTTTCAACAATAAAATACAAATATAGACAAAATTATAAACTTAACGAATTTATAAGACAATTGACATAATTTCTCAAAGCTTCTTTTCTGCTTCTTTAATGAATTAAATAACTACATTCTGCGGCAGATGTTGACCTTGATTATTTATACTTATGTCTAGATAGAGCCAAGCTATACAATGACAACAAAAAAAATGAGCCAACTTTAATATACTTGTGTGAGTGACTTAATAGACCACATTGTACCATACTAACTATGTTCTAACCCGAGGGTTGCCAGATGAGAAATGAACCGGACACGTAATGATAAAATGGGACTATAAAACATAATTTATGGTTATTGTATAAGTTAAGAATGTAGTGTTCTTATTGCTAACAGACAACATATTTTTTTCAGAACGTAAGCTATACATAATTTTTAAATTCAGTGTAATTATTTTTAGTGTTAAAAAACATCGAATAATATAATAATTCAAAAAACCGGACATTTATTAGTCCGGTTTTTTAGTATATTTCCGACTTGACATCACTAACGAAAACCGGACTGTCCGATCTAAAATCGGACATCTAACAACCCTAACTAACCGTTTCTGTGTGAGTGAAGTCTAACCAAACGGTTAGGTGATATTTTATTGATGTTTTTTGACACTACATAACAAATAATAATACATGGGACTTCCCACACAGCGCCATCTAGTCCCAAAGTAAATAAATATTATGCTTGTGTTGCTCTAGCGGTGTATACCGACCAGTGAATCAAGGTCTAGAGATGTATATAATGAATTGTTGACAGTATTTACAGAAATATTTAATACTTTTTTCTTATGTAACACTTCAGGACACTCGTTATGAGTTATCGCAATTAGTTTCATCATAACAAGTGTACATAATTCATCCTTTTGGCTCGACGCCCACAGCTTTGTGTTGTTTTACCTGACACTTTAAGCTATATGATATTGTGTACACTTCCTAGAGTGAAAAGCTTATAGATTCAGATAAAGAGTCAGATTACAGATAGCGTATCCGGAAAACATTGGGAATGTACTCTGTTTTAATTATCGTGATTAATATTTTCATACTTTCGATATTTTCAAATTACTTTTTTAATCTCGACACATTTTGAAGTTGCGTTGCTAAGTCACACATAATTTTATTTTAATTATGGCATACTAATTAGTAAAGCAAAACTGAAATCGAACTAAAGGAATTTTAATAAACCACGCTAATATCGTAAATACGAAAGCGTCTTCGTCTGTCTATCATACTATACCATATCAGCCCATTATGCCCTACTGCAGGGGCTTAAGCCTCCCTTCGGGATGAGGTTACTTAGAGTTTGATTCATCATGCTGCTCCATTGCGGGTTGGTGGATTTTAACGACTGCCATCTGATGTTGGCAACCGGGACCGATTTAACGTTAACGTTTAACTTAGCGATGATTAGGTATTAAAAAACTCATTTGTACACGCCCGTTCTTGGGATTTGAACCCCGACCTTCTAAACGAGAAGTGGGCTGGTCACCACACGGCTGTCACGACACTCTCGGCTGGCACTGCCTGTCTGTCTGTTACGTTTTACGTTAAAGTGGTGAACCTTCTTGATAAAATTTGGTATGAAGATGGCTTACACCTTAAAGATTAGGGTTTAATACTAAATACTGAAAATTCACCATCCCGAATTCGTAATCCCGAAGGTTCACAATCCTGAAAACTCTTCTGACTTCTGACTTACATAACTGGTTTTTTTTTTCAGGCATAAGCAATAAAACTTTTATTTAATTTCAGTACTGATCATTATACTAGAAATGTTTGTAGATTACAACTTTCGACGTTGAAATAATTAGATATTTCTTCACTTTCGAGATAAGAATTTTCGGGATTTGGGAACGAAACCAAAGCGGACATAGTCTAGTTTCTAACGCCAAAATGTGCCTCTAGGTACGTTTGTTAACTTTTCACAGACGTAATTAAAACTCTTGACTCCCTGTCACTGAACAATCAATGAAGCACTGCAATGACGGCCGCGTATGTGTGATTGGAACTTCGGAGTTCGCGACGCTACGTCCGGGTATTTCATATTCATAGGCTAAACCGTAAAATAGATTTAGGCTATATTTGGTACAGAAATAGTTGGAACCCTAACGAAAAACGTGTCTGTCTGTTTGTTACCCTTTCACGGCTAAACTGGAATGTACTTTAGCAGTGCATACTGATAAGCTGATAATAGCGACCCTGCCTACGAAGCTGCAGGTCCCGGGTTCGAACCCCAGGTCGGGTCAGTATTTATATGATGAATATTGGTACTGGTACCGGGTCTTGGTTGTTATATGTATGTGGTGTCTTCGCTTGGTACCCAAAACACAAGCTAATGCTTAGTTTAGGGCCTAGACGTTGTTGTGTTGTATACGTTATTATTATTATTGACATCAGTATTAAATATTTAAAAAATTATATTATGAAATATTCTATTGTTACATTAGTTTTAACCTTTGAATGACGTCAGTTCCGTCGTTATTTCAAATCACAGATATGAACGAGTGAAACTCAAACATACTAACTGTGGAATGCCGTCGGTTATACAGTGGTAACAGGTAGCAAGATAATCTGGGATAATCCTTATGTCATACTTATCTAAGAGATTTCTTTCTCGGAAAGATTTTTAGAAGTAACGGCCGCGTTTCTAGTGCTAAAAGAAATCTCGAGTTTATTTCCTTTTGGTAGCGCGAATTTGATTGTGCTACAATAATAATACCTGGGACATCCCACACAGCGCCATCTAGTCACAAAGTAATCAAGTATTATACTTGTATTGTGGGTGCCAGGCAACTGATGAACATACTGGATTATTCTTTATAATATATACATATTTTACACCCAGAAACGCAACAAATAGACATGTTGATTAAAACAAACATTTGTCTCAGGCGGAAATCGAACCCGTGACCCATGTCTCTGCAGTTAGGGTCTCTAACCACTTGGCCTATCGGTCAGTCGGTTTACAGAGCTACGAACCGAAAAGATTTTTCGCAGGAATATATAGGTAGTTGAAGAGAGATAACTAACATAGGCTATTGTTTTATTCTGCGCTGGAAAGTTTCCATGGGAAAAATAACTAATCAAATTTCGCAATGAATACTAAACCAGGAAGCGCCTGTTTTATGGGTACTAAACAACTGATATACATATCTTCATAATACGTATGTAGACAGTATACAACCATACACGGAACAAATAGACATGTTCACGCACACAAACATTTCTCCCGGGCGGGAATCGAACACGCGGCCTTTGTGTTTGGTTGATGTGTCCGACCGCTAGACCAATCTATTCTGTCCCTGTCTTCTATAGTTACAGCATGCTATTAGATTTGGCAATGTCGCATTATCTGTCACATGTAGACCGATTTACTTCGTCAGCTGAAAAGATGTCATGATTTAATAATTGAAAATATGGGATTTAAATAATTAAATATGAAATTATACATAGTAATAAGTAGAAAATAGAAATAAGCGTACTTATCATATGATACTAGCACCTGCCCGCGACTTCGTTCGCTTGTTATAAGTGGATTTTATGAATTGAATTGAATAGAATAGAATTAATGATCCTGTATTATATTTCATTTCAGTTAGTGTTATTATGGTTTTGTGCATTTATCACAGGCTACCTATATCTTACAAACTAGTTTTATTCTATAATGTTCTACGGGGACATACCGTTCCCTTGCAGTTTCTTCCTTTCCCTGGGTTCTACGTAATCAATGTCGCTGAACCTGCTGGTGAAAATATGAACTTATCTTGCTAGTTACGAATAAACACGATACAACAAGTAGTTTTTTAACACTGACTTATTATTTTCAATGATTATGTCTGTTTACATATAAGGTTTGATTGGCAATAAAGATTTTGCGGCTTCGCGTGATGCGTGCAGAGACAGGCAGACAGACAGGCAAGATTTAAAAAAAAAATCGCCTCTATGTCGTTTGTTATTCCACCTGAATGATTGTCAAAAAATATTCATTGTACAGACACGACCCGTTACAGTTTCGTGAAAATAACAAACACAGTTACATGTCCGAGGTATTTTCATATATTGTTACAAAGTAAACTTACAGCTATAAATAGTTTAAAAAATTTAAAATCTAACAAAATCATATTCTGCAAAACCAATAATAAAGAATATCATAATTGTTGACTAAGGTAGGTACTCGTTATCTTCATACCAAATTAAATCGAAATCCATTCTGTATTTGTAAAGTAATGCGTGCACAGACAGATGGACAGACAGGCAATAAAAATTTTGAAAATTGCCTTTTACACCTTATATCGTTAGTTTTGTTCACCTGAATCCTAATTTTCCAAAAATATTCAATACACAGATATGACCCCGCTACAGTTTTATTACACGTATTGATTTAGGTATCCGCAAACGTCCTAATAACGGATAACTACAAAGTAACACAGGTCTAAAAATAAATACATGATAAAATTCAAAACAATTTTCGATAGACAGTGACCGCAACGGGAAATCATAGGTCGGTTCGGCCGCGAGAGGGCAGGCTGACCACAGGCGGATTCCAGATTAAACCATTAATATGCAAACTGCACTAGATGTGCGCACTGCGGTAGGGGAAGCGTGATGTATTTCAAAGCATTGTAGTTTCTACAACATCTATACTAATATTATAAAGAAAGATTTGATCTTTTTTTTGTTTGTTATAAATAAACTCAAAAACTACTTAACTGATTTCCATTCCATTCCATCAACCCATTATTACCCACTGCAGGGGTTTAAGCCTCCCCCCAGGGTGAGGTGGCTTGGAGCTTAAATCCACCACGCTGCCCCAGTGCGGGTTGGTGGATTGTAACGACCACCATCTATTGATAGCAACCGGGACCGACTCCTCAACGTGCTCTCCGAGGCACGGAGTCAGTGATAGTTATGTATTTAAGTCAGAAAAACTCATTGTACACGGATTCGAATTAAGGCCACGCGGCCTTATAAATTGAAACAGGTTCGCTGCGCTCGGGCTACCACGACACATACACACTTAACTGATTTAAAAATTCTTACCTATAGAAAGCGAAATTATCCGTACTTAACATGACATATATTTAATTTCAAACTAGCTTTTCTCCTCACGGCTCTGCTCGCATCGAATATACAGTTGTACCGGGACCGCTACAATTATTTGCATAGATATAGTTTATAAGTGAAGAGTGACATAGGCTACTGTTTATCCCGGAAAAGGGGTCTCGGTACAACTGTGTTGTCCAGCGCGAGCGGAGCCGAGGGCGGAAAGCTAGTCCATAATAAAACAATGTCCTCGTATTATATTAATTCCAAGGTTTCCTATGAGAAAATCTTTCTAAGTACGTATTAGAATACGAAAAAGTATGGTTCCCGTTAAGCACTATTTATCGAATTTGGTTATGAAGTAAAGTTTAAGCTTATAAAAGCATTAAAGAGTTTTGTAAGTACAAAATTGGTCTCATGGTCTCATTAAATGAAGTAAAACCAGTATGGCGAAAGTTTTTATTTTGAAACTTTATTTAAATAAAAGCTAGTCTCCTTTTAAAATCAGTAAAAGCAATTATTTATTTTTAATAATTGTTTTAACAATAACATCTGCACTCGGCTATGGGCAGGTTGAGAATTGAAGTACCTAATTTTTGAATAACACTTGAGTAATAAATATTTTAAGTAAGAACTACTCAATTAATAATAGAGAGTGGAAAAACTGTTATTTAGTGCATTTAACCCTGATTAGGGTTTCGGACCCGGGGAATACTCGGTCTCGATTTTCCGGGAAATTCGGTAAATTTATTCCCGGAAATGGAGAAATTCCATTATTTCTGTAGGGATAGAATAGACGACAAATTAGCTCGTTCGTTTCTTTCTGCCTCTCTCCCTCATTTCTTCACGCAAGATTTTCATTTAATGAATCTACAGGAAAACGCACTTAGAATCTAGACGCAATGTACTACAAGGCACTCCGTAAAACCTACTCCAACCGAAACATTTCATTAAGAGGGAGTGAGATTGATTATACACTTATAGCGGATTTTTTAAGATCAGGTTCCACCAAAAATGCTCTTTTAAATCACTTATAGCGCAATTAAATTCGATAGAAAAATTCAGGAAAAAATATATTGTATTCTTAAGTTCTTTAAAAGAAGAGTAAAAATGAATGTTACGAAGATCGTTTTGAGACCGATGTCAGTTGAGTATGTCTTCAAATATTAATTTAAGGTCGTGACTAATGAAGGTTACTCAGTTGATACCGCTATCAAGTGCAGCCACAAAGTAATCATACATACGTATACGTATACATCATACGTATACATCACAACAACGTCTAGGCTCCAAACTAAGCATTAGCTTGTGTTTTGGGTACCAAGCGAAGACACTACATACATATAACAATCCCGACCTGGGATTCGAAGCCGGTACCTCCAGCTTCGTAGGCAGGGTCGCTACCCACTAGGTTAAGTGGTCGTCAACTAAAATCAATCAACTGTCTCTCAGGACTCACATTGTGGAAACTTTACACTTTGTAGCATAGAAGTAGGAATAACATTAGACACTAGAACACACACTACGCTTGAGCTGCCTTAACGGGAGTACACTTAAATATTTGCGGCTTAAGATATTTTATAGTTCAGTTGTTTAACGCTCATTCTGCCCTGATACCAAAATACACCGCTAAGAGCGTACTAACTCGACG
>OX453259.1:4787927-4854693 GCA_949709985.1 Luffia ferchaultella
ATAATCATGCTTACGTATACGTATACATCACAACAACGTCTAGGCCTCAAACTAAGCATTAGCTTGTGTTTTGGGTACTAAGCGAAGACACCACATACATATAACAACTAAGACCTGGTACTAGTATTAATATTCATCATATAAATACTGACCCGACCTGGGATTCGAACCTGGACCCTCCAGCTTCGTAGGCAGGGTCGCTACCCACTTGACTAAGCGGTCTAGTGGGTATACACAGCTTATATCGCTAAAAATACGTACATAGCATCGATGTTGAGGTCGATTACTATTATAATAATAATACCTGGGACACCCTGCACAGCGCTACATCTAGTCCCAAAGTAAACAAGTATTATGCTTGTGTTATATATAACCTTGGCTCCGCAGTCAGGGTCTCTAACAACGCGGCCAATCGATCAGATAGAAGGGTTGATTATTGAGATCGTGCAGTTTATTAAAACAGTAAGTATTGCCAATACTCAAATGATGTTGCTGTCACTGGTTTACTCAAGATGAGTTTAGTTGACGGACTTGAGATGGCTTTAAGGTCGATCTCAAACTTGGACTTTCGGTTCGTGAAAACATAATTTGAATAGCTCACCAGTTCGATTTACTTTTAAACACATAGCTGAGTATCGATTTTAAAACAGTTTTATTGCAAACGTAATAATTACTATGTAATGAATAATATGTTCCTGAATAGGTTACTGAATAAGTCAAATCATTCGGTCGTCATAATGAATAAAAACTTAATAAGTATTTTGTAATGAAACAAAAAAGTACGATTTTTTGACGTCGCGCATCTCATCCTTAGATTCATCCCGTTTGTGAGGCAGCTCAAATAGACCGAGGGATTTAGGCAATTTGATTTAAAATTGTCGCAGCCTAGAAATCTTTGAAGTGTGTCAGGAAAGAGTAATTATTTTATTCTCCGCACGTCAAAATATTCAGTTCGGGCGAACACGCGTTATGTACAAAATAGTGATTTACTTGATTACACTTGTATACCATAACATCAACCAAACAATTCCCTACGGTGAGGGCTTTGGCCTGCGCTCGGGATGAGAGAGCTTGAAGCTTAATTTACCACGCTGCTCCAGTGCGAGTTCCTCATCATCATCGTCAGCTTGTGTCCCTCCACTGGAGGATATAGGCCCCTCTCCCAAGGCTTGCCACCACACACAGTCCGCCTTTCGCATCCAGTGCGGGTTGATGAATTTTAACGACTGCCATCTATTTACGGCAACGGTTCCGATAGCTCAACGTGCTTTTCAAGGCATGGAGTCAGTGATAGTTATGTATAAGACACTTGTAAATTGTATACTTATCTAAACTTTTAAACTATTATCATCTTCATCTTCATCAGCCCATTTTTACCCCACTGCAGGGGCTTAGGCCTCCCCTAGGGCGAAGAGGGGGGGTTTGGAGCTTAAATCCACCACGCTGCTCCACTGCGGGTTGGGGATTGTAACGACCGCCATCTATTGACAGCACCCGGGACCGACTGCTTAACGTGCTCTTCGAGGCACGGAAACTATTGTCTAAATAAACCTTATTTTGCCGACTTGTTAATTTTGTATTTTAAATGGAAAGGCACAGATATAAGGTACTCTCGCTCTAATTACGATGATTAGGATGCATATCAATAGAGCATTTTAAAATTAGTTTTAAATTGTAAAAAATTACCAAAATTTAAATAAGTATTAACTGCAGATTAGAATACATTGAAAATATAGAAAAATATAGGACTCGTACCCGACTCTTATATGTGCGAAGATTTGATAAATTGATATCACAGAACTAAGAGCACGGTAAAAATTACGCTAACTTAGAATTTATATTTCTTTGTTATTTGTTAACATGTTATTAAATGTACATGTTGTATTATCAACACTAAGAAACTTCCCCATATATAATGAACGTCAAATTAGTCATTTCGATTGAAACTTTACACTTTATAGCATAGAAGTAGGAATAACATTAGACACTAGAACACACACTACGCTTAAGCTGCTTTAACGGAACTACACTTAAATTAAGTGCACCTAGCTGACGCGCCAGCTGCAAGTGTAGTTGATTAACGCTCATTCTGCCCTGATACCAAAATACACCGCTAAGACTTACTAACTCGACGCATTTAGAAAGAAAGAAAGAAAGAAAAGAAAATATATTTACTCATAGGAAACACCAGCAGACCCAACAGAGCAAAAACACTTAACAACTAAAACCATTTCAAATAATTTTTAAGGGCGTCAATTTGAACGGCGTTAAAGAGTAGCACCGAATAATGAAGTTCTCGGCGAGCATCCATTTTGAGCCATTTTGCTTCATTTAGCGGTGTTCTTTGGTATCAGGGCAGCATTCTAGTCATACTAATCATTCCACTTCTATGCTTCTATTAGTTTATAACCTAAACATTGTACTAGGTTCTGAAGGAGATATTTGTACATTTAATTATTTCAGATAAAACGCGTAGATCAAAGCAACACGTTCATATTCAAGTCATAAACGTCGCGATCTATTGTGCTATTAACTTGATCGGAATCAATTCGGAACGCCAATTCCTCTTATGAATATTTAATGTCGTCGCCGCAGAAAATTGATAAGGAAATTATATTCGAAGCCACAGCCGAAGCTACGGATTAATATAATCTAAGCGAACTGAAGGTATTTGTGCCGATAAACAGTTATTACAATACTATTATAAAGATAATCCTTAGTAAAATGTCGTCGGTTCTTTGATGAAGCTCACTAAGTAAAGCATTAGATAAAAAAACCGGCCAAGTGCGACTCGGACTCGCGCACCGAAGGTTCCGTACAAACCTGTAAGTAAGTATATAAGTAAAAGTAAGTTTGAGTTTAGTACAGCTTAAAGGTATTATAGACTTGATTATTTGATATGAATTTCAATTTAATACCTCTACGCGTTCATGAGGAAAAGGGGTAGTGAATTTAAAATTATTAAAAATATTTTTATTATATGAGGTAACTAAAAATTTGTGATTTTCGCAATTTTTCCTTTATCTGTGCTATAAGACGTCGCTTTGCATTAAATTTCAAGATTCTGAGTTTACAGGAAGTACCCTGAAGGTTTTGATTCCCTTGCGAGCATAGAAAAATTGCATCATAAACGGCTGTATCGGATAACTGATTTCAGGTACAAACTCTCTAAAAGTGTTTCTCTTTCGTGGCATATTCGTTCGCACGGTTATATTCATTTGAGTCAGGAATGTAAATGTCACTATTTGACGAACCAAAATCTCCATCGTTCGCATGAGAAGACTATGCGTACTCATTATAATGTTGTTCAGATATGGGGTCACTTTGAACGATATTTTGTGTAAATAATTCAGGAGTTTGGCCTGTAGTTTAACCCTGTCAAAAAACTGCAAGTGCTGTTCATTATAACATTGTTCAGGTGTAGGGTCACTTTGAACGATAATATGTGTAAACAAATCTCGAGTTTAAATACGCTAACAATTAAATACCTTTGTAATCGTTTTAAAATTATCTTTATTTTTCGACATAGTTCCTGTAGAGCTGCATGCACTTAGTCCAACGACCCTAAATGACTTTCATGTAGTCCCGAAAACAGTCGTCTACAGCAGCTTTGACCTTATTTTCGACCCTAAACCTCTGCCCTCCCAAAAAATTTTTAGGTAGGGGAACAAGTGAAAGTCGGACGGTGCCGAATCAAGAGAATAAGGTGGGTGAGAAAGCAAATCATAGTGCAGTTCGTGGATATTAGCCATGGCGACAGCACCTTTGTGTACGCGTGTATTGTCTTTTAAAAACAAAATTTTTGATAACAGATGTATTGATTGTGTTGGCTCAGAAATTTTATTTTTTCACAGCTCCAAAGGACAGTAGACCTGAGTATTTGATATGAATTTCAGCTTGATACCTCTACGCGTTCCCGAGAAATAGGGTCTTGACAGACAGACAGACGGACAACAAAGTGATCCTATAAGGGTTCCGTTTTTAACCGATATTGAGATATTAATCAGTACATAAAAAATATCGACTCAATCCCGATCAAAGAACTCCTTTACCTTAATAGACGTTGTCTGTTAGAAATATTTTTAAATTTTTAGCAAAACTGCAAAATGTTTGGACATCTTGGACGTGGTCCGGTAATGCGTTATTTATTTGGGGTCCCACCGACTCTAAAAGTGCCCCACGCTTGAGCAAACCGCCTCAGTAAATACCGCAATACAGTGTCGACTATCAAAATGCACTTACACAAAAGAGCGTACATGCGTTTCATCAGCTGACCGTCATCTCTGTTTGACTGTACTTTCTGGGATAAAACTAGTGATGGAGATTCAGTAATCAGTACGCGCTCATGACGCTTTAAAGTTCAAACAACTATAACCCCACAAGTGACGGTTATTCCGCTTTTATCTAAAACACAACCGTCTTTTATCTTCTTGTAAACATTACTCGCTAAGAGATTAAGTATACATCTCGATTCATGGCGGCGAGTGTTAACTCTTCTGGTGTTAACGCCTTAAGTTCATTCACACTGGAACGAATTTTTCGAGAAAGTTCTTGAGACATTATCTGTTTATAGTTTACACTCTAAGAGTCTGTAGTGTCAATTAAGAACACGTCGCAGTGATATTGCATAATCGGTAAAAATTACTTTTTACTAATAACAAAATATAATCACTGTTACTTATCGATTGGCCGAGTGGCTACAGACAATAACTGCAGAATCAAATGTTACGAGTTCGATTCTCGCCCGGGACAAATATTTGTGTGCATAGAAATTTCTATTAGTTCCGAGTCTATATGTAAAATTACTATCATAAAAAATATTTAAGTATGATAGTATAAGTTGTCTAGAACCCACAATACAAGCTCTGCTTAGTTAGGGACATGGCGTGGTGCAAAATGTTACCCGAGTAGCTAAAAAGATATAGCCTAAAAGTGTCTGTATTCTATGTCTTTGGCATGTGCTGTACATTTTTCGATATCTACTCAATCAACTAATAAAAATTAATATTTTAGTCTATTTTATTATTTGGTTAAGTAAACTTTGAACAAAAAAATATTGCATGGCAGATTCGCAAACGAAATTCTATAGATTATAGAACTTGGTTTTTCTTCACAGTTTAAAACTTTTTATGTAGTATTTCGAGCCTTGGGAGAGACCTCTCCTGCAGTGGAGAGACACGGGCTGATGATAATGATGATGTAGTATTTCAAAACTTTTGTAATCATACTATGATTTCCGTGAAGATCCTCTTTTCTAAACTATACTACGACACTTACAAATCTTTGTAGCAAATTCGCATACCCGTATTACCGAAATTGACTAAAATTTCCACCACAATGAAACAAAAGATTATATTTTATGAGTGAAATAATAATTTTACTAATATTAAATTTTTACTGCAACAAACACATCTACCGCACACATATGCACACGATAGTGTCAGTTCGTCTCATAGTGGAAATAGGGCGATCACCTTGGGTGGTAGATTTTAGTGTGTAAACATCGGAAGTTGGTAATAATGTATAATAATAATAATATCTGGGATATCCGACACAGCGCCATCTAGTCTCAAAGTAACGATTTGATTTGTATTTTGAGGTTCTAGACAACCAGTATAAATACTTAAATATTATTTATATTACATCTATAAAATTTCTTATATTATTTATATTACTATATTATATTATATATTATATTATTTATATTACATCATATATAAAATTCTCGTGTCACAGTTTTCGTTGCCATACTCCTCCGAAACGGCTTGACCGATTTCGATGAAATTTTTTGTGCTTATCCGGTATCTATGAGAATCGGCCAACATCTATTTTTCATCCCCCTAAATGTTAGTAGTAGTCCACCCCTAAATTTTTTTTTTATTTTTTAGACAAAATTTTTAATTTTTATTTTTTTATGATACAACATACAAAAATACATACAATCCTTAATTTTCACCCTTCTACGATCAACCCTTATTTTTTAATAGGGGGGGATAATGTCACAGTTTTCGTTGCCATACTCCTCCGAAACGGCTTGATCGATTTCGATGAAATTTTTTGTGCTTATCCGGTATCTATGAGAATCGGCCAACATCTATTTTTCATCCCCCTAAATGTTAGGGGTAGTCCACCCCTAAATTTTTTTTTTTAGACAAAATTTTTAATTTCTATTTTTTTATGATACAACATACAAAAATACATACAATCCTGAATTTTCACCCTTCTACGATCAACCCTTATTTTTTAATAGCCATTTTAGTAATTTCCATACTCCTCCGAAACGGCTTGACCGATTTCGATGAAATTTTTTGTGCTTATCCGGTATCTATGAGAATCGGCCAACATCCATTTTTCATCCCCCTAAATGTTAGGGGTAGTCCACACCCTAAATTTTTTTTTTTAGACAAAATTTTTAATTTCTATTTTTTTATGATACAACATACAAAAATACATACAATCCTCAATTTTCACCCTTCTACGATCAACCCTTATTTTTTAATAGCCATTTTAGTAATTTCCATACTCCTCCGAAACGGCTTGACCGATTTCGATGAAATTTTTTGTGCTTATCCGGTATCTATGAGAATCGGCCAACATCCATTTTTCATCCCCCTAAATGTTAGGGGTAGTCCACCCCTAAATTTTTTTTTTTAGACAAAATTTTTAATTTCTATTTTTTTATGATACAACATACAAAAATACATACAATCCTCAATTTTCACCCTTCTACGATTAACCCTTATTTTTTGATAGCCATTTTAGTAATTTAATAATTGCATAACTAAATATTATTTCGCAAAAGTGTAATTTATTTAATTAAGACTGACAGAAATTGTTGAAACGATAAATATTTGTGTTACGGGAACGAAAACGGGAAAGGGAAGAACGGGAAAGAGTTAAGACTGAAATAAAAAAGTTGTACTTGATGAGAATGGAAACAAAAAGGAAATGAGACCAGGGCCAGGAACGGAAACGATAAAATATTTATGCGATGGGAACAAAAACGGGAAAGGGAAGAACGGGAATGAGTTAAGACGGAGATAAAAAAGTTATTTTTGATGAGAATGGAAACGAAAACGAAGCTACACTAGGGCCAAGAACAGAAATAATAAAGTATTTTTGCGATGGGAACGAAAAAATGAAAGGAAGAACGGGAATGAGACAAGACTGAGAAAAAAAAGTGATTCTTATGAGAAACGAATACTACCCGTGCGAAGCCGGGACGGGCCGCTAGTATAGATATAATATTATACACCCGGCCACAGAACAAATAGACATGTTAATGTACACAAATATTTGTCCCGGGAAGGAATCAAACCCGGTGACTCTCGATCGGTCAGTAAATGTTAATGAATAATAAGTGATTTAATACAGGGATTTAGGGTTTAAAATTATGAAACAAGAAACTCAAAGGGCTTCACTAGTTCAAAGTCTACTGACTTGATTGTCCGTGCGTCTGTCTAGAACAGGTTTCTAGCTTATAAATTATTAGTATCTATTATAAAGTTGTGATATTCTAATTTCAAGATTTATTATGGCCTAAAAATAGGCTAAAGGAGTTAAAAATTTCATCTCCTGATTATTCGATATAACGATGATTATTTTCATAACCCAGCATTCAATCTGTAAGGGCTTTTGTTTCCATGTGGGTCAATATTTGTTAGCCCGATAAAAGACTTTTTAGGTTCTTCTGTACTTTGATTTATTGTACCAAAAACGAGGTCAGTTTTCAGAAAAAAATAGGTTTTAGGCTCACTTCAATTTTCAGAACACTATCAGATTGGATTCAGCTTGGTTTTCGGAATAAATGTCATAGACAACCGGCTCAAAAATAGACGATTAACACGTTTAGCGTTTATCCCTTCCATTTCCGTTACTTCGTACCTTTAAGTATTTATTTAGGTTTTCCATGACACCCTCATATCTCTTATGTCAATAATTTATCATTCGATTAATATATCAATGTTGTTTTACATTTCCGTACATGAGTCACGCTGAATGAGTCTCAAATGGCGGTGGTTTTTCCATCTTTACACGCGCGTACTTCGTCGCCCACCTCAGTGTTACGTCGGCTACAACCATTATGACTCGATCAAAAACAAAGAAAGTAAATAGGTATTTTTATTTATAACTTTTAAAACTTTACATCGGTTCGTAAATAACTAATTTTAGTTAACTTAAATTAAACTGCATATTAATTCGTCGCTAACACTGTCTTCATGTCTCGTTGTATGTGTATTGTCATTGGAAATGACTTTCATTTCGTTCGAGTATAGGGGGTCATTTGAGAGTTTTGGGAGACAGGCAGATTGCACAAAGAGTTTTTGAGATATCGGACTGAGCGCGGTGTCAAAAGACGCAGCTTGGCGAGCTCTAAAAGATAGCAAAAGACAATTTGCAAAAAAAATTCAAAAACAAAAAAATTATCGGCAAAAACGAAAAAAATAGCAATTTTTTTCCCCGATTTTCAATTTGGGAGCCCGATATCTCGAGAACTAGGTCCGCATAAGAAAAAAATAAAAAAACGGCTCGAGGTAATTAGACGGGGGATCGATTGAGACTAAAATTGTTAGAATCGGACAACCGGAAGTAGTGGTTAAGGGTGCCCTTAGTTGGAAGTCAGATATGCGTCGGTGTTACATTTCGTACTAATTCGGTTCGTTCGACCGAAATGTCGTACAGAAAGTTATATTTCGAAGTTTTAAGCTTATTCAGATACAGTTGTGTTATTTTTTTTACGGAAAAAATTTATTCCGAAAAATATTATCCAAAATATGTGTTTACTTTATTCCATTAGGTTCATTTCCAATGCCAAGGAGTTCATGCGAAAGCAGGAGATCCGTTGATTTTTTATTTAGGTAGCTTAATTTATTCTATTAATTAATGCATCACAACTATCCTTATTTTTTGAAGTTTCTATCAATGCATCCAAAGGTTGTCTGGAGGAGATTGCTTTTGGCGATAAGACCGCCCATCGTATGTACCAAACTTAGTTATCAGAGATAATTTATTTATTCTTCTTCTAATGACTTTTGGTGTATAATAAAGAATATTATTATTATTACATCGATTTCTAACATTTGTTTCTCGAAACAGAGTAAATGACATAAATAGAAATTACAGCGATTTTATAAAATTTCAGTTAAATCTTCGAAACTGACTTAGACATATGAATTTTCATTAGAAAATCGAGTTTTTTTTTCTGTTGTCTGTTTGAAACATTTTTTTTTTTAAATCTACTAATGTTGACATTCTACGAGTATTAAAAATAAAAGTCACAACGAATTCAAAAAAAATGTTGAAAAAAAATCACAAAGATTAAGCTATAATAAAAAAACATATACACCGTCATTAATCGAATATCTTAAAATACGTTTAAAAACAAAACAAATTTTTAATAAGTACATTATTTTTATTTCCTGTCATTTTTAACTTTACCTAACCAACCAATTCGAAAAAGTTTCGCTCGACTAATTTCCGAACAACCTATTCGGCATTCGTTCATCGTTGGTGAAATAAGCTCCCTTTCTTTCGCCTCAAAAGCTTTGAAAAATCAGCTTTTTTACATTATAAGGGAAAAATGTTGATCAAGTAATTTTCGTGCTCTTTTCATCGACGATTTTATTTCTGTACACATCATTGGAAGGTCTCGTTCAATTTTAAGGATACCTAATAAGCAGAATGATCTCTTGCGTCAAAGTGACAAAAATATTGTTCGGGAATTATAATTTTTATATAATAAATACGGTGATTTAATATGATTGGGTGAAGTATTTATATAGTTGATGATAGTTAAAATTCAAGTTTGAGAAATGTTAATACGATGTTCGCAATTTGTAACTAATGAAATAAAACGGTCAAAATTCGACTGAAATGTTTTTTTTACAAAAAAGATATGGATAGTATTTGTAAACATGGATAGTATTTGTAACAGATAATATATCGATTCTGAACGAAGCTAGTTCCTGATTTTTGGTTAATTCTGTAACTGATTATGGCCAGTCCAATGATCATATTTGTTCTGCTTAAAAACCATTAGAATATCCTGTTGACACGGTAGGTTTGGAAACAAACGGCGATTTATTTTGGATAGATCTGCAAATGATTGTAAATCAACATTTTCTGTCCTACGTTAACTACTGACCAATAGAAAGGAATTGCCAACTGCCAACATAAGCGGAACGGACCCTAAGCCTGTGAAATATGTGCATCCATATCAGCCCATTATGCTCCAACGCAGGGGGTTAGGTTAGGTTAATTTTGGTGTTAAAAACCATTAATCGAGACGTTCGACAAATTTTCAGCACCGCGAAACCAATTGAACCCTAAAACCTCGTACATAAAGTGCTTTTAATTTCTGTTCGTGGCGTAACAACGTCCTCAGGGATGTCGCTCATGAATTAATTAGGACACAAGGCCCGAACGACGCGCGGTCGCGTGTTCCCTCGATGTGCAACCCTATTAATAAACTTTATACAATGGAGAATACGCTATATAACATCAGGTAGTGAGTCAGCGTCGACAGATATTTGAAATTAATACGTAAATAAATAAATCGAAATGATTATTTATGGCTATTGATTTAACAATTATATAATAATTATATTAATATTAATAATAACGTATTATGATTATAATAATAACGTATACATCACAGCAACGTCTAGGCCTCAAACTAAGCATTAGCTTGTGTTTTGGGTACCAAACGAAGACACCACATGCATATAACAACCAAGACACGGTACCAGTTTCAATATCATATAAATACTGGCCTGACTTGGGATTCGAACCCGGGACCTCCAGTTTCGTAGGCAGGGTTGCTACCCATCAGGCTGAGCGGTTGTCATATTTATTTAATTACACTAAGTTACTATGCAGCATTCACATTGCCATGTCAATTTTGAATTAGTTCAATAGAAGAGTAATGCTGGCCGATTAGTTCGGGAGCCAAATCTATCACATTTGTGCCATAGGCATTTGACGACCGCTTAGCCTAGCGGGCAGCGACCCTGCCTACGAAGCTGGAGGTCCCGGGTTCGAATCCCAGGTCGGGTCAGTATTTATATGATGAATATTAATACTGGCACCGGGTCTTGGTTGTTATATGAATGTGGTGTCTTCGCTTGGTACCCAAAATACAAGCTAATGCTTAGTTTGGGGCCTAGACGTTGTTGTGATTGTATGTGTTATTATTGTTATTATTATTATTATAGGATGAGAAAGGAACACGGGCGGGACACGTGCAAGTCCCACGCGATTGGTTACCTAGATGTTTGTATTGTGTCTAGGTTTTTGTATATTACTCGTCACGAGTACTTACAAATTTTTAAAAGAAAGGCGGATACCAATAAAAAATTTTAAAGTAAATTTTGACAAAATTAGTCGGCGTTGAGTTTAGCAAGCGTGCACCTTCTAGTATGCTACACTCAAAGTTCGGTGGTCCCTACAGAGGCTCAACCTGTGTCGTGTCTTGCCTTTACGATATCGGTAGCTGACTAGCCATTTATTTTGCGGTGTGTATGTCATGCCAAGCAGTTTTAGTGGAACTCGTGTTTGGATATACAAGCGACATTACCCCACTTTGTTTGGAAATATTCAGTGTAATAACAAACTTTTAAATCGCGACGACTTAGTGATCTCATTTTAAAAGAGTAATTTTTGGCGTTTAATTTTGTGATGCTGTTGAAATGCATCCTCAAATTATTTCTTATATTATGTAGTTATAATTAATTATTATACCATACCATTAGCCCCTTAATGCCCCACTGCATGGACTTAGTCCTCTCCTCGATGTGAAGAGCTTTGGAGCTTAATCCACCACGCTGTTTCAGTGCGGGTTGATGGATTTTAACGACTGCCATCCATTGTTGACAACCGGGACCGACGGCTTGACGTGCTCTCCGGGGCACAGTTAGTAATAGTTAATACGTAAGTTAGAAAAAACTCATTGGTAAATTCCCTGTGACTCGAACCACGGCCTTGTAAACAAGAAGCAGGCTGGCTACCACTCGGCTATCACGACACAGTTACTACGAGTTTTTATAATAAAATAAAATTCATTAGAAATGAGTGTCGATATTGTACGTACGATTCGTTGCAAGAGGAACTCGGATACCGTTATTAATTAAGGTAAAAGAAGTATCCCACCCTTTTAGTTAAATTGAAAAGGAGACGAAATGATGAATTTTTTTATTATTTTTAATTGCCCACCGAAATTCAATCTACTTTCGCGGGATTAATGTTTGAATAGTCCATTCCGTTTTCGTTTCCTTTTGTACCGTATTATAGGAGTAATCTGATACTTGGTAAAATATTTTCGGGTTGAATATTAAATATTTATACGACGGATTGTGTTACCGAAATCAGATGAACGATGTTTTACAATAATATTAATATGAATTAGCAGAAACTTAAAATATTTATTATTGCAGTTCCTTAATAATTTTTATGTACAGTACAGATTTATGAATTATAATTTTTTGGAAAAAAATAAACATTGCTAAAAATAATATCTGGGATAATATCTGGGACATTCCACACAGCGCCATCTAGTCCCAAAGTAAGCAAGTATTATGCTTGTATTATGGGGTACTAGATAACTGATATATATACATAAATATTCTTTTTTTTATAATGTATACATATGTAGATACTTTTACACCCAGACACGGAACAAATAGACATGTTCATGCACACAAATATTTGTCCCGGGCGGGGATCGAACCCGCGACCGTCGGCTCCGCAGTTAGGGTCTCTAACTTCTCGGGTAACCGGTCAGTCAGATAAAAAACACTGTTTATTTATATATTATTTCATACCAAGTAACAAAGCCTCATTTGTTAGTAAAACACCTACATTACAACCTAAATGTTAGTAACATAATATAACAGTCAAAATCAAAAGAAACTACAAATCACAAATCAACATCAAATTGTAAAAATTAAGTAAGTCATACACAAGATGTCGATGCTATATTCTACCCTATTTGAAATGGTTATCCAAGAAAAAAACACAATTCACAACAAGTCACAATTTTCACGAAAATTAGTAAGTGATGCTATTCTTTTCATATTAAAATACTTCGACATCGCAATTGTTGCTCTATATTTTCTGTGAAATCTTAGAACTACACTAATTTATCTATTACAACGTAGCGTAGGTAACATATTATACGTAGGTAACCGATTACATGAAACTGTTCATAAATAATTACTTTATTTTTATTGTATGCTATTTATTAACTGACCGGTTGGCCGAGTGGTTAGAGAACCTAACTGCGGAGCCGAGGGTCGCTGGTTCGATTCCCGCCCGAGATAAATATTTGTGTGCATGAACATGTCTATTTGTTCCGTGTCTAGGTGTAAAAATATCTATATAGGTTATATTACAAAGAATATTTAAGAATATATATCATAATAATAATAATATAATAATAATAATGCATGGGACTTCTCACACAGCGTCATCTACTCCCAAAGTAAGCAAGTATTATGCTTGTGTTATGGGTTACTAGACAACTGATATACATACTTAAATATTCTTTATAATATATACATATATTAATATTTTTGCAAAGACACCACACACATATAACAACCAAGACCCGGTACCAGTATCAATATTCATCATATTAATACTGACCCGACCTGGGATTCGAACCCGGGACCTCCGTAGGAAGGGTCGCTGCCCACTAGGCTAAGCGGTCGTCAAATATCAGTAGTCTATTACCCCATAATACAAGCATAATGCTTACTTTGGGACTAGATGGCGCTGTGTGGGATGTCCCAGATATCATCATGTCATTATTATTAGAAATTTAATTGTATTAGTTATGACATTCGAGTTGATTAATTGTAAGTTCGACAAACACTTTACGAACTTTATGCGGAAGTTATATTATTGGACACAACTTTCTAAAATATCCTGTGTATCTAAAGCAATAGATCCAATCGTAGATGCGCCAAATTTTTTACACGCTCTGAAGTTGAATCGAGTAGTGTCGCAATAAGAAGAAGGGATATCAGCGGGGCGAGAGCGTACCTTGCACCTGCATGAAATGGTAATCACGTCAACTTCAGAGGGAGCAAGACATTTAGCGTGATCCGTAAGTTCCCTTGTCAAAGTTTAGAGTTGTAAGACACACTTATGAAATCATGTCCCGAATATACAACTATGTGAAACTTATCCCTATAAATAATTTAGTTTTTTATTTAAATGACTAAATAGGTAATAAATAGGTACTTAATTGTAGGTACCCAAAAATTTAAATAAAATATTTTTATCAAGAAATATAAATTTATATTCAAATACGTTTCTTGTAGAGGACCACTTGAAATTCTTGTAGGGGGAATTTCAAGTGTCTATCAATTATGGTTCAGACGAATATAACCTTGTGACAGACAGTGGACCCTTAATAACAGGGTTCTCGTTGGTAGCCTTTGGATACGGATCCCTAAAATCCCAGTGGAATCCCTTCATCTTACTACTTAGTCCCTTACTCTCATATACCCTTGGTAAATTATCTCAAGTGTTGTTAATCTACAATCAAATGCCACGCGTTCTTCACATCCACCCATTACGTAGCCCCATAACACAAGCATAATACTTGCTTACTTTGGGACTAGATGGCGCTGTGTAGTTTGTCCCATGTATTATTATTATTATTATTCGAAAGAAAAAATATAAGTATTTGAAGATCGAATATAAGAAAAACATCTATTTTATATTTCCATTGTCACCGTTATAAGTGACAAGCCTACTTTCTTAAAGGGAAAATGCTCAATCCGTTTGATCCCGAAATTTTTTTCGACAAAGAAAAGGTTACTGCGACGAAAGAGGGACATCGCCCAAATTGGCAATTGGCTTTCACAAAACGGACTTTTAATAATTCTCGTCTCAAAATTCTTTTTCGTACATGTATGGCTGGAAATTTTTTCGTACACTAGCGTCTTTGTACTGGTTTTCGCGTGTTTTATATTTCGACCCTAATCGTATAGGTAGTCACCATTCGGCCCTTACCGTAAATATAATGCGATTAATAAAAAAAACTGGTCAAGTGCGAATCGGACCCGCACACAAAGGTTTCCGTACCATCGTACAATATTTAAAAAACACGTTTGTTTTATGGGGACCCCCTTTAATTTTTGACTTAATTTTATTTTTATAGCGGCCATTATAATACATACTCTGTGATTTAAGTGTCTATTTATTGCGGTTCAGACGATACGGCCCTGTGACAGACGGACTAACGAACGAACGGACAGACAGCGGAATCTTTGATAGGGTTGCCGATGGTATTCTTTGGGTATTGAACCCTAAAAATGCAATAAATATCACCTAACACCAATTTTACATTTATATGTATTAAAGAAAATATAATCAACAAAACCCGAATTTCATGGAGACAAAGCCGATAATAGCCCTCAATTAACATACACAGAGAGCAAATGAACCCATCAATTTGAATTTATTTGCATAAACAACGATTCGCGTGCCGAAATGAAGATTGACTGCGTGCGATTCCATAACATTGCAATTCGCCATTATCGGGTGCCCAATGCCAGTGTTCGTGTCGTGATAGCCCGAGCGCAGCGAACCTGTTTCAGATTTATAAGGCTGTGGGGCCGTGGTTCGAATCCGGGCGTGTACCAATGAGTTTTTGTGACTTAAGTACATAACTATCACTGACTTCGTGCATCGGAGAGCACGTTAAGCAGTCGGTCCCGGCTGCTGTCAATAGATGGCGGTTGTTACAATCCACCAACCCGCACTGTAGCAGCGCGGTAGATTTATGCTCCAAGCCCCCTCACCATGGGGGAGGCCTAAGTCCCTGCAGTGGGGTAAAATGGGCTGATGGCATGGAAAATATACCAGTGTTCATGTTTCTAATGAATTTAGTGTAATTAATTTAATTTAAACTTGTTTTATGTTTTTACAAGGCTTAGTTGAAGTAATTTGTTTACACGTCGGAAAGCGTTTTTGTTTTGTAGATATTTTTTTTTAATATTTCTCAAAACTGGCTTGAAAGGTAAGACATAACATTTGGTACATAACATTTACATGATACAATTTTCTTGAACTTTCAACCAGCTTTCGAATTCGTTTCGAAAATTCGTTCTAAACAAATCCACTCTGTTTGTCTGTCTTAAAAAAATCTATATGAGTTAATAAAGATGTAATAAGGATAATAAGAAATAATTGACGACCGCTTAGCCTAGTGGGTAGCGACCCTGCCTACGAAGCTGGAGGTCCCGGGTTCGAATCCTAGGTCGGGTCAGTATTAATATGATGAATATTGATACTGGTACCGGGTCTTGGTTGTTATATGTGTGTGATGTCTTCGTAAAAATATTTATATATGTATATATTATAAAGAATATTTAAGTATGTATATCAGTTGTCTAGTAACCCACAACACAAGCATAATACTTGCTTACTTTGGGACTAGATGACGCTGTGTGGGAAGTCCCATATATTATATTATTATTATAATAAAGATTCCTATAAATAGGTAAATATGTCTTGAAGACGATTCCGAAATTTTCAAATTGGTGAAAATAAAGTGCTTCGTTCGTGAATCGGGTAAACAATTCGTTGTATCGATTTTCCGTATTCGACGGCTTCACCGAACGGCATAAAGACCGTATTACAATCGACAAGACGAATTTCTGTTACAGCAAACATAAAATTAACCATTACAATCGAAATCGAAAATCGAAACCGTTCGGACCCATGCGATCCTCTATTTAGCATAAACAATTTCTCGTATTTTCATCGAATTAAGTACGAGGGCGGAAGCCGAGTACAAAGGCTGAAGCGGAACCGCGACCGATAAAACGAAACGAAATGTCGAATAGGCGATTCTTTTCGTCGACTGAAGGGGTTCCAGCTCGACAGTATAAGGGACGCGTGACGTCAATAAAATAAATGACAGATATATAAAACGGGGATTGTTTGTGAGACTTGTTTTTATTCTAACAATTTTAGAAGATATATTATAGTTTACGGTTTAGTTGTAACAGGAAATGTAATTAAAATATCTATAATAATAATATCTGGGACATTCCACAAAGCGCCATCTAGTCACAAACTAAGTGTTATGCTTGTATTATGGGGCACTAGATAAATGTATAGCCCAGAGCGCAACGAACCTGTCTCAAATGTATAAGGTCATGGGGCCATGGTTCGAATCCGGGCGTGTACCAATGAGTTTTTCTGACTTAAGGACATTAAGTACATTTAAGCAGCCGGTCCCGGACGCTGTCAATAGATGGCGGTCGTTACAATCCCCAACCCGCAGTGGAGTAGCGTGGTGGATTTAAGCTTCAAGCCCCCTCATCTAGAGGGGAGGCCTAAGCCCCTGCAGTAGGGTAAAATGGGCTGATGATGATGAAGATAAATGTAAATATTCATTCATAATTCATACATATACTCAGATACTTTAACATTCAGACACGGAACAAATAGACATGTACATGCGTACAAATATTTGTTTCGGATGGGAATCGAAACCGCGACCCCTAGCCCAGCAGTTAGATTATCTAAACACTAGGCCAATCGGTTAGTCGAGTACTAGTCTCTATTATACTGACTTCTGGTTAGTACGCAAAAAAAAAAACAAATATTTTTCGGCACCACAACAAGCATCAATTAAGCTGGATTTGCACTTTTTAAAATTTCGTTGCTGAGCGAAATGGAAATTGCATAAAACTTTTTTTTTTTCACAACGAGTCAGTTTTCCAAAAGCTCAGTTTATAGTTACGGTAACAATTGAAAAATCTGGTTTTATATTTGAAAATTGAATTTAAACGATCTTTTTAAATTTTTAATGAAAAATAAATAATCAGACTTAGATTCTATTTTGTATGGTGGAATGAATCAGAACCACTAGCGTTTCGACACCGTTTCGCTCGTGTTCGTTATGAAATTTGAAAAAAAATATTTAACAAATATACATTAATTACCTGTTGACAGCAGTAGCATTGCCATCTTTGTTTAAAGTATCACTACATCATAATGACTAGTGGCGGGTTAAAATAAAACTTTTAATAATCTAGTTGGTTAAAGTATCCTATGATTTTCATATACAAAATTTATTTAACCAGAACTAAAAAATTACAC
This sequence comes from Luffia ferchaultella, assembly GCA_949709985.1. NCBI lineage: Eukaryota > Metazoa > Arthropoda > Insecta > Lepidoptera > Psychidae > Luffia > Luffia ferchaultella. Next base: position 4,806,048 of record OX453259.1, read on the forward strand.
AATTTATTTAACTATATAAAAAAATAAAGTGTGTCATAAATTATCGTAAAATTTATAAAATATGTACTTTGTGACACGAAACAGTTTCGATTCTTGCTTTCCAAAAACTCGCTTACACATACATAAAACTTTAAAAACCAAAATTAGGAACTTTTTGTGTTAGAAAGAACATTTTTATTTTAATTTATCGGCAATTTTATGATACACTGTATTGTAACATAAGTATAACAGCGTGTAGTTTCTTACCATACCATACCATCCGCCCATTAATACCCCACTGCAGGGATTTAGGCCTCCACTTAAAATGAAGGAGCTTATGGCTTAGTCCTCCACGCTGCTCTGGTGCGGGTTTGTATAACCGGGACCGACAGCTTGACGTGCTCTCCGAGGGACGTAGTGATAATTATGTACATAAGTTAGAAAAAACTCATTGTTACATGCCCTGGGATTCGAAACACGGCCTTCTAAACAAAAAGCGGGCTCGCTAACACTAGGCTACCACGACACTTGTAGTTTTTTAGATCTAGTCAAATAAATATTGTATGGAAATTAGTGGTATCGTTTAACCTTAATCAAATATTATTAGCACGTCATTAATCACAATCAAGTTCCTAAAGTAAGCAAGTATTATGCTTGTATTATGGGTACTAAACAACTGATATAAATACTTAAATATGCTTTATAATATATACGTACATAGATGTCTCACACTTAGGCTTAGAAATAGATATGTTCATGCACACAAATATTTGTCCCGGGCGGGAATTGAACTTGAGAGCTTGTGTTCTGCAGTTAGTCTCAAAGCACTAGACCAATCGTTGAGTCCTTATTAATTCTATTTTATGAACCGTAATCGAATGCATTACTGAATCGTAAATTACCGCAATGGTCACTAGAAAAGCTCAAAGTGTAGGGCATGAGAAAGCTTACGCATTCAGGAAATTATCATCATCATGGCGTAGGATAAGAGCTTTCCCAGAAGTGAAGTCGGCGAGGTTTGTGATATTTACTTATGACCATCTTTAAGGCGGGGATTGAATCTACGAGATTTGTATTAAAGTATTAAGAAAATAATGGTATAGAGTTATTTTTCAAGGCATGCCTTATGCCCATACATTAAAACGAAAACTTCTAGTATGTCAAGGTTCAATAGATTAGTAGGTGATTATACAACACGACACATTATAGTTAAGTCCCTGACAACAGAACACGACCTTGAGCGGTGGATTAGAAGCGCGCTTCACTTATAGTAAGCCTCAAAATTTATGGCGGATCGGAATACAACGCTATAAGCGTGCTTGCGCAGGTACAGTCATATACCCCTCGCTCCACTACGTCCCGCTACACTTAAAACTGGTTACTGCGACGCGACTTGTGCCTGTTTTCACATCCGTCATAAAGTTTGATTGGAACTGTACTACTGTCGATTTGGATACGAGTGTAAAAGATTTAAATTCATTTCTGAGCGCGCTGTTGAATAAACTTTGAATAGTACGATAAAAAAATTGTAAGCAAAAATATTGTTATGTAATTAAAAATATAAATCAGCGAATTTTTTTTTGAAAATGCATACTTTTATTGTATAAACTTTATATAATATAATAAAAAAAAAATTAATATAATAAAAAAATTACGAAATTAATCTTTAATACAAGTTCAACAAATATATCTTTGTTAATTGTAACAGTTTACAATTAACAAAGATATATTTGTTGAAAGTGTATCAAGGGTTAACTTGGTAATTTTTTTATGGAGGAAATCCTGGTAAAACGTGTTTTAGAAACGGTCAAGTTTTTAAATAAACGATTAATAATACCATAAAATTTTGAGCGTCAGTAAATTATTTGGATTTTGGACAATTTTGCATGCACAATCATACATCACCTATTTATCTAGTAGGTCTACGAAATTTCATATTTAGATAACAGTATAATATAAATAAGTAAATTATAAATTCAAACGTACGATTTTCGGTGAGCATGAAACATGGGATTTTTCTATATTTTTTTTTTCAGCGAAATGGTAGCGAATACCAATTACATAACATAACATACGTACACAGCACAACAAACGTCTAGGCCCCAAACTAAGTATTAGCTTTTGCTTTAGGGTACCAAGCGAAAACGTAAAAGAAGACACAAAAATCATACGTACGAAGCATATAATATATTAGTAAGTGTACGACAAATTGTCTTAAAATTTATTTAATTAGTACTGTAAAAAAAAGTGCTCCATGTCGAATAAACGCAAAAAAGTCGTGCGTAAACCGTCGTCTACGCGTTACAGTTTAACCTATTAACTTGTTGTCAATCATTTATCAATCAATTGTCTCTGTCAATTAAATCGATCGTGACCTTGGATCTAACCCAAACGAGTCAATGTGTAATACGAGGTTAAAGGAAATAACAAGAAAACATATAGAAATAAAAATTTGAGGTGTTATCCCCAAAATTCAATTCTTATATTTTATTTTTGTTTGCAGTTTGTAATAAAATTTCTAAAATTACCTTATAAACCTATGTACACGCTGGCTGCGTTCAATCCTGCTCGAAAGCTCGACAACGACGGACAACTTACAGGGTCACTTAATGATAGTTTTTAAAACTCGACACAGCAAAAAGGGTTAACAAGCTAAAGTTGCAGTCCGTTGACCAATAATCATCATCATCATCATCAGCCCATTTTTACTCCACTGCAGGGGCTTAGGCCTCCCCCAGGGTGAGGAGGGGGGCTTGGAGCTTAAGTCCACCACGCTGCTCCACTGCGGGTTGGGAACTGTAACGACCACCATCTATTGACAGCGTTGACCAATAACTAATAATAATTATAAAAGTTCTCGAGTGACAATTATGAACCCGAAAGTGATATGTTAGACTGACCTCTGACCAATGATGGCGACAGCGGAAGACCGCTGGATCCTAAATAAGAACTGTTCGGGAGAGTTGACTGGGATAGGCTTATGTATAGGGCAGTAGAAGTTGACGGACTAGAGAAATAAATAGATGAGTTAAGAATTTTTATGTTTTTATTTAAAAAAAACAGTAAATATACTAGAGATATCATCCGATGCGTAACACGACTCCCGCGCAGACGATGACGTGGCACTTTCGTTGCCATTGCATCATGGTACTTCCCACGCGCCGTCGAGCGCATCGACACGACGCAAATTAAGCGGAACGACGGATGAAAGGTTTTGTAACCTTGAATTTTATAGGAAAAGAAACAAGCTTGTTGTTGTTCGTGGTGTAACAGTTTCGATTTCTAGTCTGATAATATTTTGTACGATTTTAAACTAATTTTCCATTCCATCAGCCCTTTTTTGTACCCCACTGCGGGGGCTTAGGCTTTCCCTCTAGATGAGGGAGCTTGGAGCTTAAATCCACCACGCTGGTACAATGCGGGTTGGCGGATCGTAACGACCACCATTTATTGACAGCAACCGGGACTGACTGCTTAACGTGCTCTCCGAGGCACGGAGTCAGTGATGCTTAATGTACTTACGTCAGAAAAAACTCAGTGGTACAAGCCCGGATTCGAACCACGGCTACATGACCTTATAGATTTGAAACAGGTTCGCTGCATTCGAGCTATCACGACACACAAACTAATTGTCTAACTAAATAAATTTAAACTAACGGTTTAAGTAAATATTTAAAGCACCGGTTTATAGAACACTGAGTTGGGGGTTTGGCCTGTACATTTCTTTGTACATAATGAAGCGTTTTTTTATATATATATACGAAGCGTGCATTTCTTAATATAATTTGTTTGAAAGCCGTCCGGCTTAAGTAAATTGGAAACCACTCGTATGTATAGACGAGTATAAGAACATTTAAAAAAAGTTTTATTGAAATCCCTCAAATAGTTTTTAACTTAAATCTGTACGTACATACATACAAAGAAATTAATGTAATTGTATAGATGATGTGTCGTGATAGCCCAAAGCGCAACGAACCTGTCTCAAATTTATAAGGCTATAGGTTCGAATCCGGGCATGTACCAATGAGTTTTCTGACTTAAATACATTAACTATCACTGACTCCGTGCTTCGAAGAGCACGTTAAGCAGTCGGTCCCGGGCGCTGTCAATAGATGGCGGTCGTTACAACCCCCAACCCGCAGTGGAGTAGCGTGGTGGATTTAAGCTCCAAACCCCCTTTCACCCGGGAGGCCTAAGCCCTTGCAGTGGGGTAAAAATGGCCTGATGAAGTGAAGTGAAGTACAGATGATGATAAAAGAAACCGTTTATGAAAAACATATCTCCGCTACGTCCTGCTAAATTCATTCTAGCTTCATAACTTCACCTGTATGACATATCTTTTGGTATATAAAAAGAGTATTTCGTGTTCCACATAGAAAACGTCTACCTGCTAAATAGAAGAAATAAATCGTGACACCGAATCGGTCGCTATAAGGTTTACATTGGGACGGCATCGATCATTCAGACGGCAATAACCGGGTGACAACACGAATTGATAAGTCGTGGGGAGCGGCCGCGATTGCTTTGTCAAAAAAAATATCTTCACGCTACACCTTATAGGGTAAGCACGAATAGAGGATCTCGATTCGAATTATTTTAGCGATAAACTATTTAGTTAGCCATTTGTATTGTGTTTTTAATTATTACAAAAAATACATACAGGTTGAAGTTTTAATGACCAGACAAATTTTAATATAATGAACTTTGATGAAAATCCGTTGGCCGTCTTGTTCCTTTTTGGTATCATTCAATGTGAAAATATTCAGTTAAGACTATGTAAACCTTTCCCAAAACTACCAATATTACTAGTCACCGTTCACAAGGGCGCCAGTGCACGTACACGCACCGCACTCACATGCCCCATGCCCCGCCCTTTCGTATGTAAGTAGAAGGTAGCCAAATTTTGTAAAAAAATATTTAGGATATAATTATTGATTATGAATATTTGACCTATATTTTTATTTACGTAATGAGGTCAATTGCTGATACCTAACATCTACAAAAAATTTGGCTGGAGACTAAAATCTCACCCTGTATTTAAGAGACCGTCTACTGAGACCCCCAGTAATTTTCACGGAGGTTTCAAAATAAAAAATAGCAATGCAAGCAAATCATAATTTTTTTTAATTGAAAATATGCCCAACACTCATATTTGAATCGATATTGCTGATTTTTATTATAGTACTAGCTTTACGCCCGCGGCTCTGCTCGTATGGACTACACAGTTGTACCGGAACCCCTTTTTCTAAGATAAAAAGTAGCCTATAGCACTCTTTAGCTTATAAACTATATTTATGGAAAAAAAATATAGCTGTCCCGGTACAGCTGTGCAGTCCACGCGAGCGAAGTCGAGGGCGGAAAGCTAGTATCTTTATAAATTATAACCTATGTATTAATTTGATGTATGAGCTATATTATTATAAAGTTACATTAAAATCCATTTAGTAGTTTTTGCGTGAAAGGGTAACAAACATCCATGCATACAAACTTTTGCGTTTGTAACGATAGTAATGATTTATCCTGCTAATATAATAAATATAAAATTTTGTATGTTTGGCAGTAATCACGTAGTAACGGAAGAATAGATTGCCGTGATTTTTTGTATAAGTTATGAACTAGAAAGTAACTTAGGCTACTTTTCAGCCCCCATAAATACCGGAATTGGTGATTTTAAAATTTTTACCTTTAAAATATGCTACGAGATCTTGCTTTGTGCCTAATTTCAAGATTCTAGGTCGGCGAGAATGCTCCATAAGTATTGTAAAGCGTTATTCAATATGAGAATATATCCTTTGTAAACCATTTCATTACATGGCAGTGGAGTTGGGAATTTGATTTCTTTGCGTTATTATGGAGCCACAAAACTTCGTATTTGATAACAATTTCAACATGACACCTTTCCTGTCCTTAGTAAAAGGGTGTTGACAGACAGACAGACGGACGGACGGACGGACAACAAAGTGATCCTGCAAGGGCTATAATTTTTTTACTTTTTGAGATACGGAATCCTGAACACAGTATTAATTAGAGCAATTTTTATTCGACTTTTTTCGGTAAAACTATTTGAAAATTTTTAATATGCCAGTTTGAGTCTATAATCGTTTCTATAATATAACGTATTGTATATACTGATATGTATATCAAATTCTTATGAAAATGTATGTTGCATTTATATGTACAATTAAATCTATAATTAATAATGTCAACAAATTATTTAAATAAATATACACCATTGAGCGCATAAATGCCTTTAAATCGGTTAAAGAAAATACAAGTACCTACCTATTTTATGACACAGAAACACAATTTAACAGAAAAAATATCAATTTTTATTTAAATATATTTTAGGGCAAGGGCATCTGATAGATACAATGTTAAATCAAATATAAATCCCTCACCCCCAGAGACAGACAGGATAAACAAAAGTTAATCCAATTTTCTTTTCAAAGCTGAAGGCAGTGGATATGTTGTATACATTATGTATGAGCCTGTATCGGTAACATCGACATGTTACCGACAGACATAGGACGGATTATGTCTCCGCTGCTCTGTTGGAAGCTTTACAATTATTTTGACATGGCTGTATTGCCTAGGCGCATAATTTTTTGGGTTCCGCACCCAAAGGATACTAACGGGTCCTTCCGATCCAAAGGATACCCTATTACTAAGCCTCCGCTGTCTGTCCGTCCGTCTGACACGGGGCTGTATCGTCTGAACCGTGTATTATTATGGCTGCTATAACAAAAAATTATAAAAATAAAGTTACAAATTAAAGGAGGACCTCATACAAGAAACATTTTTTTGGGTTCCGTAGCCAAATAGCAAAAAATGAACCCTTATTGTTTCGTCATGCCCGTCCGTCCGTCTGTCTGTCTGTCTATCTGTGGTTTTTCTCGGAAACTATTTGCAATATATAGATGAAATTTAGTAGGTAGGTGTAATTTATGAACCGCTACACAACGACGTAGTGAAATTAAGAAAAACATTTTTTTTTTAGATAGATCGCCACACATGTAACTGAAGTACGAAAAAAAATCATCGTATATTAACGCGAGAGGTACCAAACGATAGGTCTTAAAAAATGATATCAAGGTTTCAAACAAATTTTTTTATTTAAGTCCACAGTTGTTAAGGTATGCACTCCTAGTCTTATTTTTGTTACAATCTGTCCCCCTCCCCTCTAATAGCTAAACCGTTGTTTTTGGATATGTGGAAAGAATTTATGACAGGACTATATATAACGTAGTTAAAAGGGAAACTATCACAGCTAACTAGACTGTATGATTTAACGAGTAATAAATTAACTTATAAAATGTACCTTTATAAGTAAAAATTTTGTAAAAATTCCATAAAAATGACAGATAGTAAAAAATATTTACAAAAAAAAAACATTTTATGATGAAAACTACATTGTATTACTAGATACTATAAATTTACGCTTGCTTTTGCAGAGCTTATTGTATTCACAATCGATACTAAAGGCAAAGGTTCACTGTAATAAAATAAGTAATAAAAATTGTCTCTAGCTATCAGAGTACTCATGTTATTACTTTTCGGATTAGCCAGAAAGGATCGAGCGCCTTCTAAATAACTAACGAAATAAAAATTTATACAATAAGTCATAATATTAATTATATAATTATAATAATAACGATTAATGGTTAAGTTCGATTAACGTCGGGCTCGTTTTTTTATATTGTATGGTGCTACGGAACCCTTCGTCTGTGAGTTCGATTCGTACTAGGCCGCTTTTTTATATTTTACGGTGGTATGGAACCCACCGTGTGCGCGTTCGACTCGCACTTTGTCAGTTTTAGTAATTACAATATCCCATGCACGAATAAATTATAAAAATGCTGTCAAGGAAATATTCTGAATACTTTTTTTTGGATAATCAATTAAATGGGATTTCATTAAAAAGGTAATTAATAAAATTTAAGTTTGTTTTAATTTGTATGTTTATTTTACTTCCCCGTCGAAACTGGATCTTGAATTTTTCAACAAATTTATTCGATATTATTTTAGTTATATATTACTGGTTGCCGCAGACCACGTGTGTTGTGGGAATCTACGAGCAAAGTTTATGCCTGAAGAGCTGATCTGACGATATGGTGGACTACACGATTATGATTCGTGACAAATAATATTGGAATATTTTTGTAATGTTATGTATGGTTGTCCAAAGTTGTCGACATAGCCGAAGCGATCAGCAAGCTGAATTGGCAATGGGCCGGTCACATTTGCCGTAGAACTGATAACCGATGGGGTAGACGAGTTCTAGAATGGACGCCACGTACCGGAAAGCAAAGCGTTGGACGCCCCCCGACCAGGTGGACAGATGACCTGAAGCACCATACCGGAGATAGTTGGATGCGAAAGGCGGAGGACCGTGTGTGGTGGCGAGCCTTGGGAGAGGCCTATATCCTGCAGTGGAGAGACACGGGCTGATGATGATGATGGATGTCCATAGAGATACAGCGTTGTGACAACAAAAATGTAAGCAATAAAATGTACTCTATACACCAAATATACACAAGTTGATGTTTTGAAATATTAGCTATGAGGCAGAATTTTACGTGGCCCACATATGAAATTTGTACTGGAAAAGAAAATAAAGTTTTTGAAATTATATTTCACGTGTAATTTAATATATATTTTTTTTTTGTTTAAACAATGACATATAGTCTGTCTTATCACAGAGTCTTACGTTTTCAATCATTTTGAAGTGTGAGTCGCTTCATTTTGATTATTATGCCATCTATGTATGAAAAATACCACATAACCGAAAAAAGTCTTCAAACCATAGACATAACAAACAAACAAACCATAGTGACAACAATTACCTTATTAGTCCTATTGCAAAATGCTCATAGAAACTTTTACAGATAACGTCCATAACACTGTTTTTCAGGTGATTTTCAAAAAAAGGTGATTATAAATGTTTCCTAAAATACGCATGATTGTATCCATTGTGTATCTACGTAAATTTCGGCATTTTATGTTTAGTAGATTCAGAGAAAATAAACTTTAACAGACAGTAACATACAAAAGGATGAAGATGAATCTATAAGGATTCCGTTTTTTCATCTCGGAATTATGAAACCTTAAAAATATTAACCATGTTATTTTTTACTGTTAGAATCTACATACATTTTAATTTTTCAAATGAAAAATTTCTTGTAAAAGTTTCACTTTAGATTTCAACTTCAAATTCAATAAAAAACCAATTTTTTATTTAAATATATTTTTACAAAGGCATAGAAACGACAGACTTTTTTTTTTGTTTAAGTATATGAAAAGTTGTACATAATGGAACACAATGTTTGTTACGTAACGTTCCGTCCCTCTTTATTTGTACCTTCAACAGCTTTCGACAACTAAAAGTTGTCTCCATTAAAAGCACCTTTGTGCCTCTTATGGGTGTTTCTCTTAGTTACCGCTATAGACGAAAGCTTTGAACAAGGTAACGCTCCGCGAATAACAAACATCAAGTTTGTTTCCTGTGATTTGGGAAGAAAACAACAACAATGCTTGATGAATTATGATGGATTGTATTTCTAACAGCTCAAAAAGAATATAAAAGTTTTCTTCTGGACGTTTACTTCTAATGCGATAATATTAAAGCTGTTGTTTTATTTTGTAATAGTGTTATTTGATACAACTTACAGGAGAATATAAACAGTTTTGCTAATTGGTCGTCTACAAATTAATTAACAAACAAATATTTGTGTACATAAACAGGTCTATTTTTTTCGAATCTAGGTGTGAAATTTAAATATATATTATAAAGGATATTTCAGTTTGTATACCAGTTGTCTGGTACCCATAATACAAGCTTTGCTTAGTTTGGGACTGGATGGCCCTGTGTGGAATGTCCCCGGTATTATTATTATATTATTATAAACACGCTTATACTTTTGACGTTCTTGGAATATTGTAATTTAGCGATAAATCTCAAGTGATGTAAAACTAAGAAGACATATAAATTAAAATTAATCTACGAGTGTTTAGGGTTTTTAGAGCTTTTATAAAATGCAAACTTTTATTAAGAATAAATGGCGAAATGCATACATATAAATAATAATAATAATAATATCTGGGACATCCCACAAAACGCCATCTAGTCCCAAAGTAAGCAAGTATTATACTCGTGTTATGAGGTACCAGACAACTGACATACATACTTAAATATTTTTTTAAAATAATATATACATATATAGATACTTTCACACCCAGACACGGAACGAATAGACATTTTCATGCACACAAATATTTGTCCCGGGCGGGAATCGAACCCGCGACCCTCGGCTCCGCAGTTAGGGTCTATAACCACTCGGCCAACCGGTCAGTCGAATACAATAATTGTATTAAAATTAAATATAAGTCGAAATACCGAAACTCTGAAAGTAATTTTATAAAGAAAAGAACATAAACCTGTTAGCATGTTTACCTTTTATTATTAATGTCTCAATCGCAATTGTAAAATTACTTAATAAATATTTGTTGTAGTGTCAAAAATCAAATAAACTTCCTTTAATAATAATCCGTGTTATACTATACTTACTTATTTTAAAGGAATCGTTTTATTTAAAAGTTAGTGACCTCGGAATTTTCTATAGTATTTTCCGCGTCAAAATCTTATTGAAAACACAGTATAAAAATACTTTGAGATGATATTTTCACTTCTTATCAAGACATTTACACTCGTTATATATTATTTCTGTTGTGTTCTTCTTTTTGTCATTCCGTTTTACTCTATTTTCCAAAAGATTTTGTCAAATCACAGGGTATTAAGAAACCACGCGACGGAGTTCAACATCACGCAGTGAAGCCTCATAAACTAGAAGCTCAATCTGGTAGTTTTACAGTGGTGAGCGAACTTTGAATATAGCAGACTAGAAAACGCGTGCTTCCTATATTTATCTTTAATTTTTTTTTATCGGTATCTATCTTCGATCCGATAATATGTAATAGGTAATACACAAAGACCTAGTCACATGACAATCATCTAGGTAATCAATCGCTTGTGCAATAAGCACGTCTTCAGCAAGCCTCATAAACTAGAAGCTCAATCTGGTAGTTTTACAGTGGTGAGCGAACTTTGAATATAGCAGACTAGAAAACGCGTGCTTCCTATATTTATCTTTAATTTTTTTTTATCGGTATCTATCTTCGATCCGATAATATGTAATAGGTAATACACAAAGACCTAGTCACATGACAATCATCTAGGTAATCAATCGCTTGTGCAATAAGCACGTCTCGCCCGTCTCCTTTCGTCATCCTAATGGCTCAAATGTGATAACTTTAGTTTTAGAACCAAACGATCAACATTACTCCTCTATTGAACTAATCCCAAGCTCGGTGGATCGTCGGCTATTGTCAGCGTCTTAAAATTTATTCACATTATATATTTAGTATATTGATTTAAAAAAATCATTCTAAGTATAAATTTTTGTGCAAATTTAAGGCGCAACTGATTGATCGATTGACCGAGTGGTTACTCGGAGTCTCGGAGCCAAGGGTCGCGGGTTCGAATCCCGCCCGGGACAAATATATGCGTGCATGAACATGTCTATTTGTTCCGTGCCTGGGTGTAAAATATCTATATATGTATTATATATTATAAAAAATAATATATATTTAAATATGTATATCAGTTGTGTAGTAACCTATAACACAAGCATAATACTTGCTTACTTCGGGACTAGATGGCGCTGTGTAAAACATAACACGATAAAGTTATGTAAAGTCGTAATATTAACACTATTATCTTGAATTCACGTTGAGTAATAACATTAAGGCGCTAAGTATTCCTGTTAAACTAAATGCAACGGGCTCGAGGGCATTATAGTGCAGCTAGAAAACTACTTTCAGGACAATTCTATGTTACACAACTGCAACTATTTGTTGTGTTAATATGCAAATTGTATTGCTTGCCTAGGTAAGATAATTGCTGTGTTTATTTTTGGTCTGAAGAGTTTAAAGAGTTAAAGTGTAGGTAATTCGATTTTGATTACTTAAGCCACTTTAATTATGTCGTGATAGCCTTGAGACGGTAAGCCAGCTTTTTGTATAGAAAGTCGTGGTTCGAATGCCAGGGAACGTACCAATGAGTTTTTTCTGACCTAAGTACACAACTATCACCGACTCCGTACCTCGGAGAGCACGTTAAGCCGTCGGTCCCGGTTGCCATCATCATATGGCTATCGTTAAAATCTACTAACCCGCACCGGAGCAGCGTGGTAGATTAAGCTCCAAGCATCCTCATCTCGAGGGGAGGCCTAACCCCCTGTAGTGGGGCATAATGGACTGATATGGTAAGCCACGTTAAATATAAAACAATCTCAGTATGTTTGTCCTTCAACCACAGAGATTGTTTGTACCTACTCGTTTTTGTCAGCACTGGGTTCCCAAAACAGAAAGCTTCATAAAAAATCGAGACTATATCTCGAATCGTTATTTTGACACAATCATGCTAACTTATCGAACTTTATGGCGTCTATTTTAAAATGCGATAATTCTTTCGATATTAATTACACTGGCGTACTTGTATTTACAGTGAAGATATCGAGAAAAAAATTATACATTGCAAAAAATAGAACCGACCAAATTGTGTAGGCACCTAATACTCTGATCCTTTAATAAGTTAACATGGCTATGTCATTTGACTGTGTTATAATTCGAGAAATCGTCTGATTACAACTGTATATATTTATATATTTCTAGGAAAAGCGTTGGCCGGACGTCGCAAGGCTCACATATGCGTTTGTGTCGCGTGGACGCCGCCGGCTGGGCGGCCAGCCATTTACAACGTGCATTGAGTTGACGAGACAGCTCAAAGCGGAGAGAAGTAAACAGAAACTTGAACTCTGTGTTTCATTAAACTTTGACCATTGAAGGTACACCTTAAACAACAGCGAACGAGTCAGCATACTATCCCCGACAGATTCTACACAAATAGTAGATCGAAGACCGCTTAGCCTAGTGGGCAGCAACCCTGCCTGCGAAGCTGGAGGTCCCGGGTTCGAATCCCAGGTCGGGTCAGTATTTATATGATGAATATTAATACTGGCACCGGGTCTTGGTTGTTATATGTATGTGTTGTCTTCGTTTTGTACCCAAAATACAAGCTAATGCTTAGTTTGGGGCCTAGACGTTGTTGTCATGTATACGTTATTATTATTATTATTATTATTATTATTATCCTAAGCAGTCAAAATAAAGCAGAGGTAATTACCATACGCTAATATTTAATTTAAGAATTATCTCGTATAAGTACTTACTTAATAGCTTTAGCTATACCTATCTATTAATCAGGATAATAATATTTTATTTAATAAAAACAAGAAGAAACCAAATTATAACTAAATTATATAAAAAGTAAAACTAAAAGTATTTACAAATTAAAAAATACTATGTAAATTATGATGAATGACAAAATTTTAAAGAGACGATGGGTTCAGGGTACCAAGGATGCTTGCCGCGTTGCCGCGCTGTATTGCGACACTGATCCTCTGAACAAAGTACTCCTTGCTCAAAGGATCCCCTGTCAACAGACACAGCGCGACACCCAAATCGTGGACAAATGATTTGGTATCCTTGGACCAGGGACCCATCGTCTCGACAGCAAAAGGGATGAAATGGTAACGATTTAAAAGTTCCATGTGCTTGGCTGTTTTCCTGCGAGCTGCTGTCTCAGCAGCTGCTCCAGTTTTTTTAGATGTATTTTTTATGTAACTTTGACACAATGTATCTACGCAAGTTACATCCCAAACAAGAGCTTTACCACGTTTGTATGGAACCATCGTGACACCATCGGGTCTCTTGCCGTCACCCCGAAAGATACCTTGAGGCTCAAGACAGCAAGGTATCTGTGCAGAGGATAGAGCGTCTTTTACAATGTTGTTGAGACGATAATGCCTGGAAAAGCGACCAGCATTTTTTATGCAGGAGAGCCCATGGAGACCATAAGTATCTGCCTTTTCCCCACAAGCACAACGGTAGTTGTAGCAGTCAAAATCGATTCTGGTCAAAGTAATAAAAATATCGGGTACATTATAGTAACTATTATTAGTCTAAGACCCCTCCCTACCTTGCGAGGCCCTCATTCTTTTGAAAGGTGAAATATTGTTCAAACAGTATAAAATATATTAATAAACATTACCATGGAGTGTTGCCACCCTAAATTCCGTCCATGTTATTTTTCAATTAAAATAGTTAAATCGTATAGATATTTAATATAGAAATATAAAATAATAGTAATAATATTATATTAGAATAATAAAAAAAACTGTGTCGTTATACCCCGAACGCAGCGAACCTGTTTTAAATCTATAAGGCCATGTGGCCATGGTTCGAATCCGGTGGTATACCAATGAGTTTTTACTGACTTTTAAGTACATTAACTATCACTCACTCGGAGAGCACGTTAAGCAGTCGGTCCCGGCTGCTGTCCATAGATGGCAGTTGTTACAATCTGCTAACCCGTATTGAAGCAGCGTTGTGGATTTAAGTGCCAAGCCTCCTCTTCTTGAGGGGAAGCCTAAGCCCCTGCAGTGGAGTATAAAAAGGGCAGATGGAATGGAATGGAAATAAAATTGATTAAAAATATAAAAAAAATTAAAAGTCCCGATAAAAATCGAACTTTGTTTTCCATTAGAACATTGAAAATAGCATCGATAAGTAAATTAACTGATAAGTACGTTTGTTGGTGTCGGAAATACCTTGGAAGTTACACGTTTTAGGGCATGCTATCTTTTGATACAAAAATGTATGATTGTAGAAAAAACCGTTTTAAATAAAGATAACCTGGACCAAATTTAGGGTGCCAACCTTCCTTGGTAATGTTTATTATTACTTTTTATAGTACATGAACAATATTTGACCTGGGAAAACAACGAGAGGCTCACAAGATAGGTTGGGCTCTTGTACTATATAGTGTACCTATACGGGATATGGGTGTAATATAACAGGTTTCAGTAATTAATTATATTAATTTAAACTTCAACACAGCTGACGAGCACCAGGGGTATAAACGAAAACGGAATACCACCGATAACTCTTAAACAAACAAAATTTGTAGTGATGAAAACCGATTGGGAAAAGAAACGTCAAACGACACTCGCTTGTAAGTAAGTGTGCGTTTGAATCGTCTATCCTAAACATACACACTTTTTGGAGTGTAAATCGTTAGCACACAGTCGCGACAAATACAGGAGAGTGCTGTGACCCCTTCTCCGGAATCAACGAAAACTTTCAGGTTTCTAATCGTCGTCGGTTATTTTTTGCCAAATTTGTTGTACAATTTTGACAGACGTTTTGCGAATTCTTTGGTTTTATAAAATTTTACCCATTGGTTTGAAAATAACAAAAAACAAGTTTTCAATATTTTTCTTAATATTATTTTAATATTTTTCTTATAATTATTTGCAAAATATAATTCGACTTTGCATTAATTATTGCTTAATGAGGTATTTTAGGCAGTGAAATAAATTAATTGCTAAGATATAATTTCCTGATATCTCTAATTCATCTTTTGATTTCTAATTTTTAAGAGGTCTTATAATTTTAATAATGTTGAATATAATAATAAAAAAAATTATAAATACAAAAAGAATTAAAAATGTTTCTAAATTTAAACTTTAATTAAAAATAAAGTAAATAAATATTTTATATTTATAAATAATTTATATGCAGAATTTTTTTTTATAAGGAACAAATTAAAAGTTTTAAAAATAATCGATATAACTTCGACACAGGGAGGGCCTCAAAACAAAGAGGACAAACACGAAAAGAGAATTAACAAAGTTTAATGAAAACATTACGGAATCCTGGACCAAGTTTTTTGGGCAAACCATAAAAGGGAGAAACAGGTGCTAGGGATATACGGAAATAAATATAACCACCGGTTTATTTTTTCGCCGCGAGCCTAAGAAAGTCGTTACCGTAGTGACGTACCACATATGTATCGATATTAATATGACGAATAGTAATTATCGACAGAAATTGGCTGTTCGATGAACATTGTATGTGTGTATATATGTATAATATATGTATAATAATTTAGGCATCCTAATAGAACTAGTGGGTAGCGACCCTGCCTACGGGGTTGGAGGTCCCGGTTCGAATCCCAGGTCGGGTCAGTATTTATATGATTAATATTGATACTGGTACCGGGTCTTGGTTGTTATATGTATGTGGTGTCTTCGCTTGGTACCCAAAATACAAGCAAATGCTTAGTTTGCGACCTAGATGTTGTTGTGATTGTGTGTGTTGTTATTATTATTATTATTATTATTATTATTGTTAAAAAACGATTAACCGTATAGAGAATCAAAATAAACTACAATTGTAATTTTTTTCATGTGCATACTATAGATATGTTTTTAGCAATGTATCATTTTTATAGATACTGGAGGATAATATAATGGTAATTTAATGTTTTCGCAATTGAAAACCTAAAACAGAACGTCATGTCGTCGTCGCCTCGAAGGTTGCTTTCTCAAAATGTGACAAAATTTTTGGAGATTTTTATAATTGCAATATTTTATTTACAACTTACATTCGAATCTTCAATAAAAAGTTTCAAATATCAAATAACTAATTACTATACCACTGATCCATTAATGCCCTACTGCAGGGCTTAGGCCTCCCTTCAGGATAAGTAGGGTTGGAGCTTAAGCGGGTTGGTGGATTAAATAAAAAAAAAACCTTGTAAATCCTAAATAATTGTAATCCTAAAAATGTATATAGTGTATATAATATTGTGTATTTCATATATGGACTGTAAAGTCTGAAATAAACTATTATTATTATTATTAAATTTCGACTCAATTTAATTTCTCTACAGAAGGGTTACATAACGTCGAGCATAGGAAGTGGGGGTATGGCAGCATGTCTTCAAAGCATCTCGGCAGAACAAAACCATTTTAGGTCGGTACAAACAAATGTTTAGCTAAATAGAGATGGAATATTCAAAACAGCAGTATCGACAAACTGTGATCAACAGCTAAACTGTCGACACTGATTTTTGTCCAACAGTACGTCTCTAATGAAAGATAATACAGTAGCCCCGCGTTCGGAGCCAACAAAGGGCGCCCGGAATTTCTATTTAGATGAAAAAATTGCTTTTTATTTGCACACCCCGAGTTATAATGTAGAACGTTTCCGAAAATAAACATTCGACCGGGGCCCATATCGCGGACAAAGGCCAGTTTGTGTTAGCGCGATTTCGTTGAATACAAGCGAATTTCGATCGTAAGAGGAAAGTTGTTTTGGGCGTACTTCCAATCGCTCGGCATATGAAACAAACTCACTGTATATATCCGAAATTAAATGATTTCTCAAAAGCTGTTTTTATAGAGTTGATTGAGATGATGCTGTTTACTTGAACTACTCAAAAAGATACTGCTTTCGAAAAGCTTTTCACAAGAAAAAATTTCGGAATTGGAAAATTTCAAAAATTATATGTTTTTTACAATTTAGTTCTAAGTTTAGTTTTCTTTTGCTTAGTCTTCAAATTAAAATAAATAGAAATTCGAAGAAAAGTTTAAGTTTTTACAATATATTTGTTCGTTATTAAATTTGAACTTAGGTTATTTAGAAGTCTATTCCAATAGGTGGCCAAAAGAGAAGAGAAGGAGGCAGTGTTCCGAGCATAGAAATTTTAAGATAAGATAATTTATTTTTGCTACATTATTTAGCCTATTACAATTATTCTATTATACACTTTTTTTTTACTTATAAAAAAAATAGGCTGAAAGTGCATGGGTCGCCCCAACTACCGCACTAGGCGAGCCCGTGTCGCGGCAGTTGGTGGGTTTGCGATCATACGGTTATGCTATTATTAACTTAAAATAATGAAACCCTTACATCCCATAAACTATCCCTACCTACTGTTGTCCTACCTACTGTTACTATTTTTTTTTTTTTAATATCTGTTTTAGTTTTGTACGTTATTTATTTATACAATAGTGAGTCAGTGTAAAGTGGTATTTTTATTATTATTATTTTTTGGTATTGTATGTCTATATAACAACATTGCCATTGATTGAGATGCGTTCACATAATTTAGTAAAATTCTAAACATTCTACACAAAATATATACTTATACAACATATATTATATATATTAATATTGATACAGTACCCGGCCCTAAATTATGCACACGAATAATAAAAAGCGGCTAAGTAAAAACAAGTTTAAAAATAAAATTATAAGTAATCTTGTAATTTTTTATTTAATTATAATAATGTCAAACAATGTGGTTTTATAATTAAATAAAAAATTACAAGATTACTTATAATTTTATTTTTAAACTTGTTTTTACTTAGCCGCTTTCTAGAACTCGTGTGCATAACTTACGGCCGGGTACTGTAAAAGAGTTTACTGTTACTAAAAAATATATTTTTGTCAAGAAAATATAAAAACAAACCCGTTACGATGACAAAATCTAAAAACGAAATCGGTTTAAAAATGAAGAAGCTATAAATGATCTAGGTTTTTTTTCTATCTCTTTTTTGCACAAGGAAGTTTAACAATAAGTTTAACATTATTTCAAACATATTTTTAATGGCCAGAAGTCACCGTCCGATGTCGTCTACTCTGTCTAATATGACATATTTGAACATCACTAATCTAGTTATTAATTGTCTATTTAATAAAATAGTTTCAGCGTTATTGACGACCGCTTAGCCTAGTGGGCAGCGACCCTGCCTACGAAGCTGGAGGTCCCGGGTTCGAATCCCAGGTCGGGTCAGTATTTATATGATGAATATTGATACTGGTACCGGGTCTTGGTTGTTATATGTATGTGGTGTCTTCGCTTGGTACCCAAAACACAAGCTGAAGCTTAGTTGGGGATCTAGACGTTGTTGTGATTACGTTACGTTATTATTTCATTCCAAATTTTTTTTTTAATAGACAAGTAGGTATTCTATTTTATTTCGTAGATAACATAAATTTCTAATATAACTGAATTTTAATTTAATTAGTCTGAACCATGTAAAACGTTTGAAAGAAAACAGTTATGCGACATGAAATATAAACTTCACTACAAGACGTATTACAAACTGTTTGTGTTTGTGTAAATGGTCCAAAAAAAGTTTACTCTTAAAAACCCCAATTAGTCAGTCAATATGACCAGTGCCGTATCCAGGATTCAATCCTGGGGAAGGGGGGGGGGGGGGGGAGGGGGGCGCATATTTTTCATTGAACTTAAAGCCTATATTAGAGCTTTATACATGCAAGATACGTTCTACGATCTTGATATGGAAGCTAGGAATTTTTGTTAATTCATGAAGACATCTCATATAATTCATTATAATAAATAAATTAACCCAAGTATTTGATACTAATTTTAACTTACACACGACGTGCTACAACGAAAAGCTTTGTAAATACCGAAAAAAATATCCATTGTTCCCTCGGTTTTCAATTTATTGGAATATTACACGATTTCCAGACATCCATAAAATCAGGTATTCATCTCCCGCTAAGATGCGGCTAGGACGATATTCAAATTAATTTTCAAATCTCGGCGAATGTTTGGGCGGACGACGCGACGCGACGTTTGGGTTTTAAATGGGAACACCTGTTGATGAGAACAACTTCGACACAAGTTGTCGGTGTGCTGTGAAAGCTCACTGTCAGGAGTGTAACCTAAAGTACAATCATAAGCCGACTTACACATGCAAATCAGAGTGTCGTTTCTATTTGCGTTTGAAGGAGACTTGGTGTTATTAATACCGGAAGAAAGGGGTGTGAAGGAAAGGACTTTTAGTAATTTGTTTGTTCAATAAAATTATTTATACAAGAATGTATTAGAGAACTTTTTGGAGTAAATAGGATTATAATATTTAGATCAACTAAATAAAGAAATATTACAATAGTCTTAAAAAACTGGGCGGACAGAGCGTTAATAACGTCCCGTAAACGATCAAAACTGAAGTTGGGATCAAAGTGAACTTAGTTACAGTCGTAATTAAACAATACATGCAGTCTCGGACAAAATACTACCGAAATATTTATTCCACAGAGGGTTCGGTGTTATGCTTCCCGATCGTGATGATTGGAGGAGTGACACTCCGAAAGCTCTTAAGGGTGGAATGCTCTGGTTCACGGATGGATCAAAAATGAACAAAGGCTCAGGTGCTGGTGTATACTGCCCAAACTTGGATTTGGCAGTGTCGGAAAGCATGGGGCAATATCCAACTGTATATCAGACGGAGATACAAGCGATTATCATATGCGCAAGAGAATGTCTGAATAGAAATATTATAAATCGTTCCATTTACATTCTAAGTGACAGCCAAGCAGCAATCAAGGCTTTAAGCAGTACAAAAATTAACTCATCATTAACCCTCAATTGCCTGGAGAACCTGGAGGAACTGGCATCAAAGAACAAAGTAACATTGGTCTGGGTGCCAGGACATGAAGGAATCGAAGGGAACGAGAGGGCTGATGAATTAGCAAGGGAAGGATCTTCTAACCGTGTATGTGGTCCAGAACCATACATTGGGCTTTCAACAAACACCATCAAAACAAAAATAGATGAGTGGACGAAGGAAGTCCAAAGTCAATTATGGAATGAAGCTCAAGGGCAAGTACATGCCAAAATTTTCCTAAAGGAACACAAATCTGTTAAGGCTAGGCAACTTCTAGAACTAGACAGGAAGCGACTAAGATTGGTCACAGGAGCGCTGTCTGGGCACTTCACCACCAACAGGCTCTTGCAACACATGAGACTCACAGAAACAGCACTGTGCAGGGCATGTGGTATTACGGAGGAAACAATGCTACACATTCTCTGTGAATGTGATGCACTAGGGGCATCACGTATGAAGCATCTAGGGCTATGCTATCCCAAACCGGATGAGTTCTGTGACATGCAAATTGGTCAAATCATACAATACATGAAATGCGTATTTGAGAATGACAATTAGTAGGGTCGAAGGATGGGGACACAATAGATCTAAATAGGTCGCAGTATAGGGTAAGCCCACCCCAATCAAATAAGATAAGATAAGATAAGATACAGTCGTAATTACTTGAAATTTTAGTGATGTTTCATATTAAATAAAAAATTGTCGACGTACATAAAATGTAAAAATTAATTATTTTGTAATGTAATATTAGATTACAAATAGTCGTAGAAGTACCGCCTGGTTGCCAAGAAGTTAGTTACGTGAAAAAAATTAATTCAATGATTGCAGACTAGTTTGCTAATCAATAAAGGGGACATTTTGTCCGACCCCATAAAATCATTAGAGATACTTCTGAATCTACCTGATACCTGAATATTACCTGATGGTCACAAGAAGTTTAACTTGAAATAGTCATCTAAAATCAAATCGGTCTGAGCTGCCAGATATACAATGTGACATGACTCCCCATAAAAAGTAGAAAAACACGCAGTCTCGGACACAATACTATCAAAATACGTCGTCACAAATGATTCAGTATTCTGCTTCCTAATCAAGTTTATTGGAAGAAGGGTATCGAGAAAGATTTTAGAGTTGGAATATTCTGGTTCACGGATGGATCCAAAATGAACAAAAGCTTAGTGCTGGTGTGTACTGCCCAAATTTAAATATGTCAGTATCAAAAAGCATGAGGCCATATCCAACTGTACAATTACATGCATAGCATCATCCAAGGTTTTAAACGGTCCAAAAATGAGCTTTTAAGTAATTCTTCAATTCCTGATGAATCTGGTGGAACTGGCATTAAGGAATAAAGTAACATCGGTTTTAGTGCCAGGACAAGAGTGAGAGGGCTGAAAACTAGCAAGAGAAGGATCTTCTAATCATGTATGTGATCTATAATCTAAAAATAATTGTTAAACTCAAGGCAAAGGATATACTAAAATGTTCGTAATAAAAATTTAAAAATAATAACGTAACGATAACGTGCCCAAAAATTTTTCAATTCCTAGAGAATCTGGAGAAACTGGCATTAAGAAATGAAGTAACATTAGTTTCGGTGACTGGACAAGACGGAGTAGAACGGAATAAGAGGGCTGAAAACTAGCAATGGAAGAATCTTCTAATCATGTATGTAGTCTATAATAACCTAAAAATAATTATTCAATTCAAGACAAATGACATGCTAAGATGTCCATAATAAAAATTTAAAATTAATGACGTAATGATGACGTGCTCAAAAATATCATCAGATTCAAAATATTTAAGTACCTATGTAAATACGAGTACACAAAATAATAATACTATGTAGCGCCATCTAGTCACAAATTAAGCAAGTATTATGCTTGTATTATGGGTTATTAGACAACCGATATACATACTTAAATATTATTTATAATATAACTTAAATAGGTATTTTTACGCCCAGACACGGAACATAAAGACATGTTCATGCACATGAATATTTGTCCCGGGCGGGAATCGAACCAGTGTCCTTTAGTTCTCTGTAGTTAGGGTTTCCAGCCACTTGGCCAATTAGTCAGTCATACATAAGCTTAATAAAGGCACATATATATATTCGTATGCTTTGCAAATAAAAAACACTTTTGAGACTTTCGTTTAAACTTGTAAAAAGAAACTAAATATTCCGTTACTAAAATTTTATTAAAAGCACTGCTTCAATTAACTTTCAGCTGTAACAGTCAAAGGGTTTCGAAGGGCGTTCAAGGAATTAAGAAGCTTATTAAGGAAACAAACAGCCTTGACTGAGAAATCCAAACATCACTAATTGTTTCTGAAACTGTAATTTGTCACCGTGTTTAATGTGATTTAATTAATTTAAACGAATATCGATTTCAAAGAGATAAACATTTACACTTTTTTTGTAGGTCGTTGTTTTATCTATCTGTACAAACAAATTACAGCGGGTTCGATTCCCGCTTGGGACAAACATTTGTGTGCTTGAACATGTCCATTTATTCCGTGTCTGGGACCTAAATATTAATATGTATATACATTATAAAGAATATTTAAGTACGTATATCGGTTGTCTAGTAACCCATAATACAAGCATAATACTTGCTTCCTTTGGGACTAGGTGGCGCTGTGTGGAATGTCCAAGGTATAATTATTATTATTAAGTATGAATAATTGAATCAAATCTTGCAAGCTAAGTTAGAGCTACTTCCTCTCGACCAATAAAGTTGAAATTTCGTATGTCTATGCAGTTTCTAAAACGGTGTAATAATCTGAAGACCAGATTCTGTTGATACAGCCAGGATCGTCTCGCGTAACTCCTCGACGGTTAATCAATGTTTTGTTTACCATAATTTGAATAACAATATGTACCAGGATTCTGACCATAATACCATGATCGGTACTTGATCTGAGGGTGAAGCCGGAAAGCCAAAAGGACTCTTCAATAGCATAGTTGCCACCAACTTTAAGCTCAACGGATTTTTCTTGGCACGTAGTGACAAGGGTCTGATGATAAAGCTGGAACATCGATCACAGAACCCATCAATGGCTACTAGTAAACGCATCAAGTCTTTTAATTAATAATCACAATTAATATTACCTATCCATAATAATACGCTATAAAGTTGTTCCGCGATATTTCGGAAATGGATCATCCTAGATGTTAATTGTGACGCCCGGTCACGCGCCCTTTCTGCGTCGTAGGGCGTTTATTTTTTCTTGGTCATACTATTTCATAGATGACAAGCGCATAAAGTCATATAAAAATATATCGATTAATAAATCGATTCTAACCACAATACTACACAACCGCATTGAATTTATTGGTGAATAAACATTCCTCTTGTGTAGAAATATAGGTGGAAAGTTCTCGATGTGATAAAGTACAATCGGACCGCGCCGGCCATGTGCACATGTATGAAAATGGCAATTTATTTTCAGTTTGCAACTGAAACTGCAGAAAACCAAAAAAGTTTACAATTAACAGATAGGTGGTCAATTAATGAGTACGAAGGAAAATATGCGATTTTAGTCACCAGCCAATATTTTTCTAGATTTTAGGTATCACCAATAGACCTCATTACGTGAATAAAAATATAGGTCAAATATTCATAATCAATAATTATATTCTAAATATTTTTTAACAAAATTTGGCTACCTTCTACTTACATAGAGCAAAAGGGCGGGGCGTGGGGCATGTGAGCGGGGCGCGTGCACGTGCACTGGCGCCCTCGTGGACGGTGACTAGTAATATTGGTAGTTTTGGGAAAGGTTTACGTAGTCTTAACTGAATATTTTCCTATTGAACGACACTAAAAAGGAACAAGACGGCCAATGGATTTTTATCAAAGGTCATTATATTAAAATAAGGCTGGTCATTAAAACCTCCCCCTGTATAAAATAAGATTAAAACTATTTATTTTACTTCTATAACACTTTGTCATTTAGCTACCTACGTTTATTCTAGAATATCCTCTCTATTCTGAAAAAAAAAACCTGTAATGAGATCGCACGAAATCAACTCAGGTCACTAGTACAAAATAGGTCTATGAGCTTTCACGCGAACTTTTCATTCCAATTTTCCCGAATACAATGGAACATACGGATACTTTAACGTATTGATACGAGATTTCGTTTCGACCTAAACCGCAGTAAAGAGTAAGAAAGCAGTACACAAACTCCAGAAGGTATGTCGCGGCGATTATACGGTTCGTGAGGATATTTCATAGTTAAAAAATGTTTTGTTCTTATCTTTTAAACGTGATACTTGGGTTGAAAAAAATGGACAAAAATATATTCACTAAACTGAGTCTATATAGACGTTTCTCAAAAGGATAGTTTAAGTGGGAACTTCGAAACGAACCAGTAAGTTTTTCTAAAATAATAAGTCAGGTGTAAGAATTTAAAGTATGCTGGTTATTTATTGTATAGATAATTCTATCATATTCAAAATGGTACTTTAGTGCGTACTATTTGGTACAAAATTAAAGGTCAAAAAGAACCTCTGTGCCAAGTTTCAAAAAAATCTTTGAAAAATATCGACAGACGAATGGACTAACTATCATACCAAAATTTTAAAATACTGGCGTAAACAGAATTTCCGATGCCGTTTAAAACGCAAGACCAGCAATGTGTCCCTGATGTGATACAATAAGCTATGTCCGTAGTCAACAAATTATAAAAACAAACATACGCCGTGAACCAAGCAGACGTATGAGGGTGTAATAATTTTCTACAATGAAAATCTATTAACTATAGGTTCTCGGTTTGTATTGCTCGAAACCACGCGCCTGTTTGTCTGGTGTCATAATGAAATCACACCTTTTGATAATCAGCTTTTCATTGCCGAGTATTTTATATAATAATACCTGGACCATCCCACATAGCGCCATCTAGTCCCAAACTAAACAAATCTTGTATTATGGGTACTGACAACTGATATACATACTTAATTATTATATATAAACAAGACGAATACATGCATTTTAGGTGACATCTATAGCTCCGAAACTCGTTTATATTATTGATTATATTTTGGTTTAGAGTTAAACTACTAACATCTTATTACACTATGGCTATAAACTGAGCCTTTCGGCACATTGAAGGGACAATCCTCTTAAGCCAACCAACAGGAAACATTGAAGGATGGCAACCACATTGTGTGTAAGTTTCATGATTACTGAATGAAATGAAAATGTCCTAAGTGCTAATATACGTTCTATATATAAATAAATAAATATATTATGTACTTATTGTTTAATTTTTTTGTATTTCAATTAAAGTTTTATATGATTTAATTAATTTTCTCATCTGACAAAGTTTACCTAACGTCCCGAAAAATTGTCTTTTCCTGTGTATTTATATATACCACAAACTATACAACTGTATACGTTTCTACTAATATTATAAATTTGAAAGTAGCTAAGTATGTATGTCTGTCTGTATCTTAGGCTTTCACGCCTAAACTATAAAAATTTCTACAGATATATTATACTAGACCTACAATTATATTAGACCTTGGAAAATGTCATGGGCCCCTTTTTGTCTCTCTGTTTGTATGTTTAATTCAATGATAAAAAGGAGGAGTGACATACTACTTTTTATCTGTCTATTTGTCTGCTGTAGAGTGACATAGGCTAAATTTTATACGGAAAAAGCACGGTTTCTGTTGGATAATTATTTTTCACGCTAAAATGGCTGAACGGATATTGATGTAATTTAGTACAGTTACAATCAAAGTTTATGGAGAATCCGAATAAATGCACAAGTCGCGTCGCAGTAACCAGCTTCAGGTGTAGCGAGATGCAGAGGAGCGGGGGTATATGACTGTACCAGTGCAGGCACGCTTATAGCGTTGTGTTCCGATCCACCATAAAGTTTGAGGCGAACTATACTAAAGTGTCTAAGACGTGTAATAGACAGGGTTAATTTATCCAGAAAAAAACGGATGGTTGCTTTTAGATAGCTAACCAATTTTAATGAAATTTGACATAGCAAGTATATAGATTTTTTAGGTAGTTAAGTTTCAAAACATTCTAGAAACTCTTACGGTGCCCTGGAGCGTCGCTTTTCTTTAGCTGTCCCGGTACTACTTTATTGTGTAGCATACGCGGGCGAAGCCGTGGGCGGTAAGCTAGTGTTATATAATTAGCGTGTTAAAGTAAAATATTTTTTTCGCTGTCAATATAATCCAAATATCAAATTTTTTTTTTATATTTACTTCAATTACGACATTTTTTTTTAATATTTTTTGTAATACTTATATAAATTAAATCCAAACAAAATATATGTAATGATGAGAATGTCTAACAGAAGAAAAGAAATATTGTTACATTTTTTTTTTTACCTTTTGTGATCCTTTGCGAAAGGTCGTGTTGAATCTGTAACGAAAGAAATACATGTAATAATTCAAAACTGAACATCTCGGCAATTTCAAAGGGAATATTTTCGTGTTTATGTATAGATGAATATCCTATTTACCTCAGAACCATTCATATTATTTGTATTACGCCCACCGAAAGTGTACACAAAATGTAGGTTTTAGTTAACTATTACACAATGTTAAATACTGTATTTTAATAATAATAATAATAATAAAGGTGTTTCCACAAAATTAAGATGATACTAAAATAAACTGTATTTCAACATTTATAAGTTAGTTTCTAACTAAATTCTTAATTGTTTCTCTTGTTTGTGTGCCGTTTATTAAGAAATAAATAAATAATAATACCTGGGACATTCATGAAATATGGCTCTGAACTTTTCTTGAAGTTCGCGTCAAACTTCTAGTGTCGTCTGAAATTGACGCGGGTACGTTTTGCGCACGAGCGGGCTCTCGATAGTCTGATGCCCATTTTTTCTATTGCGATGTAACTCACTTAGCTTCAGAAGCAATCTAGAAGTTTGGCGCGAGCTATGCGCGTGCTTTGAATTTCAAATCTCGGGTTTCCGACCTTTGTAAGAAAATTTAATTATGATTTAAAACTAGCTTCTGACGTAAAAGGATGTGCTAATATTTTTTTTACAACGTCTAGGCCCCAAACTAAGCATCAGCTTGTGTTTTGGGTACCAAGCGAAGACACCACATTCATATAACAACCAAAACCCGGTACCAGTATCGATATTCATCATATAAATACTGAGCCGACCTGGGATTCGAACCCGGGACCTCCGGCTTCGTAGGCAGGGTCGCCACCCACTAGGCTAAGCGGTCGTCATTATTAAATATTAGGGACGTGTAAACCGGGCGAAAGAAGACGCGGGCAATTATTATAATATTTTAATGTCTTTTATACAGTACACTCATATTTCACCCGCTAAAGGCCGCTGATCTTTTATCAAGAAGACATGACTGGGGCACTTAGCTATGACAAATGTTCCGGTCAGATGTATGGCGGGATATTTCGTGAAATACTTCCTCTAAACGTAAGAAATACCGAGTTACTTTCGGTGGCAATTTGCGACACTTCGGTAAGTGGAGCCGAATAACTATAAACTTTGAAAATAAAGAAAATAACTTGTATTTTTTTCTAATTGGAACCCAGAATTCGTAAGGGTAGAACGAATAGTTCAATCCACGTTCAACAAAACAGACATGCAATGTTGTCCATCGTACATATAATATTGTTACGTGTTAGGGTTCGAAGGATTTGGAGAGAAAGACCTGCTGACTCTTTTGAAGACTTTATTCACTAACACTAGGTCCAACACAAAGCACTAGGTCCAAACACTAAGCACTCACGATATCCTAGGTCGTAGCCAAGTCGTAGGTTTCACTTGTATCACTAGTTTCGCTTCGAAGTCGCCTCGAAAGTAGCCCAAAAACTGAACTGAACTCGCTCGCTTTAATGCGGCTATTTATATGGGCCGGGACAAGCGCCAGATCATTCTAGATCGTACCGGACTAGCGCGAACGTGATCGACCGGGTTGGATGATTCTAGAAAGTCTCACGCAGGTACTGGCTTTTCGAGACTATTCCTTTCCTCTAACGCCATCTAGTATTGAGTAGGGGTTTCGTGCTGTCTTTGTCCTACAAAGTGGTTTTACTGGTTGACACTAGATGGCGGTCGTTACTTTACTACGTGTTCGTTATAATATAACAAATAAAAATTTTAAATCTGTCTGATTGTACAGTCACATATTATCTTAATTTATATGATAAATATTGATATTGGTACCGAGTCTTGGTTGTCATATGTATGCGGTGTCTTCGTTTGGCACCCAAAACACAAGCTAATGCTTAGTTTGGGGCAAATGCAATGCAAAAAAATATATAAAAAATTGCTATTTTATAGTATAAAATGTTTTATAACAAGGGAAATTATGAACTTTAAATTTTATAAATTTTTTATAATCAGGTGAGTTTTATTGACCGATTGGCCGAAGGGTTAGAGCCAACTGCGGAGCCAAGGATAGCGAGTTCGATTCCCGTCCACGACAAATATTTGTGTGCATGAACATGTCTATTTTGTGTCTAGGTGTAAACTACCTATATATTATAAAGATTATTTAAGTATGTATATCAGTTGTCTAGTACCTGTGCATAATATTTGTTTACTTTGGGACTAGATGGCGGTGCGTGGGATGCCCCAGATATTATTATTATTTAACTTCCCGTGACTTTTTATTAATGCACCATTGCGCTGATGCGTGTTAAAATAATGAACAAACTCGCAAAGTACGTTTCGAATCACGCATGGTGAAGAGTTCCCTGGTCGGGATGGACGTTCATGGTTAAAGTTCAGAAAACAAATTTAAAAACAAATATCTCAATAACTATTCAACATATAATAATCAAATCAATTTTCGTTGAAAATCTTTTTTAACTTGTACTAACATAATTTTTCATAATTTTCCACTCCATAGTTGAAAAGTTATTATTATTGTTAAAAAATAAATTATTGTTAAAAACCTGTCTAATACAGGCACCACACACTTTAATGTGTACGGATTTTTTTTTAGCGTCCTCAGGTCCACTTAAGGCAAGATATTTAAAAAATATATTTTATTATTTCATTACATCATTGTATAGCTGTTCATAGATTAACACCTACCTTTTAAATCTCATCTATTCGTAAAGTAAAGTGTCAATAGTCTCCGAGTGAAATGGCTGCGACAGACAGACGAACAGACAGACGGACAGCCATTGGCTGCACAGAAAGACAGAATTCTGGTATCAAGAAAACATAGTCTTCAATATATACAAATACTGCATATTCTTGGACCAATGCAATTTGCATTGATGTAAAAATTCTTTTTCTTCTGTATACACATAAAACAAAAATCTTATACCAGTGCGATTTGCATTGATTTAAGAATTCTTTTTCTTCTGTATACACATAAAAAAAAAGAATTCTGAAGACTATATTTTCTTGATACCAGATTTTTTTTTTTTTCTTTTTATAGAACCCTAAAAAATTATTAAAGTTTGTCAACTATAGTTTGTTGTATCGAACTTGAGTACCGCAGAAAGTGAAATTGATAACATAGTTAAAAATTTCCAATGGCAAATTATATTAATCTAGACTCATACTTCATTGTATGATTTATATTCTCGTATAGAGGTGTACAACTCTTTTATACGTTAATCCACTAGTACTTTACCATTTTTTTAACATTAAAAATGTTTAAAATATATTTATTTATAACTAAAAATTTAAAAATTGCTTATATAAAATTTTACAAGAAAAACCGACTTTAGAAACATAAACTGAAAAGTTAAAAATAATCGTTTTACTTCAAAAAGTCCATACCATTCACAATAAAACGGCGGAAGTGCGGAAACGCGGAACTTCTTGAAACATCAAAACAATGCGTAAAAAATGAGAATGTTATTTAAACGCGCATGAAATCACATCGTTAATTAGATACGCGAAAATTACTACCTAAATCAAAATATCTTGTATGTACGCAGTCGATGAAGTCATATTATATTAAGCATCTGTCACGATAATTTTGGTGCTCAAACCTCAAAAATATACTTACTTAGTAGCTAAATAAGCAAATAAACAAAAGTTTATACTGCAGGATTAAGACAAAGCAATCGATCGACAGACCATGCGAATTTCATTCCCATGAGAAATGGACTATTAGGTTCGCCCCATTTGCTACAGGCTTATACACCAAATTCACTTTTCTTTCACTGGAAAGAAAGTGTTCATCCAATTTCAGGGTGTAGCCACCTCCTTATATCTTCATAGCAAGGGGGAAAATGGGAAAAGTGTGTACGCGCTTCAAGACTAAGTGGCTCAATACGATTTTCGTTATTTCTGTTTACGATGTTTGAGCGTAAAGGAATTAGGTACTTGTGTGTGAAGAAATTTTATGTAATTTTTTAAAACATGTTTTTCTATAACCATGGGTTACTTTTAGAAACTAATTGCAAATTTTTCTATTCAATAACTACTGAACATAAATATATGAAAGCTTAGACTGACGACGTGATTCTTGAACCCGGTTCTTGTTTAGAAGGTTGTGGTTCGAATCCCAGATATGACATGTACCAGTGAGTTTTTCTGACTTAAGTATATAATTATTACTGACCCCGTGCCTCGGAGAGCACGTTAAACCGGGACCGGTTGCCGTCAACAGATGACCGTCGTTAGAATCCACCAACCATCACTGAAGCAGCGTAGTGGATTAAGCTTCAAGCACACTCATGTCGAGGGAAGGCCTAAGTCTCTGCAGTGGGGCATAAAGGCTGATATGGTGATGGTTTATAAATACTTCAGATACGTAATTATCATAGTAAATATTAGCGGCCTTCTAGAGGCTGGAAGTTTTCATCCATAATTTCAAAACCGACTCATTTTTGTGGGGATTAGGATGGAGTGGAGTGGAGTGATAGAGTTAGAACTACGTTTTGGTATGTTACTAAGAAACGCTGTCTGTCTCTACATACATTGAACTAAGAGATGGAATTTTTTTTTCTCGCACACCATCTTGTAGGGTATCTTTGGACAGATCTTTGAAAATGCAGTGAAGGTTGTTCAGTGAGTTTTTTATTTGCATAAATGATTCGCGAGATATGAGTTCCTATAGACATTAACAATGTGTGACCCTCCACTAAATTTTCACCCGTTGGATTACAATGGAATCTACAAACAAAAAACAACGAAATAGGACTCGACAAACAAATTCAAAAAAATGATTTTAACAAAATACGGTTGACGTACCAACAAAACAATTGGATTTTGTTTCAACGCATATTTTTTTTTATCGAGAACATGTTTTTTGTTTTACAAAAACAACTCGGCACCTCGAATACCAACAATTACAAGTCTACAATCCGTCACGTGGGCGAACGGCGCGTTACGAAACTAGGCCAAGTACGGTCGTTTCCTTTCCAATAATAATATGTTATCATAATCCGCGAATCATCCTGTACAAATCGATTATACAAATAGAGAACCAAATCTGGATCAGTATTAATAAAGGAAGTAGCAGCCTGGAAATGGATTACGTAAGGAAGTAAACATTTCAAGTTTATAAGTCTATTTATATTATACTAGCGGACGCCCGCGATTTCGTTCGCGTGTTTTCATAATTGATATAATATATTGCCTGATATTGATTTTGTTATATGTATAGGTAACGACATCTGACAGAAATATATCATCATCAGCCCATTTTTACCCCACTGCAGGGGCTTAGGCCTTAGGTGCGAGGAGGGGGGCTTGGAGCTTAAGTCCACCACGCTGCTCCACTGCGGGTTGGGAACTGTAACGACCGCCATCTATTGACAGCGTCAGGGACCGACTGCTTAACGTGCCCTCCGAAGCACGGTGTCAGTGATATTGTGTGCTTAAGTCAGAAAAACTCATTGGTACACGCCCGGATTCGAACCATGGCCCTATGGGGCCTTATAAATTTGAGACAGGTTCGTTGCGCTCTGGGCTATCATGACTGACATATATGACACGGTGATATGGTAAAAGTTGTGAGATATATAATACCCATGCGAATGCTAGTGTTGCGACTATGACATAACTAATTTATAACAATCTTCACAAAAGTCGTCCCAAAGTTGGACGATATTATTTATTTTCTCAGATGTTGTTACCTTCGAGTAAGTCCTTCGAAGGGGAGAAAATAGAAAATGTTTTAAACAAAATCTGATTTTCCGGCAATTTTCGCGAACAAAAAGCGAAACAGCGATAAGAGAGCGAAAGAAGGAAAATAAAAGTAACTTTAATGTTACACTTAAGAGAAGCGGCGTTTCGTGAATAACCCAATGGGAGGGAATTGTATCGGCCCGGCTTTGGAGTACTAATACGAACCACTACAGGATGTAATGGCACTCGATTCAAATGATCACAACGGTTTCGGGTAGCTTTTGAAAAGATTTGAGATAATGAAATAAAAAAATCGAGGTGGGTAGTATCGCTAAACTACTGCAATTTTTTTTTCGTGGTCCTAGGTATAATTTATGAAAAAACACTTGATAGCTTTTTTCCGCCCAACCTACTTTTTAGAGCATCTCAATATCTATACTTCACGTCATTTCACTTCATCAGCCCATTTTTACCTCACTGCAGGGGTTTAGGCATCCCCCGGGGTGAAGGGGGTTTGGAGCTTAAATCTACCACGCTGCTTCACTGCGGGTTGGGGATTGTAACAACCGCCATCTATTGACGGCGTCCGGGATCGACTGCTTAACGTGCTCTCCGAGGCATGGAGGCATAATAGTTATATATTTAAGTCAGAAAAACTCATTGGTACATTGGTACACGCCCGGATCCGAACCATGGGGCCACAACAACATCTAGGCCCCAAACTAAGCATTAGCTTGTGTTTTGGGTACCAAGCGACGACACCACATACATATAACAAGACCCCGTACCAGTATCAATATGACCTGACCTGGTATTCGAACCCGGGACCTCTAGCTTCGTAGCTAGGGTCGCTACCTACTAGGCCAAGCGATTGTAAATACGGAATGATACTAACAGAAAAATCACTTATTTTACTCTCATAATAATATAATTAGAAATTCGGTAAAAAATCCCCTTATGTATTTACCTACGGAAGATTGATATTTATGTTATTTTAAACATAATGTTGTTTGGGCAAAGGTAAATGAAATTTATTATACGCCCACATGCTAGCAACGAATAGGTGTACGCAGATACGAATATATCTCGAAGCCAGAAATCTTCATTTCGCAAGATAAACACGGTTCGAAATTAAAACAAACGGGGCCCGAGGCTTGGCGTTCAATCAGAAAAAATCGAAATTTGCTATTTTGCAAGTGTATGGGTATGTAAAATTAATAAAACCTTTTACAATTTGGTACATACATCACCGTTTTATAATCGACGTGCTCACGAATCGCTTACACATAACGAGCAATGAACTTGTAAAAGTTAATATTAGAGTTACTCAGAGACAGCTCGGTTCAACCATGTTTTTTTGCGTGTTTATTTACGTATCTACGTAAACTTAGATGAAAAAATGTTTTTGATGTGCTAACATCTTAGTGTCCGCCCACGATAAGGGTTGTTTGTGTGATAAAATTGTTATATTAATATATTTGGAATTGGCCATTTACTAGTGTTCAATAACTACCCGAGTATGTTAAAATACATCAAGTGGTCATTATCAAGCATACTTACACTTGAAAAACATTAACCCTCCGCAGTCTGGTAAAAAATGAGTTTTGTATTTAATTAATATACGATAGTAAAAATATGTCCCAGGTATTGGACACCTTAATAACATATAGCAATACCGTGCCATATAGTCCTAAACTAAACAAAGCTTGTATTATGGGTACTCGACAACCGATATACATACGTAAATATTCTTTCAACATCATCATCATCAGCCCATTTTTACCCCACTGCAGGGGCTTAGGCCTCCCCCAGGGTGAGGAGGGGGGCTTGAAGCTTAAGTCCACCACGCTGCTCCACTGCGGGTCGGGAACTAAAACGACCGCCATCTATTGACAGCGTCCGGGACCGACTGCTTAACGTGCCCTCCGAAGCACGGTATCAGTGATATTGTGTACTTAAGTCAGAAAAACTCATTGGTACACGCCCGTATTCGAACCATGGCCCTATGGGGCCTTATAAATTTGAGACAGGCTCGTTGAGCTCTGGGCTCTCACGACATTATAATATTCATAACATATAAATATTCTTTATAATATATATATTAGATATTTTACACTCAGACACGAAACGAATAGATAAGTTCATGCACACAAATATTTGTCCGGGCGGGAACCACTCTATAACCACTAATACTATAACTAGCTGGTGTAAGATGGCGCGTTCCAGTCTGCGAGGTCCCCGCGCGCCGGTCTTCACCTCCGCTGAATCCCCACGCGCTGATCTTCACGCCCGCGAAATTGCATTTGACATTTTCGATACTGTGAAGTGACATTTCTGACTCCATTAAAACCAAAAGCTGCTGTCAAATTTATTTACTTCATGAGTATATACGATAATTACTTTTTTAAATAGTTGCCCTTTGAATGTCTTTTTGAAAAAAGAATGACATAACATTAATGTTGTCCCTCTCATTTTCTATAAGACTGTCTCGCCCTTTCTCTTTCGTTTGATACCGGTTAGACTGCGTGCCGAGGAATGAGTCAAAATTATATACAGCGCTCAGAGCAT
The DNA here is from genome assembly GCA_949709985.1 of Luffia ferchaultella. NCBI lineage: Eukaryota > Metazoa > Arthropoda > Insecta > Lepidoptera > Psychidae > Luffia > Luffia ferchaultella. The sequence continues at coordinate 4,841,051 of OX453259.1, forward strand.
CAAAGAATAAGTAAACGACATTTGGCGAAACAGAAAACCTAATACATCAAAATACCTCCCAGAATATTTCACTGTTTAATTGTGAAAAATTTTGATCATTGTAAATTATGTCTTCGTTATTAACGAAGCTACTCGTATAATCGGTCAGCAGGTTCGAATCCGGGCGTGTACCAATGAGTTTTTCTGACTTAGGTACATAACTATCACTGACTCCGTGCCTCGGAGAGCACGTTAAGCAGTCGCTCCCGGACGCTGTCAATAGATGGCGGTCGTTACAATCCCCAACCCGCAGTGGAGCCTGGTGGAGGCCTAAACTCCTACAGTGGGGTAAAATGGGCTGATGAAGTGAAGTGAAGAAGTGAATCGGTCAGCTAAGTAGTTCTATTTCAAAATATTAATTAGGAAATTACTAAATTATTGCATGTATATATATGCATGCATATATGCATGTTATAGTTTATCATTTATTCGGCATAGGTATCTAATACGTATACGGTTTACGTTACGTTACGCGTGCGCCGTACAGGGTTGACGAGACTGGGAATTAATTACTTTTTTCATGTTTTTCATGTATGACATTTTTTCTTGCACATGTTGTCTAAAGGTCAAGGAAACGATCAGTACAACACGCTAAATTTGGGACAAACAAATGATGCTATCCATACTATATATATATATATATATATATATATATAAAGACAAGCGATATTAGGCTGAAAACGGAATCACACAAGAACTTAATCCTAGCCAAACGCCCATCTATCTTATATATGACAATATCTTTATATTAATTTGTTCGCTAACCAACAACGATTTGATAGCATTCCCTTCATGCGGATCAATGTGAAAATGAATTATGACCGTGAATGCAGTCCTGGAATCCAGTTTTGAGGAATGCGCTCCGTGCCGACGGGTTGCATCGAGGTTTTTGAACTGGAATATCTACTTGATTTATTCTACTAAAGTGTTTTAGTAAAGTATAACAAGTGTTACTACTTAATAATAGAGTACTGAAATGCTAAAAATATGTAAGACAATAATAATATTTAGAAATATAAAATCTATATATTAATTAAAAATACAAATTAAAGTACAATCTAATAAAAGTAAAACTTTAAGGAGACGAGACGGGCCCAGAGTGCGCAGAGTCATCATTATCATCAGCCCGTGTCTCTCCACTGCAGGATATAGGCCTCTCCCAAGACTCGCCACCAAACACGGTCCTCCGCCTTTCGCATCCAACTATCCCCGGTATGGTGCTTCAGGTCATCTATCCAGCTGGCCGGGGGGCGTCCAACGCTTATTCTTCGCACCCCCTGCCCTTCCGTTACCATGACCGCTGCCGTGGCCAGGAATAGAAGGGCCGCCGGAAACTAGGGGCCATTGTGTGTTTGTGTGCTGCATTGGGAGGGTTTGCCAATAATCACCACGCTTGGCAGGCGGGTTGGTGATCGCAGCAAATAGTTTCACAGAGAGATGCTGCTGCCCATCTTCTGCTAACCAGGGTTAGCAGAAATAATTATAAGTAAATTAAAATAAATTCACTTAAATTAATTTAAAAAAAATTACTGATGAAAAATTTATAAAAAAAAACGAAGAGTTCTGGTGAAAATCAAACCTTGTTTCCAATTAGGACAATAATAATGTTGATATCGGAATATACCTTGGAAGTTACAAGTTTTAGAGCAAGCAATAAGTTTTGGTAAAAAAATGTATATGAGAAATGATAATTAAAAGTTTTTAAAAAAATTTGCCCGTACCGAATTTCAGGTGCCAACCCTCCTTAGTGATGTATATTAAAACCTTTTTCAATACATTTGCTATTAATACGGTCTTTATGACATCAAAACTTTTAGCGTAATGTTGTATTTTACAGTACACCTTTACTTTACAGCCTTTTACTTTACACCAATTACAAACGAGATTTCTGTTTTTAACGCATACCTAAGCCGCGAAAAGCAACCCGCTCGCGCCCTTAACTCCCACCATTATTACATTTGAAATATCTACCTCATTTTCATCGCAAATTTATTGCAAAACGTCGTATAATGCTCGTACTAAGTAAGCTGGCTATTATAGTCATCGATTTATTATAAGCACCTACGCTATAATATGCAGCTTACCGTACTTGCTTCATAATGTACTATTAAAGTACATAAACAATTTTTCGCCTAGGAAAAGAATAAGGGGTTCACAATATACATTCGTTGCTTCTTTTTTGTGTAACATCCATTTTTAAACTATATATGATTACAATATCAGTCAATAAGAACATACTTCTGTGTACCTTAACAAAAAATAATACGTGATAGTATATAGGTATATATGTTATAAAAGGAAATCTGTCAATACCAGATCTATCTAACACATCTGAAGGGAAGCTACCTACGCGAGAATTTCCCGACGAATATTTTGGTTCGGCAAAAATTAAATTCTTTTGTCGCGAATAAAAATGGGGGGCTGCGTTCCGTAGATACCGGAGGTCGGAGCCCATCGACAATAGCCCGACACGAAATTTCGAAAGATTCGTTTAGATTCCATACGAATATTCCGAATTTAATCGAGAAATAAAAAAAAAGCTATTATATTTAGTGTGAAGAGAGAGCTTTAACTGAAAAAGGACAAAAAGAAATAGTGTTTTTTGGAGTAAATATGGAAAAGTAAAATTTGAACTTTTACGCCCGATTGTCTCCGGAACGATTCAAACCTTGCAGTAAATTCTGGAGTAACCGTTTCGGAATTTGTAACCGATTCCATCTTTATTTTCAGCACATAACAATACCAAAAAGTTGCAATTTTTAAAGGAATCATTTTATGAAATTCCAATAACGGAAACTTTTCTCAGTAATAGGATATTTGGCTACTATTAAATATTATCAAGAAAATATAAGAATAGACTTTATTCGACAACAAAATTTATAAACAAAATGATATACGCTTGAAGAATATGGACATTAAAAGCTTTTAAAAATTAATCTCTGTCTCTTTCTTGCAAAACGATATTTAACGTTATTTTAAATGGCCTGACGTCACATGTAGGTACGCCGTGCGGTATTTGCCCTCTTTGTCTAACAGGTCACTAAAAACTTGGTTAATATTGATTAATTTTTTTGAAATTCTTTTACTGTAATGATATATTTAGAAAACTCAATATAAAATAATATAACAAAATTATCAACTAGTCTATTATATATAACTATGTCTATGTATATAACATAGTAAACAGAGCTGCGCCGTTAAATCTATGACCTAAACAATTTTGAATATTTCTAATAATATCGCAACTATATATTGTTACATACTAAAAAACAGTTTTCAACATAGTCAGGAATAATAATAATATAATAATAATAACACATACAATCACAACAACGTCTAGGTCCCAAACTAAGCATTAGCTTGTATTTTGGGTACCAAGCGAAGACACCACATACATATAACAACCAAGACCCGGTGCCAGTATCAATATTCATCATATAAATACTGACCCGACCTGGAATTCGAACCCGGGACCTCCAGCTTCGTAGACAGGGTCCCTGCCCACTAGGCTAAGCGGTCGTCAATGGCAGTTGTGACATGATTCTTTCATTCAAACGGAAACAAACAAATGCTATGAATCCATATGTCTTAGTATATCAATCAATACTACACATTGTTAAATTTTTTATCGAAATTCCGTACTGAAATTATCTGAAAGAGGATACATGTTACTAAGCATTATTCCATGTACAACAATAATAATTCTAGGGACATCCCACACAGCGCCATCTAGTCCCAAAGTAAGCAAGTATTATATTTACATGTACTATGGGTACTAGACAAGTGATGTACATGCTTAAACATTCTGTGTATATATATATATATATTTCTATGTAAACATATATATATATATATAAATATCTGTATATATAGTTTACATCCACACGGAACAAATAGATATGTTCAAGCACACAAATATTTGTCCCGGGCGGGGATCGAACTTCGGTTCTGCAGTTAGGGTCTCCAACCACACGGCTAATCAGTCAGTAATTGTTATAATTTATGATATATTTCCGCCATTTGTCTTAAATATGTCTAGACTCTAATGCAGGGGTCAAGTTGACTATATATTAAAAAAAATAATTGACATACAAAAAGTATTTTCATGCTTTATTACGTCGCATTTTGACAATAACATCTATCTATTGATGGATGACAATAGCATTCTTAAAATTCTGTTTTATGTGTCATGGCAACGGCTGGCAGGATGCTCTTTTATGTCATGATAACTATCGTCACACGAGGTCAAATGAATGTCTTTATATTAACTAAAATTATGTGTAATTAACTTAAAAATGAATGTAAAAAAAAATATTTTAAATGAAAATATAATATAAATTAAAAAAAATAAATAAAAAATCTAATAAATTATTAAAACAAGTTGTCGTCCAGCTGTTGAAATACGATCCCACACTTTTTTTGAAACAACCAATAATAATTAGGCGTAAGTCAATTTCTTTCAGTTTCTATGTTCCAATGGTTCCAATGCATAGAGAATGATTTGTAACAGATATAATGAATTCTGAATAATAAAAAACGTGAGGATCAGTAGGAAAATATGACGAATAGAGACTTTTAAATAAAGGCTTCGAAATAACTGTTTTCAAAAATATTTTATTGATAACACTTGGCTTAAAAGCTTGGACGATAGCAACTATAAAAAAGAAAATCGGTTGGCAAATAGAGGAGAAAAAGGTAATGAACTGCTTTTCTTTTGCCTATTTATATTATATAGAGATAATGAGTAAATACTGAGTACATACGCTAATGCATCAAAATTAAGCTAACTACGTATTTTGTCACAGATACCTCGGTACTTTTAGTTTGACCTGATTGTGAACACCTCTCTATCGATTTATGATAAGCTTTTTACACGATACGTTGCCTAAGCATGATTTATTGGAGCTTTATCGGCAACAATGTATAGCTGATAACAAAATAAAATCAATTTTTTATACAATTTATTACACTGTGGCTAGACCGTTTAATTTCATACTAATTTCTAACAGAATAACAGCATGAGCTGAACATATTTATTTATTAATTAATTAACTTTTTTATTTATTTATTACACAAATACAACAATCTGTTGACCTTAATAGCTATATACGGCATTGTAAAATAGTACATAGTAATAATCAAGTAATAAACACAAAAACGACCAAAATTTAAAAAAAAGGAAACATTTATAATTTGGATAAAGGTATAGGTATATATATAGGTATAGAGTTTTACGGTGAGTTGCAAAATGGCTATTTAAAGTCAATGCGACTAACTAAGGAAGGTCAGCTACCGAGCATGTGACAGTATTCGTCTTTGAAATTCTGATTCAAGATACACGGTTGATTGATGGCTTTTCTCAAATAGGCCTTGGCGTTTGACACGCGAAAATCGGAGCCTTCCTTCTTGCCCATTGGTAAAACGAGTGCAGAGTTCAATGAATCAAATAAATCAATTTAGAGGGTTTTTATACTTTCTTAGTACTGTACTTTCAAATCTAATCAAATATCTTTATTTCATAGTTACGTAACATAATCTTGAAATACGCCATAAGAGTGAATTTATTACAATTTATTACTTTGTTGAAAAACGTCATCACAAAGGTACTGGTTCCTGTCAGAGGAATAAGCAAGAAAGCAAGGGACGCTTTTTTGTAACAACGTTATAAAAAAAAAATTTTAAACAATAAATGCTTAAAATTATAGTTATTGAAACAAACCGATAGGCGAGCGATTTATACTCATGGATTTTTATCAACTAAGTAGTCCGATACTTTATAATAAGCTTTTGCATAAAGTTTTCGTTTTATTGTAGTTTTAAACTTGTCAAGGGATAAATCTTGAATGTCAACTGGGATCTTATTGTTAAAGCGTAAACATTGCCCTTTAAAAAAGGATTTTGTGATTTTATTGAGGCGGCTGACATGGTTAGCAAGTTTATCCTTGTTTCTTGTATTGACATTATGCCGATCACAATTTTTTTTAAATAATGCAATATTTCTTTACGTACATTATGTTTTCAAATATATATTGAGACGGCAATGTCATTATATTAATTTCCTTGAATTTGTCTCTAAGTGATACTCTAGGTTTTAGTTTATAAATTGCTCGAACAGCTCGCTTCTGCAACACGAAAATTGTATTTACATTGGCAGCGTGTCCCCACAGCGGAATGCCATAAGTCATCAATGGAACCCACTGAAATACACCAATCTCGCGGTTTCCATGTCTGAAAGGAAGCGGTTCTTTTTTACAGCGTAAGCTGCAGAACTGTGCCTTTTTGCCAAGTTAGTAATATGAGGATCCCATTGTAATTTTGCATCCAATGTGATTCCCAAGAATACAGTAGAATCCACAAGATCCAATTCTTTACTTTTAATGACAATATTGGTAGGTAACCGTACCACCATAAAATATTAAAAAAACACGTTCTTTGTAAGGGGACACCCTTTAATTATTAACTTTAAACATTTGCAAATATCAGATACTTTGTGTTGGTGTGCATCTGGCGGCATTCGTTTCCATACAAATGTATATAAAAGTGTATATCTTGAAATGTAACCATTATTACATTTTAAATACATTCGGTAAAACGACAGTGCAATAAACTTTATAAAAAGCGTCCAAATTAAGGGATCTTATAAAAGGAGCTTTTTACTACGAAAACTTTATTGAAGCCAGTGGATGGACGTTTTACAACTCACTAACAGCACAGCTTTAACGTTCTACAGTTTAGGTATTCCAGCTTTTATTAAAACTCAATTTCGTGTAATCAAATTAAAAAAAAAAAAAACCTTTCGTTATCGAAATGTTTACTTAGGTACTTAAATATTAATTTTTTGTTTTAAAAATATTTTACAAAACAAGAACTTGAGCATATTTATGTTTAATACAAAAATCAACTACTTTTTTGTATCTTTTTTTACAGGTCGGTTTTCTAGACAAGGTAAATACATAAATTTTATATTTAAGCCTTTGTTAAAACAAATGTTTATTTTGTTACATTTTATTAACATTAAAAGAAAGTGTATGAAAAAAAATTCCAGTATTCCTAATACTTGGTTTTAGGCCTTGCAAACGAAATTTTGACTTTAGAAATCCTTTCCCCCGAAAATCGGACACGAAAATGTCTCAATAATCCGCTTGATTGCGGCCCTCGGCAGCGAAAAGTTCACGTTGCCCGCAATTAACCTTTTTACTGCCCGTTCCGTTTCCGCTCAGTATAAAAAATTACTACTTTGTACCTACTTCATTACGCTAATTCGAATCTAAATAACATAATTGCCGTTAAAAAACGTGTAGTTATAAAAAATCTACCTTTTAACAATACCGCGTCGGAAAAAAGCTTTAAAAAAAGCTTGTTAATGAACGAAAGCAGTTCATAAAAAACCGCCAAATGCAGATCAGCCTTGCGCGGAGTTGTCTTTATTTACTTGGACCTCCGCGGATTGGCTTACAAAAGGAGTCACAACAACAGAAACAGTACGAAAAGAACAGAACGTGAACTAAATTGTTTAGGATTGAATGTCTTCTGTGTTGATTTACGTAATAAATGTTTCAATAGGCCGATAAAAAAAAAAGCGTCGCCGTTTTTCAAGGTGACTAGCCTAGTGGGTAGTGACCTTGCCTACGAAGCTGGAGGTCCCGGGTTCAAATCCCAGGTCGGGTCAATATTTATATGATCAATATTGATACAGGTATCGGGTCTTGGTTGTTATGTATGTGGTGTCTTCGCTTGATACCCAAAACACAAGCTAATGCTTAGTTTGGTGTCTAGACATTCTTGTGATGTAAACGTTGTGATGTGATGTGATTATAGGTTACTAAACTATATAATACAGTAGTTGCAACGCCCTATCATCAAATATGCCCATTTTTCTCGCTGTTTAGAAAGATTTAGGATGGACTGCTATATAAAAAATGCTATCTGTAGTAAAAGAAAAACTTTGTAAAACTTTTATTTATTCACTCAACAGTAGTACCGCCTGAAAGGAACAAACGCCAGTTTTTATCCCCATTATAGTAACCTACTTGTGTACTTTTACAGTAATAAAACATTTACAATAGGAATAATAAAAGTAATTAATTAAAAATAGGAATACAATTCTTAATTAATGGGTAAGACGATAAGCGTAGGTGATAACTACCCAGAACCGATAGTGATGTCACATAACCCGAAACCTTTGGATGATGTGACTTTGGTGTCGCGCCTATTATTACTTAGTCATATGGTAAAAACCTTTGATTACATACGTCTCTACCCATAATTTTACGTCAAAACGCAGCTAAAAATATCACCTAAGTCTTCGGTTATAATTGACACACGTTCAATACACGGTTAGGGTGTCATAGCAATACGAAGTGCGGCGGTGTGTGGTTTGTTTAGTCATATACACATGCATGTAAAAGTTGGCCTTTTTTTGTTGTACTTGCATCGGGGGGCTCTATCTTCACTTCATCATCAGCCTATTTTTACACCACTGCAGGGGCTTAGGCCTCCCCCGGGGTGAGGGGGCTTAGAGCTTAAATCCACCACGCTGCTCCACTGCGTTTTGGGGATTATAACGACCGCCATCTATTGACAGCGTCCGGGAGCGACTGCTTAACGTGCTCTCCGAGGCACGGAGCCAGTGATAGTTATGTACTTGAGTCAAAAAAAACTCATTGGTACACGCCCGGATTCGAACCTTATGGCCTTATAAATTTGAGACAGGTTCATTGCACTTATAGCTATCACGACTCTTTCTATATACTCTATTCTAGGGCTCTATCTATATACGTATAAATAATCAAAGGGTTATTTGAAATTTTATTTAAGTTTTATTCGTTTATTTAAATTGTCCATTATAAATTTACTTGCTTGAAAGAGAATTACTCATAGAACACGTTGTCGTATAAGAACTAGCTATAACAGTATATTGTGATACAGCAAATTGTGTAACGTTTCGCAAATCTTGCGCAAGCAATGTGGGCGCGCAACAATGGGCGCATTTGAAAGAGCTGCGTAATTAATCATGTCGAGTTAGAGAACGCTGACTTTCTATGCCTTCTGCGTTTCAGATTTATGTCACTGATGATATCTTTAAGACTAAGTCGATTTTGGGGTAAACGAATCCGCAGCAGGCGCCCGGAGTAAGTCGATAAACGAGCTCAGAGCAATTTGTTTTTCGTCAATTGAATACTGGTTTTAATTTTGGTAATTTGGTTTATTTAGTCTAAAATATTGTATTTTCCTTTTTTGTAAATTCTTGTAAAGAAGACAACTGTTTGAGGTTGGGTAAATATCTTATCTAGTCGGGTGCAAAGTATATTTTCCGAGATTTTAAAATGCCTTGGCAACAGTGAAATTAGTCAGCAGTTTTCAGGGTCAACCTTGGATCCCATTTCGTGAATCAGTAGAACTAGATAATAATATTAATAGTACATGGGACATCCCACACAACGCCCTCTAGTCCCAAAGTAAGCAAGTTTTATGCTTGTGTTATGGGTCACTAGACAACTAATATACATACAAAAATTTTTTTTTAGTAATATGTATATATAAATATTTTACACCCAGACCCGGAACGAAACGAACATGTTCATGCACACAAATTTTTGTCCCGGGCGGGTATCGAACCCGCGACCCGATTGTCAGATTATTTGGAAATATACCCCCTTTTAATAGATCATTAGTCATCAGTAGTCGTGATAGCCGAGTGGTGGCGAGTCCGCTTCTTATTTAGAAGGTCGTGGTTCGAATCCCAGAAATCGACATGTAACAATGAGATTTAGTTATCAGTGACTCCGTGCCTCGAAGAGTACTTTAAGCCATCGGTCCCGGTTGCCATTAATACATCGCAGTCGTCAACATCCACCAACCCGCACTGGAGCAGCGTGATGAATTAAGCTCCAAGCACCTTCATCGAGAGGGGAGGCCTTAGCCCCTGCAGTGGGGCATAATGGGCTGATATGAAGAATAATAGATCGTTGAAATATTTGACCAGAATAGGAACAATTGGTGAATGTCTGTTTGCATTTTAGGGTCTTTTATTAAAAATAAACAAATGGTCAATTTAACTGTACTTAATTGGACCAAACAAAAAGTTTTAAGTAAGCATGTGGCGCAAATTAATGGTTACTGAGAAAAAATTGTCGACACGGACTACTTAAATGCTTGGTCACCCTTCTGTTGAGATATTTAATACTTTTCTGAGGTGGTTAGATTTGAAACAGGTTCGCTGCGGCTTGGGCTATCACGATATCACGACATGAGTTAATCGTTTGTTACAAATGGTTAGATACAGAAGGAGTTGTAAAATTTAGCCACGCCTGTTAGAAACATTTCTCCCAAAAGCGGTTCACTAATTAGGAATTCTTATGGTATGTGATGTCACAGCCATGAAGGTCGCAGCTATTTCATTTAGCCCTTATCGTGGGCGGACACTACGAAGTTAACACATTAAAAACATTTTATTTTCATGTACGTCTACGTAGATACGTAAATACACACGCAAAAAAACATAGTTTGCGAAAACGTGACTTGACATCACAAACGAGCTGTCTCTAAGTAACTCTAATATTAACTTTTACGACATGTTCATTGCTCGTTACGTGTAAGCGATTCGTGTGCACGTCGATTATAAAACGGTGATGTATATCGTAATAATGGTTTGAACGCTAGCAATAGTTCCGTTGAATGCTTCCGGAGTCGCGAACTATCGTTACGAGCGCGTTACGTAATATTATTTTCTCTCATAACGTTTAGCTTCTCACGTGGAACATCTTTTGATTAAGTTGAATCACGAAATTCTTTACATACTTTATATTACGTGAACATTCTCATTACCTTATCTCGATCAAGTACTTGGATAGTGAGAGGAGAGTTTAATCTCGCAATACTTACTCTAAGCATCACACGATCGAGGCGAAATTGTTACCTGCAACAAAATAATATTTCATCGTTTAATTTATTAAATATTAAGTAATCTCTATTAAAGTGTCGTGATAGCCCAGAGCGCAACGAACCTGTCTCAAATTTATAAGCCATGGTTCGAATCTGGGCGTGTACCAATGAGTTTTCTGACTTAAGTGCTTCGGAAGGCACGTTAAGCAGTCGGTCCCGGACGCTGTCAATAGATGGCGGTCGTTACAGTTCCCAACCCGCAGTGGAGCAGCGTGGTGGACTTAAGCTCCAAGCCCCCCTCCTCACCCTGGGGGAGGCCTAAGCCCCTGCAGTGGGGTAAAAATGGGCTGATGATGATGATGAATCTCTATTATGAGGCATGTATGCAGATTGTATTGTTCATCATCATCATCATCAGCCCATTTTTACCCCACTGCAGGCGCTTAGGCCTCCCCCAGGGTGAGGAGGGGGGCTTGAGGAAGGGATTGTATTGTTGTAAACATTTTAAAAAAAAACTTGTACAGACGTGAAAAAAATGTTTTTGCCAAGTATATTTCGATGTTATAATTATTTGTAGTGAATCCACAAAATTTAAATGCAAACACAATATGGTTAATATCCTTCTTGAACAAGACAAAAAATTTAAACTGGCTTTCACATACGCGTCCACTTAACATGTTCCCGTGGGAACGCAGTTAGAGCCGGGTAAAAAGCTAGTTCATTTGTATATAAAGACCGGGTATCGCATGCACTGGACTATTTAATTAATACCAGCGCTGTACCGTATAATAGAGATATGTACTATATAACCACAGCGTGGAAGAAAACAGTGGTTAATATTCTTTTAAATATATAATCATTGTTGGTCCGTCTGTAAGTGAGTATGTAACTTCTAATGACTTAACCGAATGAGGTCATATTTCTATAATCCATTTGTTTTATCGAGACGATGATTCACAACTGTCCAAGGATCCGATAGGTGGCGCTGTTGTCAAATTAGTAACAAATTATAGATACGTATGGACTTTTAAAAATAAACAAAGTTTTTTTATAACAGAACACAAATTTTATGTTATTGTGTTAATCGACTCAACACATTCATCATTATTTTTTAAAATAAAATATTAATTATAAAATGTAAAAAGGACATATTATAATTAAAATAAAAGGTGAGTGATTTTAAAAGATAAAATAATAATTTAAAAAAAATAATAAATACTAACGCCACGACGAAGAAACAGTCAGTTTCAAAATCTTTTATAAAATTCCACAATGTCCTAGAACGTCGCGTCCCTTTTGCGGTCCCGGTACAAATGTGCAGTCCTGGCGAAGCTGCGGGTGGAAAGCTAGTATATTATAGAATATTTATATATGGAAATTTTCTAGATCACTATCACCCAGTACTTACTAGATCACCTACTAAATGGACAGACCTCATTAAATCATCTACGAAGTGTTCCCTTACTGAGTGTACACGCAATCCCACGAATAGAGAAAGATGGAGAAGTCTCGCAAAGGTCGCAGCCAATCTATCAAACAATCCACGACCACTCCGTCAGGAGTGTACGACTGAGAAGAATAATCTATGGAATTGTTTAGCTGAACAAAAAACTAACAAGCGCATTGATAATAAAGGTGAACCTCTTTACTCACTAAACACCAGCAGTAAAGAAATATATAGTGTTGTCGCTACTAATTCAAGCGATGCGTTTTAATAATAGGAAACGCTAACCTAACCAATTTTGGCATAGGCATACATACAGACTCACAAGATGGATTCTTTCTTTAAATGGTCACTACAAAACTTTCAGTAACTTTGGTACTTCTTGTAAGACAAACGTTGGACAGGATATTATCCACGTGACACCAGCAATGAGTGCAAAAACATTTCAACGTGTTTTCGCTTGTATTTACTTTGTATATACGTCTTCCAATAAATACACCTCGTATTAGCAAATCAAAAACTATATGTCAGGGATATTATTCTAACATACAAAATTGAATCAAGCATATTAATACACAAATTACAATATTTACAATACTGATTCAGTTCGCTTGTTGAACTACTGTTTCTTTTAACACTGTCGATTAAACCACCTAAGTCCGACACATACAGACAATCACGCCGCAAAGTTATCTACGTTACTTTAGGTATACGTCTGTAATTTTGTTCGATATGCATATGGTTTTATCTTAACGATTCTATTAAATTATTGATTAGATTAGATTAGATTATTGACATGATTAGATTAGATTTTAGGATATAATCTCTAGTGTTTAATACGAATTACTAAGCTGAAATTACTAAGATATTTGGATTCGTATTAATAACGTCTGGGGACAGCCTGGAGGGCGCTGAAAATAAAAAAGTGGCCAAAGTTGTGACGGCTAACCGAAGACTTAAAGTTTTGATTAACAAACCTCATAATTTTATTTATATAAATATATATATACATGCCATATATAGTTGCATAGAGCTTATCTAGCTCAGAACTTTTATTTGAAACATTTTTTGGTGAGCCACAAAGAAAAGAAGAAAAAGAAATGGGCTAACAAAGACAGGTTAAAGAAAGATTTACTGTGTGATATTTAGTATTGTACCATTTGCATTGTCATATTCGGTGATCTCTGATATTCGGATGATCTTATTTTATACGAAAATTATGGAAAAGTTTAACATACCGCTTTTAAGGCTGGTCATGAAAAATAGGTATACATCA